>JAPQNM010000049.1:6164797-6172297 GCA_029783475.1 Metacarcinus magister
AAAAAGGAAATGGAACGACAGAAATATGGCATGACGAGGAAGAAAATAGGAGGAGGAGGAGGAGGAGGAGGAGGAGGAGGAGGAGGAGGAGGAGGAAAAGGAGGAAAAGGAGGAAGAGAAAGAGGAAAAGCAGCCTGATGGACGAACCCTTGATTGTAAGAAGAGGAAGGAAGAGGAAGAAATACTGAGCAGCAGGAGGAGGAGGAGGAAAAGGAAGAGAGGGAGGAAAAGGAAACTGATAAGAGATTTGGGAGAGAAAATTATGGCGGATGCATGGAGAAAAGAGAGAGAAAAAGAGAGAGATGGGGGAGGGGGGTTAGGCTGGTAAAGAGGAGGAAAGGGAAGGAAGGAAGAGAAAGGGAAGAGATAAAGAGGAGACTGATGTGGCAGTAAACCAAGAGGAAGAAAACAGAGAGAGAGAGAGAGAGAGAGAGAGAGAGAGAGAGAGAGAGAGAGAGAGAGAGAGAGAGAGAGAGTAATTAGGACTTATAGCTTGGTGAGTCAAGGAGAGAACCCACTTTTACTCACCCTTATAAAATATCTATTACGTTCCTTTATTTATTTTTTATTTATTTATTTATTTTCCTTCAATGCCAAAAGACAACACAGCACATTTTTTGGTCGTATTATCTATGATTCATGAAATTGGTCGAGTGATTTTTGGTGTCGATATATTTTTTGTTATATATTTGTATGTATATATTTCTTTGTATGTATTTGGCTGTCTTGAATTTTTCCTTTTCTATTATTTCGTTGTTTCATTGTTGTTGTTGTTATTTTCTTGTTCTTCTTTAGCTTTGTATTCATCGTTTAAAGTTCACTCGAGGCTCAGTATAAGGGAGTCACCACCACCACCACCACCACCACCACCACCACCACCACCACCACCACCACCACCACTGAACAAGTATGAGTTCACCAGCATCGCCTCGCAGCCCACCGCCCCACGCACTAAAATATAGCATAAATTGAAACTGTCAGTGCAAGGATGGCATTTTATCTATACTCTCTCTCTCTCTCTCTCTCTCTCTCTCTCTCTCTCTCTCTCTCTCTCTCTCTCTCTCTCTCTCTCTCTCTCGCTGTGGATTCTCTTCTTTAACGAGACAGGACGCAGCTAACTCGGCCCCTGATTGGTGGAGTGAATTCAATGCGTGAGTGTTGTCTGGTGTAACTAATTGAACCTAACTGGTGACACGAGTAACATAACTACTCTAACTCAAGTAACAACTCAAGTAACAACTCAAGTAATAATGACTCTAATTGTATAATGACTCCAGAAAAGGGTGACTCGAGGGACTGAGCGACTCTTTGTTATTACAGTTATGAGGCGAAAAGGTTGGAAGCAGTGCGTGAATTATTATGAAACTGAATTATTATGAATTTGAATTATTATTGAAACTGAATTATTATGAAACTAGATTATTATTTTTTTTTTTTTCCTTCTCTTTGTTACTTTCATCTATTCATGTTTTTATTTCTTTTCTTTCATGCAGTTTGTTTTTTCTTTATTTTTTTACTTATTTATTTTTATTATTACAATTATTTTTATTTCTGCTTCTCACTTTTACTTTATATTCTTTTATTTACAGTTTCTCTCTGTCCTTGGAGTGTGTACAGTTTTTTTTTTATTATTATTATTTTTTTATTTATTATTTTTCATGAATTAGTTATCACCTGTGACGCATAACTATTATCTTGTCATTAATCATTTTTTTATTATTATTTTATTTTCTTAACGTCCATGAAAGTGTCAATAAGATACAGTGGTTAAGTTTGGTGTGGTCACGGCCATGAAGTATTACCACACCCCCGCCCACCCCCAACACACCCACACACTCCCAACACCCCCCAACACCCCCAAACCCCAACATACATACCAGTTCATACAGACCACAAAACTACAATCTCTCTCTCTCTCTCTCTCTCTCTCTCTCTCTCTCTCTCTCTCTCTCTCTCTCTCTCTCTCTCTCTCTCTCTCTCTCTCTCTCTCTCTCTCTCTCTCTCTCTCTCTCTCTCTCTCACACACACACACACACACACACACACCAGTAATGCTTTATTTTTTTACACTTTGCCTTTATGTTTATTTATGCCTCGGGGACGTTTCCAATAGCGACCGATATTTCAGTGTCGGCCAAAACGACCTTCACATCGCCCACATTTCTCCCTTCGACGTCAGCGCCTTCGGGAGGGAAAGTTTTTTGTGGGATGGCTGATGTGAGGGGACCCAAGCGGCACACAGGAATGAGCGGGAGGGTGGGGTGGGCGGCGGGGTGGTATTAGTAGTAGTAGTAGTAGTGGTGGTAGTGGTAATAGTAGTTGTTGTTGTTGTTGTTTTAGTAGTGAGAGTTCTTGTTTTTTTCTGCTGTCTGTGTGTCTGTCTGTCTGTCTGTGTCTGTGTATCGGTGTTGTTGTGCTTTGATTGATGGCTCCGATTCAACGGGTGACAGATTGAAAAAGAGACAGATTACTTTTTTTTTTTTACCTCTCTCTCTCTCTCTCTCTCTCTCTCTCTCTCTCTCTCTCTCTCTCTCTCTCTCTCTCTTTTCCTTTCCTCTATATACATTGATTTCCATTGTTATTTCCTCCCACGTATATGGGAGACTAAACAGACGTGACTCCCATGTGTAAGTAGAGAGTGTAAGGGCACCATGGGAGAGTAATCACCTCTT
The DNA here is from genome assembly GCA_029783475.1 of Metacarcinus magister. Taxonomy (NCBI): domain Eukaryota; kingdom Metazoa; phylum Arthropoda; class Malacostraca; order Decapoda; family Cancridae; genus Metacarcinus; species Metacarcinus magister. Next base: position 6,167,470 of record JAPQNM010000049.1, read on the forward strand.
TATCACACCTCGTATCACTGGGAGGCTGTAAATATTATCAAGGGAGGAGGAGGAGGAAGGGGAGGGAAGGGGGGGAAGGGGTACTATAGATTCGAAGGAAGGTAAATGGGTGGAGGAGGGTAAAGGTTTAGAATGGAAATGGGAGAAGGAGGAGGAGGAGGAGGAGGAGAAAGCTTAAGATGGAAATATGGAGAGGAGGAGGAGGAGAGGGAAGGGGTACTACTATAAATGGGAAGGAAGATAAATGGGGGGGAGGAGGGAGGTAGGTAAAGGTTTAGTATGGAATGTTAAGGATGGATGGGAAAGGGGAATCGACAGAAGGGGTGATGGGGGGGTGAGGGGAAAGTTATATGGGTGAGGGTAAAATGAAGGGAAGACTGGATGTGTAGGAAGGAAAATTAGGGTTAATGTAAGGGAATGTAGAGTGAGGAAGAGTTTTAATGGATAGTGTATTAGGGTGAGTGTGTGTGTGTGTGTGTGTGTGTGTGTGTGTGTGTGTGGATAGGGATGTATAATAGGTGATAGGTGAAGGATAGCAATGCATGGGTGGATTGAATATCATTGTGGATAGCATGAATGGATATCAGATGTGTGTGGATGTGGCAGGGAAGATAAGGAAGGAATGAGGAAGAAATGGGGAAGAGTAGGAGGCTGGGAGATAATATATGCGGGAGTAATAACGATTTTTCTAAGTTGGTGGGGAATGTGAAGGAATGGGGAGATGGGGAGGTGATGGGGGAGTGTTTGGGTAGTATTTATAGCCTCCCATGCAGCGTCCCATTCCCTAAAGTGTGTGATGGGAGACTTATCACTCTCACTCAACGCTTCCCATTGTTCTGATAGCGGGGAATGGCAGGAGGGTGAGAATGAGGGTGAGGGAGAGGGTGGTAGGGTGATAGGGAGATGGTGATGTTGGAAGGGTGATAGGGTGAGGGTGGGAGGGTGATGGAGGCAGGAGGAGGTAGGGTAAGGGTGGCAGGGTGAGGCAAGATGACCACTATTACTACTTCTTCCCTTCCTCCATTTTCTGTTTTCCTACCTCCTCTTCCTTCTTCCATATCACATTCCTCTTACTCTTTATTATTATTATTATTTTCCCTCCTTATCTTATCTTCTCTTCTCTCCTTCTCTTCCTTCCTTCGTCTCTCCATAGCCTGTACTTCCTTTTTTTTCCTCCTATCCCTTCCTCCCTTCCTCCCTTCCTTCCTTCCTTATTCTCTCCCTCCCTTCCCTCCGCCTTTCTGATGTATATTTTCCTTCCTACCCTCTCTTCCTCCCTTCCTTCCCCTCACTCTCTTAACGTTACAAGACATGGAAAATCTTTATTGGCATCTACCCCTCCCTCTCTCCCTCCCTCCTTTCCTCCCTCTCTCTCTCCACATTCCCTCCCTCCCTCCCTCGCTCTATCTCCATCTCTCTCTCCTTCTCTCTCTCTCTCTTTCTCTCTCCCTCTCTCCTTACTCCTCTCCAATGATGCACAAAAGACTCAGGAATTTTCTATATTGATTCTATTCATCTGGAGTGACTTCACATTATTAGTATTATTCATTTTCAAGTGTTCAGATAAAAGTTGATTGAGTTTGATCTTGATACACTAAGATTTTTTTTTTTTTTTCTCTTTTTATTTTTTTTTCGTCCTCTCCCTTTTCTTCCTCCTATTTTTTTTTTTTCCTCCCTCTCTTTCTCTCTCTCTCTCTCTCTTTCCCTCTTTTTTTCTCTCTCCCTTCTGTGATCAATCTCGTAACAACACAGTCACTATATAGTTAATTGAGAGAGAGAGAGAGAGAGAGAGAGAGAGAGAGAGAGAGAGAGAGAGAGAGAGAGAGAGAGAGAGAGAGAGAGAGAGAGACGTAAAGTTCTAATGGAAAGAGGAAAGAGAGAAACTTAATGGTAGAGGAGAATAAATTGGGGAGTGAGAGAGAGAGAGAGAGAGAGAGAGAGAGAGAGAGAGAGAGAGAGAGAGAGAGAGAGAGAGAGAGAGAGAGAGAGAGAGAAAGAGGACACAGAGGAAGGGACTGATAATTGTAGGGAGAGAAGAGAAGAGAAGAAAAACAGTGCAACAAGGAATTGCGAATGAAGTAAAAATGAAAACACAATAAATGCAGGAAGGGAGAGGAAGAAGAGGAGGACAAGGAGGAGGAAGAGGAAGAGGAGGAGGAGGAGGAGGAGGAGGAGGAGGAAGAGGAGGAGGAGGAACAAGAGGCCAAACCAACTTAAATAGAATCCTTTCCCTCAGGTCTCATCTTATCAGGCTTGCAGGAAAACTTCAAAATAGTGATCAATATCCTAAGCTCCTCCAACCCGCCCCCCCCAGATACTCATAACGATAGTGAGGCCTCCTTCCCCTTCCTCCTTTCCCTCCTCCATTCCCTCCTCCTTCCCCCCTCCTCCTTCCCCTCCTCCTTCCCCACCTCCTCCTTAACCTCATCTTCTTCCTTCTTCAACTCCCAATTTTTTTTCTTCTTATCTTTCTCAATGTTCTTGTGGATTTTTTTTCTTTTTTTGTGTGTGTATGTTAGTTGCCTTCCACTAATTTTTTTCCTCCTCCTCCTCCACCTCCTCCTCCTCTTCTTCTTCCTCCTCCTCCTCCTCCTCCTCCTCCTCCTCCTCCTCCTCCTCCTCCTCCTCCTCCTCCTCTTCCGTCCTGCCTTCATCCGTGGCCATAAGTTCAAGTTCCGCGTTTAGATATACTTTTATGCGGCCAAAGTTTCCCAATATAACGTTAAGCAGGACCAGTACCAGTGTTCATGGCCCTCCTCCTCCTCCTCCTCCTCCTCCTCCCCCTCCTCCTCCTCCTCCTCCTCCTCCTCCCCCTCCTCCTCCTCCTCCTCCTCCTCCTCCTCCCCCTCCTCCTCCTCCCTCTCCTCCTCCTAGCCTGCCTGTCCTTTCCGTGTTTTTGATTTGTTTTCTCTCGACTTAACACGAATTCCTTCCTCCTCCTCCTCCTCCTCCTCCCCCTCCTCCTCCTCCTCCTCCTCCTCCTCCTCCTCCTCCTCCTCTTCCTTTTCTTACTCTTCTTTCTGGATTTGTTACTTACAATTTCACACATTCTGAACCTTGATCCTCCTCCTCCTCCTCCTCCTCCTCCTCCTCCTCCTCCTCCTCCTCCTCCTCCTCCTTCTTTACTTGCTCTTCTTTCTGGATTTGTTCCTTACAATTTCATGCATTTTGAACTTTCCTCCTCCTCCTCCTCCTCCTCCTCCTCCTCCTCTCCTCCTCCTCTCCTCCTCCTCCTCCTCCTCACGCCTCTGCGATGAAAACCCTCAAATTTACGTGTTGAGTCCATAAATAGAGGCGGAGGTACAGTGCCGCGGTGCCCTTAGGGACGCCCGAGTGTTGAACGGCAAGGGAACACACACACACACACACACACACACACACACACACACACACACACACACACACACACACACACACACACATACATACACACATACACTGTCATTTTGTTTCCCTGTGGTTACCAAGGCCAAAGTTTTTTTTTCTTTCTTGCTCTCACTCACAGCTTACCACGAAAGTATTAGTTTTTATCTGCTCTCTCTCTCTCTCTCTCTCTCTCTCTCTCTCTCTCTCTCTCTCTCTCTCTCTCTCTCTCTCTCTCTCTCTCTCTCTCTCTCTCTCTCCTTGTTTTTATTGGTTTCGTATTTATTGAGGTTCTCTTTGGTTTTTTTATATATTTTTTAACCTTTACAAGTCTATCTTTAGAACCGTATTTTTTTTAGGTTTTATTGGGACAAGCTTCACTTTTGTATATTTCATTTGTATTACTATTAATTATTATGTTTATCATGTTGTATTTTGTTATCTATTGTGTTCTCATAATTTGCGTAGATTTATTATTATTATTATTATTATTATTATTATTATTATTATTTAGTTTCCTTTTTTTTTTCTCCTGCTGGTAATTAATCCTTACCTACACATGCAGTTTTCCGGCATAACTTCACTTTGATCAATTAGCATTTGGACATGAGCAGAGCCACGTCCTGCCACACCCCGACACCTCACACAGCCTGTCTCGCCCCGTCACACCCCGGCACATCACACGGTCCTCGTCACCCCAACCTCACACAGCCTGCCTCACCCCACCCCGCCCCGCCACACCCCGCACGTCACACACTTTAATGTTGCGTGTTCAATGACTGTCAGTGTTGGGGGAAAAAATATATAAACCAAACACAACATTGTCTTTTAGGATGAAATGGTGTATATGATGCGATGAATTTCAGCAAATCATTTCAATAGGAAGGCAGCGCAGGTGTTAGAAAATAATGAACACATGATTTTACCTGACATTCTTTTTATCATATATCAATCATTTTTATATTCTGTTTTATTTATTTATTCATGTGTACAGATGCAACGATGTATTGTCTGGTAGTGTAGTGTTAAACAACATACGTATTGAGTTAATCTGAATGTTTATGTTTACAATTTACTCACAGTGTTAATATTGCAATGCATGTAGAAATTTGCCTCAAGAATTGGTGAAACGAAGGACAGACAGTAGTAGTAGTAGTAGTAGTAGTAGTAGTAGTAGTAGTAGTAGTAGTAGTAGTAGTAGTAGTGTTTCATTATCTCTCAAAGCCATAAGTTTATTTTCTTATAGCCTATTTTTTCTTCTTCAACACCCTTTCCCCCCTCCCCTTCCCTCTCCCCCCTTCCCCCTACCCACCACCTCTATAAATATACACCTAAACATCATTCCTTCGGCGTGTTATCAGAGGCCAGTGTGACGCCTCACCAACACCTCCCCAGGGACACCACCACCACCACCACCACGCTGAAGAGTGGTGGTGGTGGTGGTGGTGGTGGTGGTGATGGTGGT
>JAPQNM010000049.1:6174797-6187297 GCA_029783475.1 Metacarcinus magister
GGGGAAAGGAAAGGAGGAGAGGTCATGGTTGAGGAGGAGGAGGAGGAGGAGGAGGTGAGGTGATGATGTTTGAGGAGGCACTATGGTAGGTGGTGTTGAGGGGGGTAGGGGGGGGAGAGAGAGAGAGAGAGAGAGAGAGAGAGAGAGAGAGAGAGAGAGAGAGAGAGAGAGAGAGAGAGAGAGAGAGAGAGAGAGAGACGATTTGTGAGTAGCAGAGTTAAAAGTGAGAATAGAGAGAGTACGGAGAGAGAAAGGAGAGATAAGAGGGAGACTAAGGGGAGGCTGAGGACGAGTGAGAGGAGGAGGAGTGGAAGAGAAGAGGGAGGAAAGGATGGCTGCAGATACCAGAAGAGGTGAGAGAGGAGAGAAGGAGAGGGGACGTAACGGAAGTATTATATTAGAAAAAGAGAAGAGGGAGAGAGAAAGAGAGGAGGAGAATATAGAGGAAATGAGAGAGGAAGAAGAAGAAGAGGAGGAGGTGGAGGCGATGGCGTAGGAGACAGAGACAAGGGGTGACTTAAAAATTTCAAACTCGTGGAAATAATGTCACAACCCTTGACCTCTGAGAAGCCACCGTGTGTGTGTGTGTGTGTGTGTGTGTGTGTGTGTGTGTGTGTGTGTGTGTGTGTGTGTGTGTGTGTGTGTGTGTTTGTGTGTGTGTGTGGAGGCGGCGTGAAATAGTTAGGTTGTTATTGTTATTAGGCAAGCAAGAATGAAATACAGTTTGATATTATAGTAATCAAGAAAATAAGTCCAGATTCGTGTTCAGCGTGACCGAAAACCTCATTGTACCAATTTTCATGAGATTCGGAGGTGTGGAAATTTGCATGAAATTTTGTAGGGTACACCCTTAGAATTTTTTAGATAAATCACATATTTTGAAATAACTCGAAATGTATGGGGCTTACGTAAAAAACATATAGAATATAAAAGAAAGAGCAGGAGACGTTCGTTCTATTGAGCTATAAGGAAATTGAATTGGAATGTAATCATAGATGTAGGAGTGTAAAGTATTATGCATTAATTTCTTTCATAATATTTTAATTTTCTTCATAGGTATTTGAGTTATTGAAAAAATTATGACTATATGAGATATACATTATCGAACTCCATAACTTTACATCTATACAATTTTCCTGTAGGACTAATATTTACGTGGTAAAATGGGAAAACCTTTTTCGACCTCAATTCTGGTGGAATTTACGGGTCCACAAAATGGAAAATCCAAATATTGTAGTAATGACAAAACTAATTCCAGATTCGTGATCAGCATGCCTCAGAACCCCATGGTACCAATTTTCATGAGATGTGTTGAAATATTAACAAAACCTTAACCTAACCTAACTAACGTTTCTTGGCTGAAATCATGTTATTTTGAATAATTCGAAACGTATGAGGTCTACGTCAAAAATGTACAGAATTGTATCCTCCTTTCCTTCCATCTTACAACTGGTCTTCCTCTCATCGTAGGACCTTCAATTCACTCACACTTTCTTCACAAACAAAGTAGATTCATGATACGTAGATCGCAATATAAAGTGTAGATCGCATACCAAAGTAGATTCATGACACGTAGATAACAAACCAAAGTAGCATCATTCTTACCTCCTCCTGCGTTGAACAAAAGAGAACTAGAGCACACGGACAGACAAAGGGCACAGACGAAACCAAAGGGCAATGGGGGACGTTGCAATGGGAGTAAACATGCAGGGGACGTAAGGGGAGTGCATAGGGTATTTCTAGGTGGGCGCTGGGAGTGGAATAGCGACCGTGTAGTGCGTGTGAGGGGCGGCAAGGGACATGGGGAGCCTCGCTAGGGGAATGCTGACGCCGTAGAGAGATGTAAAGAAGAGTAAACACGAGAGAAGATCAAGTCGTCACACACCATAAACCATTTGGGCGATAGCGGGGCGATGCTTGTGTAGATGTGCGGTGTGTTGGAGGGGGAGGAGGCTGACGGGGCTGACGGAAGGCAAGGCATGGTAATAGACGGAGCCATGACAGACGGGAGACAGAGATGGTAGGGGAGGGGAGGCCAGAATGATCCCTAATGCAAAACGAGGCAAGCAATGGACAGTTAGTTGCGGGAAAAAGAAAGGAAGAAGCGTTTTAACCTACATAGACAGACAGTGAAGTGATGATAGTGATGATGATGATGAGGGTGATACAGCAGAGTGAAATAACATGAAAACTAATGTGAACAAACAATTAATACATGAACCTAATGATAGATATAACACCTTGCAAATATACATTAACTATATACATACTGTCCCCTTTTTCCCCTTCCTCCTTCCCCTTCCCCTCCCTCCCCATCCCATTCCCGCGTCCCACTCAAGCATAACACCTAAACTATGCTGTATAAATGTTGAATAATAAAAAATATAACACAAATACTTGCCGCTGGAAAATGGTTGGGCTTGTATACGTGTACTATAACACGGATTAGTCGCGTTTCCAGCCGCTGCAAATATGGAAATGGTAACTGGATGCACACAGTCAAGTTGGTTAGTCGCATTAATTAAGGCTGAACTAATGCTTTCATGTGTGTGTATGTCTTTGTGTGTGTGCCTGTGTGTATGTACGTCTGTGCGTATGTGTGTGTGGACTCATTCCCCTCGCCGGCTGACTCACACATACACACACACACACCACACACACACACATGGATGCGAAACATGTGAGTGACTGGAGTCCGCGTCGAAAGAATCCGCGATATGGCAGGACCGCGGAAACCAGGAACGGAAATAGAACCAGCAGTACCTTGGGCCTGAGGGGAGTGGCTGGCAACACAGACAAGCAGGAGAGAAGAGAGGGGAAAGCGGAGGGAAGAGAGGGGAAAGGAGAGAGATAAATGAGATGAGAGACGATGGGAGAGAGGGAGAAAGAAAAAGAGAGGAGATAGGTATGGCAGTTTGTGAGGAGAAACGGAGGGGAGGGGAAGAGGCATGATAATTGAAGGAGGGTAGGGAGGAGAGGAGAGGAGGAGGAGGGAGGAGGAGTGTCTTAGTGTCTGAAGGTCTAGAAAAGGAAGCCACGTGGTGGAAAAATACTTCACCTCACAGACCTCACTGCTAGTCTCGAGGGAAGACGGAAGGCGGGTGATAGAGGGAAGAAGGGAGGCAGGGAGGGAGGGAGGGAGGGTCCGGAGGGAGGGATGAAGGAAGGAAGTAGGGAGATTAAAGGAAGAGGCTGTTATACTTAGGCGAAAGAGAGAGGGAGAGAGAAAGTGAGTGAGAGGAGGGAAAGAACAAACAGGGAAGGGAGAGAGGCTGGGTAGGGAGAGATAGGAAGGGAAAGGAAAGGATTTAACACGTAGGTGGAATAAAAACAAAGGAAGGTCTAGGAATGAGAAGCCTCGCTCAAATTTCTTTCCCTGTGTGCCTGTCGTTGATGTGTTGGGGGAGTAAATCATGAGTGAGAGGAAGAGGAAGAGGAGAGGAGGAGGAGGAGGAGGAGGAGGAGAGGGGTAGTACTGAAGGGTAGGCAGCTGGGACCTCACAAACTTGTCCAAGGATATTAAACTGGGAGAAGTTGTAGTTTATTGGAGGTATAGGGTAGTGGAGAAGCACACACACACACACACACACACACACACACACACACACACACACACACACACACACACACACACACACACAAAGTCGGTCACAGTGAGAGAGATAAACTATGTAGAAACTTGTCACAACATTGTTTCCCAGGTGAGGTTAGGGTACAGGTAGGCAATCAGGCCCAGTACCTATTCAACAACAATACAGAAAATACAGTAAAGCTTCCCTCACTCCCTCACTCACTCTCACTCACTCACTCACTCACTCACTCACTCACTCACTCACTCACTCACTCACTCACTCACTCACTCACTCCTCAACTTGCACGGGGGAAATAGGTAGCAATTTGCATGTTCTGGGAGTGAATGTTATGTCTGTAAATAGTTGTGTCGTATTGCAGTTTTGAACGCAAGGTAACGTGATGATTTACGTTGAGTGTTGGGACTGAACATATAGTACAATACATTTAGAAGAGACGGTTCAGGTATTATGTTAGGTTAATAAGGTGAGGGAATGAGTAATATTCTAGCTGTATGTATGGTATATGTATATTATTGTATTTTCTATTCATCTTGTTTTTAAATTGAGTTGAGGAATGAGTCTTCTCCTCCTCCTCCTTCTTCTCCTCCTTCTCTTCTTCATCCTCCTCATCTTCTTCTTCTTCCTCCTTCGCCTTCTCCTCTTCCGACTCCCACTCCTCTTCTTCTTCCTCCTCTTCATCTTTCTCCATTGTGCTTTCCCTAATGCCATATGCTTTACCTCATTTCAGTGCTCTCTCTCTCTCTCTCTCTCTCTCTCTCTCTCTCTCTCTCCTCCTCTCTCTCGCTACTCTCCTCTCTCTCTCTCTCTCTCTCTCTCTCTCTCTCCTCTCTCTCTCTCTCTCTCTCTCTCTCTCGCTCTGTTGAAAGGAGGTGAAACATAATATTCGTGAGTTTGTGAGAGAGTTGCATCGCCTCTTGAGATGCTTCTACACCCACTGAAAGGAAACCAAGAGGAAAATAACAGAGGAAATCAAGAGGAGGAAATCAAGAGAGGAGGAAAATAACAGAGGAAACCAATCAAGAGGCCAAGAGGAAGGTATAGTAATTGAATAAGAAATCAATAATAAACTGACCAAGAACAAAGAGAAGAGAAAAATGAAGAGGAAACTAAAAGGGAAATCAAGAGGAATAACAGAAGAAAATAAGGAAGACTAAAGGAAGAGAGGAATTCAAGAGGAAATTAATAATAACTTACCATAAGCAAAATTTAAATACAAGAGGAAATACTAAGAGAATAAGAAGAAACTAAGAGGAATAACAGAAGAAAACCAAGATGGAGATAGGAATTAAGAGAGAGAGAGAGAGAGAGAGAGAGAGAGAGAGAGAGAGAGAGAGAGAGAGAGAGAGAGAGAGAGAATTGCTTGAGGGTTGTCGAGCGAGACTCTCTGTAGCGTCACCACCACCACCACCACCACCACCACCACCACCACCACCACCACAGTCACCACCACAAGGCTACACCGTCACACTGTATAACAAGATGAAGGGGGAAGGGGGGGTGAGGGGAGGAGTTTGGGGGGAGGGGGGAGGAGTGTGGTAGGGGGGGTGGGGGTGGAGGAGGGGGTGAGGTCACATTCTCTAAGTTTTGACTGTCATGCACTTGTTTTATTTATGATCTTATTTTTACATTTTCTCACTCCCTCTCTTTTTTTTTCTTCTCTCTCTCTCTTGTGTAGCGTAATACAGTGAGTCATATGTATGTCTTGCATCTGCACACACACACACACACACACACACACACACACACACACACACACACACACACACACACACACACATAATCACACTTGGGACCACTGAGTACATGTCTAGTAAACAAGTATACATTACATCTTAATTCAAACAAAGATAAGGTCACCCTCCCCCCCCCCACACACACACACACACACACACACGCCAGCAGTAAAACATTATAAAGAATAGTGCTTCCTTTGGCTTTCGTTGTACTCATGTTGGTGGTAATGGCTTGCAGGAGGAGGAGGAGGAGGAGGAGGAAGAGGAAGAGAAAGGAGGATAGCGAGGAGAGAAAGAAGAATGAATGTGAAAGGAAAAAGTCCTTAGGCGTCTTGGCTTCATAAGTAAATTATTTAACATTAATGCAGTGTGTGTGTGTGTGTGTGTGTGTGTGTGTGTGCGTGTGTGTGTGTGCGTGTGTGTGTGCGGGTGTGCGGAGACTTACCAAGGGGACTCACAAGGCTTAGTTAAGGTGGGAAATGTGTTTATCTTCACTAATTTCGTACTGACCACGCCCACTACTGACCTGATGACCTTGGGAAGACCTGGTTTTGAGGTCATTCTCTTGGCTACTTGTAAACTTGACTGATGGTGATGTTGGTGATGACAATGATGTGAAAGAAAGTGATTTTGGTGATGTTATTTTCTTATACTAATTATTTGTTGTGTCTGTTTATTTATCTTTTTTTATATTTTTTTTTTTTCTCTCCTACGCCATATTATTCTTTGATTAGCTGGGGTTTTGCTTTCTTTTATTCCTTTGTATAACTTTTTTTTTTTTCTTCTCTCCTCCGCCTTGTTATTATCATTATTATTTTCTTGTTCTTCAATTAGCTGTGTTTTTTTATTATTATTATTTTTTTTATTTTTACTTTTGTTTTGTTCCTCTGTTTGTTTAATTACTGTCTTTCTTCCTTCTCCATTTTCTTTTCCCTTCACCCATCCATTCCCTTCTTGCCTCAATGTCTTCCCCATGTGTCCTCTCCTCCTCCTCCTCCTCCTCCTCCTCCTTTGTCTCTATCTTCCCCTTCCCTCACTCTTCTTCTCCCCTTTCTCTTTGTTCCTTGTCTCCCCTCTCTCTCTCTCTCTCTCTCTTCCCCATTCCTCTCATTCCCTCCATCTATATTTCCGTCACGCCCTTCCCCTCCCCTCCTACCCCCCCATCCCTTCCCCTCTTCTAAACCCCTCACATCCTCCCTCTCCAATCTGCTATTACTCCTCCTTCGTTCCCCATGACTACTTCACCTCATCTCATCTCCCCCCCCCCTTCTCCCTCCCCCCTCCCCCCCTAATTGGCATGGGCGCGGGCACCCTCACTACTGTTTCTCTCCCCAACATTTCAGACACTCAGCCTGACTATTTTTTTTGTTTGCCTTATGACTGTGCGTAGAGGAATGGAACCACTATATTTTTTTTTAACTCTCTCTCTCTCTCTCTCTCTCTCTCTCTCTCTCTCTCTCTCTCTCTCTCTCTCTCTCTCTCTCTCTCTCTCTCTCTCTCTCTCTCGTTTAGTGTTGCAGCAGGGTTAGGACTTATTTAAAATGGTTGGTGCTCGAATATAAATATGTAGGGAGTGAAAATGTGTTTGTGTGGGAAATTGTATCACTTCCTTCTGTGTGTGTGTGTGTGTGTGTGTGTGTGTGTGTGTGTGTGTGTGTGTGTGTGTGTGTGTGTGATTCCTTTTGTTAAATCATTATTACGGGTGTATTATATTTATCATGCTGCATTGTATTGTATTGTAGTAGTATTAGTTGTATTTTAGCTGGTGTCAATTTATGTGTATTTTTTTCAAAGAATTTATACAATGAAGATTTTTTTACGACCAAGGGAATCGAGGGAAAGAGAAAGGAAGGTTGGGAAGGCTAAAAGGAGGAGGAGGAGGAGAGAAAATGAGAGGGTGGAAGGAGATGGAGAGAAGGTGGGAGGGATAGGAAGGGGGGACGGAGGGAAAGGGGTAAATAAGAGAAGGTTTCAGAGGGCAGCCGTGACCTCAGTTAGCTGACCCCACTCACAAGACCTCACTCTCCCATATTAATTAGTACTGCCCCTTCCCTCCCTCCCTCCTCTCCCTCCCTCCCTCCCTCCCTCCCTCCCTCCCTCCCACCCTCCCTCCCTTCCTTCCTCTCTCTTTCTCTTCTCTCACCTCACTCTCCTCTTTCATCTTTACCTCCAACCCGCCTTTCTTCTCAATTTTCTCTCCCTCCCTTAGTCTTCTCTACACTTTACCTCCTCTTTCCTTTTTCCATCTTTCCTTTCCTTCCCTCTCTCTCTCTCCCTTTCCCTCCTTCCTTCCTTCCTCTCTACCTAGAACTATCGTGACATTTCCTTTCTTCCCTCCATCATTCTATTTTCCTTCCCTTCTCCATTCCTCCCACCACCACCACCACCACCACCACCACCACCACCATCACCACCACCATCACCACCACCACCACCATCACCACCACCACCACCATCACCACCACCACCACCACCACCACCACCACCACCACCACCACCTCATTCCTCCCCATGACAACCCCAACATAAGTAGCCTCGTACCCCGCCCCCCTGCCCCCTGCCCCCTGCCCCGCCCCCCTTTGTATCTTAGGACGTGCCCGGCGTGCTCAGGTGTTTGTGTGGGGGGGGAGGCAGGGGGGGGGTGGGGCGTAGTGAGGCATGCTGGGTAATCAAACTGACTTGGACATACTTGGCAGGACTGTCTGGTTGAGTGTCCATCCGTTTCATCCTCCTCCTCCTCCTCCTCCTCCTCCTACCTTCTCTCCCACTTCCTACTACTCCTATTACTATTCCTCCTCTTCCTCGTCCTTGTCCTCCCTTTGCTTTGTTTCCTCTCCTTCCTCCTCTCCTTCTTCTTCTTCTTCTCCTCCTCCTCCTCCTCCTCATGCAGAACCATCACCGAATACCAAATAAGTTAACCTTTACAAGACAACAAGCTTTCTGTTTCGTATTACTTCTGTGTCACTATTATTTTCTCCTCCTCCTCATCATCATCATCATCATCATCATCATCCTCCTCCTCCTCCTCTTCCTCCTCTTATAACGTGTCCAGGAAGTAATGTTTGATCCACACCGGTGACTCCTTATCGCTAGGGAAGCATACCTGTAGTAGTGATAACGTGTGTGTGTGTGTGTGTGTGTGTGTGTGTGTGTGTGTGTGTGTGTGTGTGTGTGCACTTGTAAAGAAAGATAAGAGCGATCACACCTTATCTATGTTGTGATACCTCATTAATTGCTCTTCAGGTATAAAAAAAAATAAATAAATATAAAAAAGTGGAAATTTAAGCTTTACTCCAGATTGAGGATAAAAGGGACATATGTAACCTTTTTTTTTTTTTTTTTTTGTATTTATTAATGTTATTCAGTTGTTTTATTATGTTTTATTTTTATCCAGATTTATTGCAATGGCGGATGCTGCCAGAAGTGTATTATAGTGTCTCGTGATGTGTGTTTGTTTGTTTGTTTATGAGTATGAGTAAGACAGGTGCGCGCCAGATGAGTGAGTCCTCCCTACCCCCCCTTTCTCTCCACCTCCCCTTCTCTCCTCCTCTCCTCCTCTCCTTCTGTCCTCCAATTGTCAATTTTCTCAACTTATGATTAGGAACAACTACCACATCCTCTTGCCACCTTCCTCCTCCTCTTCCTTCTCCTCCTCCTCCTCCTCCTCTTCCTTAATATCCTCTTCCTCGTCTGATTTCCTTTCTCTCTCTCTCTCTCTCTCTCTCTCTCTCTCTCTCTCTCTCTCTCTCTCTCTCTCTCTCTCTCTCTCTCTCTCTCTCTCTCTCTCTTTTAAGTGACTTTTTTTCCTCCTTCGCGGTCCTCTACGCCCAATTTTCTGCATTTCTCCTTTTCCCTTTTCGTTCCGACTTTCTCTCAATTACTCATCTTTTTTTTCCCTCTTTTTTTCCCTTTCTTTGTTATTTTTTCCACACTGTTTCCCTCCCTATTTTTTTTATACAAGATTTCCGTTTGCCTCATTTCTTTGTCTCTATTTATACTTTTCATCTATCTCTTTTTTTTTTCTCTTTCTCTCTCTTTTTCTCTCTCATTTCTTTCCCTCGTACCGTATTAGTTCGTTAAAAATGTATTACCATAATTTCCTAATACTTAACATCACACTTATTCTTACATTAACTCTTATCACACTATAAACACACTTGCAATTTTTTATTCTTGCACTACAGTCTACTAAAACCCAACAAATCATTAAACTATATTACATTCCCATCCTTCTTCTCTACCTCCCTTCCTCCCTCCCTTCCTTCTTCTCTCCCTCACTTCCTCTCCCTTCATCATTACCGTTTCCTAATTTCTTCTTTCCTCCTTACAGGTTGGTGCCCGAATGAGTGTGTGTCCCCCCCACCCCCCACGCCCCCTACCTTGGCCTGAGCCGCTACAGGGGTGAGTGTGGGTGTGAATTTTTATGCCCCAAGGAAAGGTAAGGTAAGGTGAGGTGAGGTGAGGTGAGGGAGGTGTGTGACGGCCCAGCTCCTTCTCCTCCTCTCCACCCCGTGACGCCCTTATAACACTGTGTGACGCTGTATCTTTTCCATGTGATGTTTTTTTTCCTCTGTGACGGTTTTTTTATCATCTGTGACGCTTTTTTTTTTTTTTTCTTCTCTATTCTGTGACTTTTTTCCCTTTCTATTTTTTTATATATTTTTTTTTATATATTTTTTTTTGTTATTATTATTATTGCTATTAACCCTTTTTTTTTGTCTCAATATTACATTCTTTTTCCTTCTCCGTCACCACCATCACCACCATCACCACCATCACCATACCGTAACGCCAGCCAGCAGTGCTTATATACAGTGACGGTGGTGGTGACTGTGGTGAAAGTGATGATCGATGGTGATGATGGTGGTGATGGTGGTGGTGGTGGTGAGAGGAATGTATCTTAACTCTACCTCTGTTATGTCGTAAATTATTAGTGTTATCATCAGTGTGTAGTTTGGTGACTTAACGAGATGCAAGTTTGAATCACCGTTAAGAAAAAAAAAGAAAAAAAACGCGCACAATAATAATAATAATAATAATAATAATAATAATAATAATAATAAATAAATAAATACAAAAAATATAAATAAAAAAAGACACACTGGGCTTTGTTAGGTTAGGTAAGGTTAGATTATGCATAGTTATGGTGATGTTAGGTGGACACAATGGTAGCCCGGGGTTGTGAGGGGAGGAGGAGGCCGGAGCACAATGAGGGAGAGAGAGACGTGATCGGGAAATTACGCGGATTTGGTGAACGACGAACAGAAGAAGGGGAGAAAGTTGTGAGTGTCGTTGGTGTAATGATGATAATAATAATAATAATAATAATAATAATAATAATAATAATAATAATAAAGGTTAAAATAGATACACACTTAAATATATAGATTAATAAACATAAAACCAAATAGACAGACACACACACACACACACACACACACACACACACACACACACACACACACACACACACACACACACACACAGACAGACATACGTACATACACATACACCGGAAATGCATCCCGTGTCTAGTGACTCAAATATTCTTGTATTTTCCATTTTTATTATCAGACGGACGTTATTTTGTGATATTACGGGAACATTCTCTTCCTTCAGGGGGGGGGGAGGGGGGGCTGCATGTACCGTCATTGTGTGTGTGTGTGTGTGTGTGTGTGTGTGTGTGTGTGTGTGTGTGTGTGTGTGTGTGTGTGTACGTCAGCTTGTCTGCGTGTGCGTGTGCGTGTGCTGTGTGTGTACATTGCCACATACAGTCACATTTGGTAGAAGGTAAAAGTAAAAATTGGAGTCTCGTGAGCAGTGGACGGAGAGAGAGAGAGAGAGAGAGAGAGAGAGAGAGAGAGAGAGAGAGAGAGAGAGAGAGAGAGAGAGAGAGAGAGAGAGAGCAAACGACCCTAATTATCTTTTATTTTGTTGTGGGTGTTAGTCTGTCGCAGCGTAAGTGAGAGAGGGGAAAAAAAGAGTAGGACAAGGAAGCAAGCAGGAGAGGGAAAAAAAGATGGAGGCACAAGCAGGTGTTAGGGAGTCAGAATCAAGCAGGTAATGAGTGTTTATTAATTACCTATAACTACCTGTAACTCCCCTGTTTTATATTTACATTCATAACCTTTTAACACACACACACACACACACACACACACTCTTTCCTTAACTACATCACTTTCCAAACGTATAAATGACTTCCCTTCCTTTGTATGTTCTTTCCCCGTCACGTGTCTTTCCCTCGTTCAGGTCACTCACCAAAAAAAAAAACCTTTAATGCATGCAGCCTTCCTAATGTATTTCCTTCCGCCCCTTTCAAGTCAACACCCTTTTTCTTCTCACTTCCATATTTCTCTCCACCACCAACACTCACCTTCATCAGGGGAGACTCATTCACCCGATCACTGCCTCCTTTCCTTCATTCCTTTCCCCTCACCATCCCTTCCCCTCCCCTTGCTTCTCTCATTCCCTTCCCTTGCATCCCTTCCCTTCCCCTTCCATCCCTCCTTTCCCTCACCATCTCTTCCCTTCCCCTTGCATTCCTTCCCTTCCCCTTGCCTCCCTCATTCCTTTCCTTGTTATTATTGGTGTTGGTGGTGTCTCAGCCTCTCTCAACCTCCCTCAGCCTGCCTCCCTAACATCAAGGGAGGCAGGTCGAGGCAGGCAGGTGCTGGGGTCTCGCTTCCCTTCACTTTGGATCAATTTCTCGAGACACAAGTGAGTGGCTTGATCTCGTGGCTTTGTTTGGCACCGTGTGTTTGTTCTCTCTCTCTCTCTCTCTCTCTCTCTCTCTCTCTCTCTCTCTCTCTCTCTCTCTCTCTCTCTCTCTCTCTCTCTCTCTCTCTCTCTCTCTAGCACTCTCCTCTTTCCTCTTCTACCTCCTCCCTCTCACTCTAGTCTCCCTCTTCCCTCTTCATCCTAACACAAAACAACACTTCTCCCCTTACCTTACCCTTCCAGCCTCTTTCCCTTCACTTTACCTTCTGTCTCTTCCCCTTTTCACCCCCTCTCCTCCCCCTTGAATCTTTGCCTCACCCCCTTGCGTCTCTGTGCCACACCATCCCTACATGAGTCGCGTTGGGGAGATGAGAGACAAGCGAACCCAATCGTATATATATATATTTTTTGCAGCGGTAAGCCTTGGAAGATTTTGTTTTTTTTAGAAGTAGTA
>JAPQNM010000049.1:6192297-6197297 GCA_029783475.1 Metacarcinus magister
TCTTGAAACCTGATTAGCTCGCCACCAAAGTAGTGTTGTGAGTAAGGCTTCAGTAAGGGTTCAGGTTCAGCTTCACACCGCATTACCTGTTGCTTCAATCATGTCCAGGGGGGATTAGTGGGCGAGGCGATTAGCTGGTGTCAAAAGGTTTACAGGTAAGCTTTCTGGAAACCTTATTATGTTACTTATGTTATTTGTGTTTATTGCTAGTGAAGCCGTGCAGGTGTTGAGCCTCCACGCCCTCACCCACACCCTCACCCACGCCTCCCTCCACGCCCCCACGCCTCACTTCACGCCCCCACGCCTCTCTTTACGCTCCCACGCCTTCCTCAACGCTCCCACGCCTCCCTCACCGCTCCCACGCCTCTCTCCACACCCCCACGCCTCCCTCAATGACCCCACGCAGCTATCAGGGACATACGAGTAGAAAGAGCTAAGTGAGAGTTAAGTGAGAGTTAAGTGGGTGCGTCCTGCCTGTGTCCTGCGTGTGTCCTGCCTCCACATCCTACACTCTCCATTACAGGCTGACTCTCTCCTTGGTGGGAGTGCATAAAGTTGTCCTGCTTATTGCAAGGCTGTATTCCCGGTGCTGTACTTATTTTACTTTACTTACCTGAGAGGAAGGTAATATAGTTAAAGAAAATGGGGGAGAGTTGTAATTTTGTGGGGGGGGTATGGGTGGGTATGGGGGTATGTTTGTTTCTTTTTCTCTTTATTTTTTTTTTTTTTGGTATGGTATGTATGTATGTATATATGTAACTTTTTTTTGTTTCTCTCTCTTTCTCTCTCTCTCTCTCTTTCTCTCTCTCAGCCTCTAGCCATGTGTGTGTGAAATAAATAAATAAATAATAAAAAAAAAAAAAACACTACACTACACGACACGAGACAACAAAGCCACTTCTACTGACACTCCCTTCCTCTGTTACGACCCCTTCTCACACACACACACACACACACACACACACACACACACACACACACACACACACACACACACACACACACACCACATTAGCGTCATTAGTACCAATTTTTTCTTCTTCTTCGTCGCTTTCATTTCGAGCCAAAGCATTTTCCTCACTTTCATTTATTTCACTATTTTTTATTTGTTTTATATTTTTTTTCCTCCCGGTTCACTGTCTGATGTTTTGCTTCGAAGCCTCATCAAGTACTCCTTCCTCCTCACAGGTGTGCCTCATTACCTCACCTGTCGTACTTACAGGTTAACGAGAAACGCAATAGTTACGCACACGGAAGGAACCAGAGAGAGAGATAGATAGATAGATAGAAAGCGAGAGAGAGAGAGGGAGAAAAAAAAGAGAGTGAGTGAGAGGCATACTCGTAGCACTAGAAAAAACATAAAACCGAGGTACAAATTAAACATTGTGGCCGCAGGGAAGAGAAGGACAGAGAGCGGAGCAAAGAAAATGTTGGGGTAGTGATGAGACGGTGAGGAAAATGTGGGTGAGGAGGAAAAAGTGGAAGACAAAGTAGAGAAAATGTGGATGGAGGAAGGGAGGAGGGCGAGAGGAGTTGATGAGGATTGCTGCAGTGTATGAGAGAGAGAGAGAGAGAGAGAGAGGGAGAGAGAGAGGGAGAGAGGGAGAGACAGTATAAGAGGAAGCTCATGGTTAAGCCTTACAAATTACAGGCCCACGAGGTGACACTGCAGTAGATTAGAGCAACAAACGCGACGTGAGGCTTCAAGGGGAAGGAATGGTGGAGATGCAGCTTGTGTGAGACCAAGACACGGCGCGCTCATCGCATCCTGGATTTTGAGATTTACAGATTTAAGTTTTGAGAGGAGCAATTTTCAATTTTTATTTATTTATTTTTTTTTTTTACTCAACTGTTCTAAGGAATGTTATATTAATTAATTTTCGTGTTGGACAATATTTTTTTTCTATTATTGTTTTTGTGTTTAACTATAATACTATAATTTCTCGTTTTATCTCTATATTTTTGTTTATATATTGTTGTTCATAATATTGTAGTAGTAGTAGTAGTTGTTGTTGTAATCCTTTAAGTAACAGATTAAGACAACAATGAGTCTTGACCTCGGCCAGGGGTACTGTGTGTGTCGAGTCACTACGATGATTGAGACTCTGGTTTATTTTTAAAGACTGTGTTTAAGGAACGAGTAAAAGAACCATGAATCCTGAACTAGGTCATGCTGAGTCACTACTATGTTCGGAGAATCACTCGAGTTTATTTTCAAACACTGTAGCTTATGATTATTTTTGTGCTGTATATAATTTGGTAAACATTTTATAGTGTAGTGTAATTTGATCTAAGTTAATCCTGCACATGGGGAATGGATGGTGTCTGTTCATCCTTGTAGACTTTTTAACATGTAAACATAACCAAGGAATCAGTTTTAAATCACTCGAGTTAAGGATCACTCTTCAAACACTGACCTATTTCTTACTGAAGGGTTGATAGAGGTAACACAACGATTTTTTACGAAGTTTTTTTAATGTTTTTTACGTTATAATAATGGAAATTGAGGTTCTCGAAATGTCGCAAGTGTAAGTAGTGCACCAAATCTTTCTGAGTGTTGATAATTTTCTCAGTGGAAGCATTAACTGAGGTAACAACGATATTTTACGAAGTTTTTAATGTTTTTTTACGTTATAATAAAGGAAATTGAGGTTCTTGAAATATCGCAAGTATAAATAGCGCACCAAATACTTCTGAGTGTTGATAATTTTCTCAGTGAAAGTATTAATTAAGAGAGGTTCACATAATCTTAGTGTGGTAGTATTACTGGTGGTGCAGAAGGAGGCTAAACAGTATTGCACAAGTCATTAATAGCTTTAATAACTTCTTATCACATGTCTACAAACTTCCTCCAAGTCCACACTGATAAAAATAACGAAAACTTGACCCAAAACCAACATTGAGCACAGACTGGAGTGAGCAGGCGAGGAGGAGGCGAGGCGAGGCGAGGGAAAGCACTCAACCATGGAACATAATCAACACATAAACAGTACAACACATCACCATCATCAAGAAAACAACACTTCATAATGATTCCTCTATGCTTTCCTGTTGTACATTATGAATTATCGTTTGTGACTCAGAAGAATAAGAAGACCTTGAGCTTCAGTACAAACAACACACCATTCATCAGTTTAAATACAGACAAACAAGATCAAGATTGAGAAGGAAGTGAAGGAAGAAGACTCGACAAAACTATTCACATCGTCTCATCAAAGTATTTCAAAAAGTATTCTCAAAAACCTCAACTAAGAAACAAGATGAACAAACAAAAGTGAAGACAACTTAAACCAAATTAGATTTATAAACATTATCTTACTTTTGGAATTCTCAGACAAATTATCAAGACTGTTTATTGACCTCAACAGGGAAAGTTTGAAAGTAAGAAACAACGTTATTAACATTGAAGGTAAAACTCTTAAACTTCATGACAATTATTGGGGTCAAGAAATAAGACTTGGTAAGAATATAAATAAGTGAAAGGTTGAGTTTGTTAAAAGTTATATAAAAAAAGAAAATAGATAAATATGACATACGTAATAGAGTTTGAAATCCCTAAAATCGGATATAGGAAAATGAAAATATGCAAAATAGTTTTAAAGGGAGTTGAAAATACGTGTAATAGTATTTATGTGTAAGTGAAATTGATGTATAGATGATGTATAATTGAAACGCAAACATGAATAACTGGAAATAGATAAAAATATGAACGTAAATGCGTGAAAAATCAATGAATGAAATATATGAATGTTTGAGGATTTACAAAACGTGGATGTGAATGTGTGGATATGACTGGGAATGTATGTGAATGGATAGGAATGAATGAGAATGAGTAGAAATATGTAAAAATGACTGGGAATTTGTTTCAATGTGTAGGAAAGAGTTTGAACGAGTGGGAATATATGTAGGAATGAGCGAAAATACGTAGGAATGAGTGGGAAACGAGTGGGAATGCGTAGGAATGAGTGGGAATGTAAAGGAATAAGTGGGAATGCGTAGGAATGAGTGGGAATGTATAGGAATGAGTGGGAATGCGTAGGAATGAGTGGGAATGTATAGGAATGAGTGGGAATGTATAGGAATGAGTGGGAATGCGTAGGAATGAGTGGGAATGTATAGGAATAAGTGGGAAAGATTTGTCGAGAGTTAACGGGACGACGGACACCTGGCATATATTAGCGCAGGTGTGGTAACTACCTGGACGCGAGGGAAAGGCAGGTAAAGAGAGAGAGAGAGAGAGAGAGAGAGAGAGAGAGAGAGAGAGAGAGAGAGAGAGAGAGAGAGAGACCTGCATATATGTATCTTTTGTCCTGTACTCTTAAGGATAAAAGCGCCGAGAAAATAGGAGTAAACATTGAGAGAGAGAGAGAGAGAGAGAGAGAGAGAGAGAGAGAGAGAGAGAGAGAGAGAGAGAGAGAGAGAGAGAGAGTTCACCGCTAGTCGCCGCTACCTGCACAGGATACTAAGCTTGACCTACATACAGTCTTCCTTCGCCTCCGCCTCCTCTAACTCTTCCTCCTCTTCCTCTTCCTCCTCTTCTTCCTCTTCCTCGTCCTCTTCCTCCTTTTTTCTTTCTTTATTTGTTTACTTTTTTCTCAATTTACTTTTTTTTTTCCTATTCTTCTTCTTTCTTCTTCTTCTTCTTCTTCTTATTATTATTATTATTATTATTATTATTATTATTCCTCTTCAAATAGTTTCACTTTACTTTCATTATCTTCATCCTTCAATATGTCCATCACTTTATTTTTTGTTCTCTCTCTCTCTCTCTCTCTCTCTCTCTCTCTCTCTCTCTCTCTCTCTCTCTCTCTCTCTCTCTCTCTCTCTCTCTCTCTCTCTCTCTCTCTCTCTCTCTCTCTCTCTCTCTCTTCTGTTTTCTTCATTACTTATACATTCCCACACACACACACACACACACACACACACACACACACACACACACACACACACACGGTTTCACTCGCCTCACCTGACAGAGATAGACAGGTAGATAGCTAGAT
>JAPQNM010000049.1:6202297-6204797 GCA_029783475.1 Metacarcinus magister
TTAATTTTTCTTTAGAGTTAGATACGGTAGTGGTGGTGGTGGTGGTGGTGGTGGTGGTGCAGTGTCTGTCGTTATCTCTTCCTCCTCCTCCTCCTCCTCCTCCTCCTCCTCCTCCTCCTCCTCCTCCTGTCCACTTATTGCTGTCTGCCGCCAAATTCCTTTATCCTCACCTGCCAATACCAGTGTTTTATTTGTCTATTGTTTTCATGTTTTTTTTTCTATAGCTGTGTGTAAGGTTGTGTTGTTTGGGCTCATGATATATTGTTGATCCTGCGACCTTCTACCCCCTTGTACCCCTCACTTTTCCCCTCTATTTCCCCTTTGTTTCCTCTCTGTAACCCCTTTGTAACCCTATTTTTCCCCTCTAACCCACTTTTCCCCTTTTTTCCTCCTTTGTTTCCTTTTGTAATCCACTTTTCCCCTCTCTACCCCCTCTGCACTCCCCACTTTTCCCCTCTGTTTCCCCTCTGTAGCCCTGGTATCCCCTCATCCCTTCCCCTGTACCCTCATTTACTTTCCTCTCTCTGTACTTCCCTCTTTCCTCTCTTCCTTTTCACTTTCTCTCTGTATTCCCTATTTTCTTCTTTCTGTCTGTCTGTATCCTCCTTACTTTCCTCTCGTTTCCCCTCCTTTCCCCTTCTCCTCTTTTGGTCTTAAACTTTCACCAAATTTCCACTCCTTTCAACTCCTCTCCATCTTCTTCAGCTTTCCTCTTCTCTCTCCTCCTCCTCCTCCTCCTCCTCCTCCTCCTCCTCCTCTTCCTCACACTAACCCTAAGACATGCCTTTCATCTTTGCTTCAATAACACATCCCCTTCTCTTCCCCTTCTCTTCCCCTTCTCTTCCTCTTCCCTATTCCCCTTCTTCCCCTTTCCTCTTTCCCCTTCACTTATCTCCCCAAAACCACACCCTCAGCCTCCCCCTCCCTCTCCTCCCTCCCTCCTCCTCCCATTCTCCTTATCTCCCCATCTTCCTCCCCTTTCTTAGCCTCCCCTCACGCCCATATCTCACCATCAGTTGCATGGGTGAGGGTGGGTGGGTGGGTGTGGGTGGTGAGGGTTGGCCCCACCCACCCACCCACCCACGCCCACCACCACCAGCTGTCATTTGATATTTCACGACGTGACGCCCAAGGGGAGGAGGGGGAAGGGGAGGAAGGGAAGGGGGAGGAAGGGAAGGGGAGGAAGGGAAAGGGATGATAAATTTTGGGGATGTGACTGTCTTGGGGAGGTTATCAATGGCTCTTTATTTCTTTTTATTCCTTCTTTTTCTTTTTTCTATCTTTACTTTAATTTTCTCTCTTCTATTTTTCATTCCTTCTTTCCATACATTGTTTTCTTCCTTTTTTCTCTCCTTCATTTCTCACTTTCTTCTTTCCTTCCTTCCTTCCTTCCTTCCTTCCTTCCTTCCTTCCTTTACTCCTTCATTTCTTTACGCTTATTATTCCTATCCTTCATTTTTTTTTCTCTTAAATTTGTTTGTTTAATGTGTGTTCCTTTCCTTTATTTAATTTCGCTTTGTTTATTTCAATATTTATTCATTTATTTGTTTGTTTGGTTATTCGTTTTTGTTTATTTATTTATTTGTCTGTTCGTTTTTATTTATTTATTTCGAAAATTCTGTCATGCTTCATTTATCTTTTTTAACTTCTATGTTTGTTTATTTATTTTATTCATTTATCTATTTATTCATATATTCATCTTTTTTATTTATTCATCAAGGCGTTGGTGAGAAATACTGTCTTCCTTCCCTTCACTTTTTTTTTCCTTTCACTCTTTTTTTCATTCATTCATTCATTTATTATTTATTTTATTTATTTAATTATTCATTCATTTATCTACTAATTATTTTTTTGTATTTATAGCAAAGTTACTTAATATGATTCTAAACTATTTTCTTTTACCACTACTCTACTTATCCATCCTCCTCCTCCTCCTCCTCCTCCTCCTCCTCCTCCTCCTCCTGCAGAAGAGATTAATGTGTAACTGTAGTCTTCAAGTGCCTTTAGAGCGAGTACTTACCTCATGTAGCTGAGCCTTCCTACAGCCTGTATTTATTAAGCATATACATGTTTACCCTCTTATCTCTCTCTCTCTCTCTCTCTCTCTCTCTCTCTCTCTCTCTCTCTCTCTCTCTCTCTCTCTCTCTCTCTCTCTCTCTCTCTCTCTCTCAATGGTGACTCTGTGCCTGTGGGGGGGTAGGGGAAGGTAGGGGAGGGGTGGTAGTGGGTGAGTCATGGGGCCACATTTGAGGGGAAGTGAGGGGAGGGTGAGGGATGGTGAAGGGTGAGGGAGGGTGAAGGGTGAGGGGAAGAGTGGCACTGGTCTTGTGTGCATCTCTTGTTCGCGGGACCCTCACCCCTGCCCTCTTTCCTTCTCTCCCTCCCCCCTCCCCTTTCCCTCTCCCTCCTTCCCTCCCTCCCTCCATCTCTTCTTCCCTCACCCCACTCACTTCCCTTTCTCTCTCCCGCTTCTCAGTTTTATCATCTCCTCCTCCTCCTC
>JAPQNM010000049.1:6212297-6227297 GCA_029783475.1 Metacarcinus magister
CTCTCTCTCTCTCTCTCTCTTCTCTTCCTTACCATTTCCTTCCTTCTTTATTTATTCTCATGCATTTCTTCCCTCCCTCCCTCCCTCCCTCCCTCCCTCTCGCTCCCAGTAACCTCCCTCAAGGCATTTATACAACATTTATATAATCATTATAAATCCTACATTATATATCTTCTATTTTCCTATCAGTTAAAAGTTAAGAGGACACACTCGTAATGCAAGTACAGGGTATTATTATTATTATTATTATTTGATTATTTGTATTACGCACGAATATTAATATCATGGTGTGGAGAGGAATGTCAAGGCTCCTCCTCCTCCTTTTCCTCTTCCTCCTCCTCCTCCTCCTCCTAAAACCTTCCTTCATTGCATCGTGTTTACCAAGAACAATGAATGAATGAATGAATGATTATTGTTGTAGTGTATTGGTGGTTGCACGTGAGAGTATTGTACTGGTTATTGTTATTGTTATTGTGTGTGTGTGTGTGTGTGTGTGTGTGTGTGTGTGTGTGTGTGTGTGTGTGTGTGAGGCAGGAATTGGTGTAAATATGATGATGATGATGATGATGATGAAAATAGATAAAAATAATAATAATAATAATGTCAAAGGAAGAGAAATATCAAAAAACTTAATAGGGAATAAATAGAAAAAAAAAATCATATATTAAACTACCACAATACTCTCTTTTCACTCTATCTATCTATCTATCTCTATCTATCTATCTATCTCCCTCTCTCTCCTTTTACAAACCTGATCACACTCCACCACCACCACCACTCCCCTCCACCCAGTACGCCTTGCAGGGGTGGGGGGTGGGGGGGGGCGTAGTGGTGCGTACGTACATCCACCTGAGGAGTGATAAGCAACACATGAGCTTCGATCCACCTGGAGGCTAATTGGTCATTAAGCTTCACCTTGACGGGAAATTACCTGGAAATTAAATAATGAAACAAAAATGCTCTACCTACCTTGCCTTGAAACTGAGATTACGAGAGAGAGAGAGAGAGAGAGAGAGAGAGAGAGAGAGAGAGAGAGAGAGAGAGAGAGAGAGAGAGAGAGAGAGAGAGAGAGAGAGAGAGAGTGTGTGTGTGTGTGTAGTGTGTGTTACGGTATATGGACATTGTCTCCTATAGGATGATAAATAGCTTGTAAGGTTGTGGTGAATGAGGAGTGAGTGAGTACGTGAATGAGGGCATTAGGGGTGAATGGTGGTGGTGGTGGTGGTGGTGGTGGTGGTGGTGGTGGTGAAAGTGTAGGGGAAGGAACGTACTACAAATGATGATAATGATGGTGTGTAGAGAATGTAGAGAGTGACTGAGAAGGGGGGGGGGAGAATGAGTAGTGAGAGTTGTAGTAGTAGTAGTAGTTATAGTAGTAGTATAGTAGTAGTAGTAGTAGTAGTAGTAGTAGTAGTAGTAGTAGTGAAATATAAGTTACTACAAAACAAAGCTTGATAGGAAGGGAGAGAGTGACGGTTGGGGAGACGGTAAGGCTTGTGAAGGGGGGGAAGGGGAGGAGTTAGGGAGGTAAGGGAGAGTGGTGTAAGTAGGGGGGAGAGGGGGGGGAGTAATGACCACTCCACGCCCGAGGCACCACCACCACCACCACCACCACCACCACCACCACCACCACCACCACTACCACCACTACCTGTTCCTTCCCAAGTACAGAGAGTGGTAACATTCCCCCCTCCCCCCCAACCCCCTTTAGTAGGCCTCAACGCAAGGTTCCTCTCAGCCTACTAAACCCCAATACGAGGAAAGGTTGTGTGTGTGTGGTGGGGGTGTGTGTGGGGGTGGTCGTGCACGTGGTGGGATTATAAGCACCTTGTTTGCATTTACTCCTCGTTGTTGTTGTTGTTGTTGTTGTTGTTGTTGTTGTTGTTGTTGTTCTTTTCTTCTTCATTCTTTCTCACTTATTCGTTTCACTGTTATTCTTGTACTGTCTCTTTCTCTCTCTATCTCTCTTTCTCTTTCTCAGTTGTTATGGATTGAGTTAATCCTTCCCACTTATCCCTTTCTCATGTTACTGTTATTTCTTGTAGTGAGTCTTTCTGTGTTGCTTGATCAGTTTGTCTTGTAGCACATCTCCGTTGCCTTTCCAGTTGATGGAATTCACAGCGTGGAAGTGACTGAAGGTTTCACAAACAGGGGAATGAGAACGTAATGTTATTTTGTGTTGTCTAGCTCCAGGGGTGACTCTTGCAACAGGAGTGAAAAGGGAAAACTCAACTACGTAGTGTGGAATATTTATGTTACAGCCAATATTTCTTCATCATACACGCCCTGGAAATAGCCGTGGTGTATGTATGTATGTATGTATGTATGTATGTATGATTGTAGCAAGCGGCCGCCTTTAGTTAGGTGAATGCAGTGCAATTAATACAAAGCCCCATCGACCGTTACCTGTCTCATACAGGTATTCAATACAACCTGAGTGGATACCTGTTACATCACCTGCCTTACGGGGCCACACACCTGCCTCTAAGGGGATCCAGGTGGTGCCCCGTCTGGTCCCTGTCCCTCACACACCTCGCCCCTCACCAACACTCACCAAACACTCATTAGCCAACTTGGGACTTTGAATCTGAACATATCAAGCACTTTTTTTATATTTTCTTCCTAATCATCATTCCAGCTGAAACTCATGTTATTCCTCCCCCTTCCTCCCCTCCCCTGAGCACCGTCACCCCGGAGGTCTAGCCTAACATTACCTGCATCTAGCGTGTCTCCTACATTTCATTTATACTCAACTTTGTGATCATGGGAACAAGGTATCACGGAATGGTAGTAGTAGTCGCCGTGCATTGTAGTTGTGTTGTATTAATGACCTGATCCAATCTGCCCTACCTCATCTCGGTCTAATCACGCTAATGATCCAATTGCAATCAAGTCGTAAGTCAGTATGGATGCACACACACACACACACACACACACACACACACACACACACACACACACACACACACACACACACACACACGACGGCATCCATTCACCACGCACGGAATCAGATCTTAAAGCAGCTTGGCCGTTTATACAAATCCATTCCTCCTACTGTAACCTTCCCTCCCTTTCCCTCCCTTCCTCCAGCCCCCTTTTCGTTTCTCAACCAACCCTTCAAAATTCCTCCCGTGCCTTTGCCCCTCGTCCCTTTTCTCTCCCCCTTTCAAGTTTATTTCCTCCTCCTCCTCCCTTATACAGCAACCCTCAACCCATTTTTCCTTTCTCACGCCTTTCTGATCCTTACTCTCGTCTTACCCATTGTCCCTTCACTGCCTTCCTGCCCCATGCATTGCTCCATCCTCCTCATCTTCCCCATCTGCACCCTACTACATCCACGTCCTCTCTGCACCCTACTACATCCACGTCCTCTCTGCACCCTACTACATCCACGTCCTCTCTGCAGCATCAGTAGCATAACCAGACATACCATTCCGTCAGGGGCTCCTACAAGCCCATCCAGTCACCGTGCTGGAGAACATTTAACAACAACAACATACCATTCCGTCCTTCTAGTCCTTGTGTCTCTCCCATGTTGATGCTTAACTCAATTCTGGACCTCAGGGACTCTTCTTTCCCCTCTTTCCTTCCCTCTCACTCACCCTTCCTCGTCCCTTCCCAGACATTTGTGGGATGGGAGTACTGTGAGCTGAATGGGTGGTGATGATGGTGGTTGTGGTGGTGGTGGTGGTGGTAGTGTGTCAGTCAGTCAGTCGCATTGCAGGTATGACTACGCACCTGTGTCCCTCTCTCTCACCTGGGCATTCGTATCAGGTATTAAGGCCAAGAAGTGAGTCAACTAAGGGAAGAGAAGTGCGAGTGAGGGGAAGAGTGAGACTGTGAGGAGGTAAGGAAGAGGAAGATATAGGAAAGTCAATCAAGGTGAGGGGAGAAGAGAGTGAGACAAGGGGAGAGAAAGACAAGTGAGGGTGGGGGAGGGAGGGGGAGGAAAGGTGAGGGGAGCGTCATTGGGTATGGAATGTCGTAAATTCATGGGTGATTTGACTAATTTTTCAACCCACCTTTAATTAGTGACTGGCCCGCCCTTACAGCCTTAATTACGGCTTGGCTGGACCGGCCTTAGTGACCCATCTGAGAGAGAGAGAGAGAGAGAGAGAGAGAGAGAGAGAGAGAGAGAGAGAGAGAGAGAGAGAGAGAGAGAATATTAACAAGCTACCAGGACACATGCGTTATCAGTAGGCTCTGTGTGTGTGTGTGCGTGTTCGTGTGTGTGTGTGTGTGCGTGTGCGCGTGTGTGTATGTGTGTCAGGAATTAAAGAGGACGAAGACGAGGTGAGTAACCGAGGGGAGGTGGACTACTACTACTACTACTACTACTACTACTACTACTACTACTCTGGCGCCTCTGCTGACGGCGACGCTGAAGAATGCAGTTGTGACGGGCTAGTGTGTTGGTTTTTGTTGATTATCTCTCTCTCTCTCTCTCTCTCTCTCTCTCTCTCTCTCTCTCTCTCTCTCTCTCTCTCTCTCTCTCTCTCTCTCTCTCTCTCTCTCTCTCTCTCTCTCTCGTTGGAAGAGGAGAAAGAAGGAAAAAAGTATGGAAGGAAAGATGATCACTAGAGCAAGGAGGAGGAGGAGGAGGAAGAGGAGGAAGAGGAGGAGGTTCTGTTGGGGCAATCAAGGAAGGGGAAGGCGTCATGGAGGGGAAATGCCTCTACCCACCACCTGCTTCCCCTTCCCCTTCCCCTCTTCCACTCCTCCATTCCTTCCCCTTCCTATCCTCCCCTCTCATATTCCCAACTCTCTCTCCTATCTTTCTTTCTTTTTCCCTCTCATCTCCCTCCACCACCCTTCATCTCACAGCTCCTCCTCTTCCTCCTCCTCCTCTTCCTTTCCCCCTCCCTTGCCTCCCCTCAGCCATCCACTACTCCTCCTCCCCTTCCCTTCTTCCCTCTTTCCCTCCCTCCTCTGCCTCCACTCACAGCCACACATTCCACTTTCTTCCACATAAGACTCATTTTTATTCATGATTAACTTATATATATGAAAGGAAAATAAATGCAAGTCAGACTGTGTTTTCTTCTTTTTCTCTTTATATTTGTTGAGTTTATTTACGTGTTTATTATTTATTTAAGGAGTGTTCTTTTTGCTTCCTGCCGACCAGCCAACTTAACATAACGTAAGAACATAAGAAGATTACCTACAAGAGGCTGGCCTGCTACACACAAGCAGCTTTTTTCCCTTGTACTGTACCGGGTAAAAACTATTTCTTCTAAAACCTCTTCGTAAAAAGTTCCCTCCATACTCACACTTACTATATGTCTCCTAAGTTGTTTTTTTTCCTACATCACACTTACTATATGTCTCCTAAGTTGTTTTTTTTCCTACATCACAAATAGGCTTTATGGAGGGTAAGATGGACTGCCTTTGCCCGTTATTTGTCGCAGGTTTGTTTCCCTCATCCATCCACCATCTTATTTGTGATCCATTTACCTCTTTCTTGAACCCTTTGATTAATTACCTGAACACACTCACCTGGATTACCTTTTGTTGAATTTTCGTGCGTCAAAATTTCAATCAGGTCGCCCGGCCGTCCCCCTCCGCTTGTTTAGGGAATACAGATTGAGGTGTGTTAATCAATCCTTGTATGACATATTAATTAGTCAGTCTTTTAAATAATCTGTGTCTCTATCCTGTGTAATCACTTTAATTAATCTGTATCCAATGTTCATGATCTAATAAGGATAAAAGGAAGATGAGGTATAACTAGTTTTATAAAGATAATCGTTGAATAATATCAATGTTTTTTTTTCTTCTTAATATCAATACTGTTAATCTTGTCTTTAAAACTTCATTATCATATTTACTTTTATAGATAGATATGTTCTTATTTTTCATCTTCCTTTCTCTCTTCCTCCTATTATTATTTTTTTTTCTCTTTTCTCAGTTTTCTTCTCAATCTTCTTACTTTCGATTCATCTCTCCACTCGTCTCATTCTTCCTCCTCCTCCTCCTCCTCCTCCTCCTTCACGGCCCTTCCCTTCGTAATAACTTCACATTTTCCCCTTTCCTTCTTCTTTTCTCTCCTCTCTCCTCCTCCTTCTGCTCCTCCTCCTCCTCCTCCTCCTCCTCCTCCTCCTCCTCCTCCTCCTCCTTCTCCTCCTCTTCCTCCTCCTCCTCTGTAGCTCATCTGGGAACAGAGTGAAGCCTCGCTCAAAGCTTCGTATCTTAATCTGAACCTGAAGGGTGAGACTTTTTTTTTATTCATGAAAAAAAAAACGTTATCATAGTGTGTGTGTGTGTGTGTGTGTGTGTGTGTGTGTGTGTGTGTGTGTGTGTGTGTGTGTGTGTGTGAATCAATCAATCAATTCGTTTATTCGGGACATCAGTAAGTAAAGTTTGCTTTCAACTTTTTTTATTATTATTTACTAATATATACACATTATTTTAACATCGCTTGAGCTATCGGGCAACACTACCACTACCACCACCTCCTCCTCCTCCTCCTCCTCCTCCTCCTCCTGGTGCTGTTGTCAGGTAACGTGGAACACCAGGTGAAGGACGACTCTCGAGGCAGAGGACCAGAGAAAAAGTTGTGTCGTTCCAAAGTTACAATTGGGGGTCTACAGCGTGCAAGTTTAAGCTGTGAAGATATACACCGTGGCAGGAGGAGGAGGAGGAGGAGGAGGAGGAGGAGAAGAGGAGGAGGAGGAGGAGGAGGAGGAGGAGGAGGAGGAGGAGGAGGAGTGGCAGCTAAGGATAAGAAAGTTATAAAAGAGAAAACAAGAATAGGAGAAAGGAGAGGAAATGGAGTAGGTATAAGGAAGGTCAGGAAAAGAAATTGAAATCTAAATATAAGAAAGAAGAACAAGAAGAAGGAAATGGTGGTGATGAAAGGGAGGAGGAGGAGAAAGAAGGAAGAGGAGACTCGAGAATTAATGAAAAGGACAAGAGGAAGATAAGAGAGAGAGAGAGAGAGAGAGAGAGAGAGAGAGAGAGAGAGAGAGAGAGAGAGAGAGAGAGAGAGAGAGAGAGAGAGAGGAAGTGAGGTGAATGAGTAAGGTTAATTCTTATATCATCATCTCGTTGCACTCACTCAGTCCTATCATTGGGAAGACCAGTTGTGTTTTTTCCTCCCTTACCCGCTCTAATAAACATAATGTACCTTAACTTACAACGGGAACTGTACGCTGTTGACCTGATTTTGCACATATACATGTACCTATACTCTACTTTTTTTTTTTTATTTTCGGTTTTTTATTTGTTTAAGTTTTTGTATATTCCACTTTTTTTTCTGTACCTCTGTCTTTCTTTATTGCCTTAGGTCTATGTGTGTTTCTATATTTTTTTTCTTTCATTTTTTTTCTTTCTATCTATCTTTCTTTCTTTCTTTCTATCCTGCTTGCTTTCTTTCTCTCTTTCTGTTGTTTTAGTTACACGTTTCAATATCTTTTAGTTTTACATTCACTATATATATCTTTTATCTAGTTTCATTTTTTTCTCATCAATACAAGTCATGTTTCTTTACTAATTTTTTAAAGCTATAATTCTACATTTCATTTTTTTAATTCATTTTATTGATGACTTTTCATATATATTTCTTTTTCTATAATTGTGATGATTTTTTTATATTTCATTTCATTTACTTTTCTATCTTTATTATACGCCGCGTCCGTACTCCTGAAGGCGCATCACGTACAGTCCTTTGAGGGAATGGAGGGAAGGAAGGAGGGAAGGAGGGAGGGAAGGAGGGAAGGAGGGAGGGAAGGGTGAGGGAATGTTGAAGGAAGGTTTGAAGGGGGGAGGAGAAAACCGTTTTAATGCCACCTCTGCGCGATGCTCGTGTGTCTGTTTATTGCTCCTCTTGGCAACGTTATGACGAAAGACGTGAAGATGCTACTGCTGCTGCTCCTCTCTCTCTCTCTCTCTCTCTCTCTCTCTCTCTCTCTCTCTCTCTCTCTCTCTCTCTCTCTGCTCTTCTTAATCCTCTTCCATGTAACCTATCTTCTTTTCTTTCTCTTATTTGTATCCAATCCTACTTGTAACTAATCTTCTTCTTCATCTTCTCTTCTTCCTCATCTCTTCTTCCTCATCTCCTCCTCTTCCTCTTCTTCTTCCTCTTCCTCCTCTTCCTCCCATCGCGCCGCCCGGGATGCGACAGCCGCCCCGTTTCAGAATCAATACCTACACGCGAAATATATTACTCGCATAAAACCTAACCCGACCTATCCACACGCTGAGAGAGAGAGAGAGAGAGAGAGAGAGAGAGAGAGAGAGAGAGAGAGAGAGAGAGAGAGAGAGAGAGAGAGAGAGAGATATTGGAACTTTATCAGGGGAGGAAAATTTGGTTTGTAAATAATAATTAGATAAATGTTCATCTCTACAAATGTTTTGATGTTGTTACTATCGTTATTATTATTATTATTATTATTATTATTATTAGTTGTAGTAGTAGTAGTAGTAGTAGCAGTAGTAGTAGTAGTAGCAGTAGTAGTAGTAGTAGCAGTAGTAGTAGTAGTAGTAGTAGTAGTAGTAGTAGCAGTAGTAGTAGTAGTAGCAGTAGTAGTAGTAGTAGTAGTAGTAGTAGTAGAAGTAGCAGCAGTTGTAGTAGTAGTATCATCATCATCATCATCATCATTAGTCTGGCAACCTTGTAACAACGAGCAAACGTGGTAATGATTCATCTATTGTCGTCCCGTGATTGATATTGAAACAAATAGACGAAGAGGCTTGATTTGTTCCATGTGTGTGTGTGTGTGTGGTGTGTGTGTGTGTGTGTGTGTGTGTGTGTGTGTGTACTTTCATATATTTAATGGAGACAGTGTATATGTATTTTTAGACTGAGTGAGGGGAGGCAGGGGGGAAAGGGTAGGTATGTATGTATGAATATGTATGCATGATTACTTCTTTTTTTTTTGTGTGTGTGTGTGTGTGTGTGCAGAGTGTGATAGATAGGTAGAGTTAGGTGGCTCGATAGATAGATACATAGGTAGATAAAATTACATAGTTAGATATTTTTTATAGGAAAGATTGTTCACATACTCATGATTTTCACTGCATTGTGTTACATTCACGTATCG
The DNA here is from genome assembly GCA_029783475.1 of Metacarcinus magister. Classification (NCBI taxonomy): domain Eukaryota; kingdom Metazoa; phylum Arthropoda; class Malacostraca; order Decapoda; family Cancridae; genus Metacarcinus; species Metacarcinus magister. The sequence continues at coordinate 6,221,342 of JAPQNM010000049.1, forward strand.
ATTTATAAGTTATTGATCTTTTTTTGTATGCATAACACGGATATTTGGCGCATTGAGTGTTGTAGGTGCGAAGTAGTAGTAGTAGTAGTAGTAGTAGTAGTAGTAATAGTAATTGTAGTAGTAGTATCTGTACGCCCCATTGCACCTGTCCGCACACCCTCCGTCCATCAAGTCTAATCAATAACTCGTTACCTGCTTATGTAACCCTCCTGACGGCACCACCTCCTTCGTGATGGCATGAAGACCTACCTACCTACCTACCTCTCTCTCTCTCTCTCTCTCTCTCTCTCTCTCTCTCTCTCTCTCTCTCTCTCTCTCTCTTTCTCTTTGGGCCAGCGCAGCGATTCCCCAAAGCCGGTTTTTTCTGTCCATTTTCCTTCTGGTGGTCGCCAAGGACACCCCGGGAGGAGGGAGAGAGAGGTCTGTTTCGGACTCCTTGCCCCTCCTTCCCTTCCACCTATTCCCTCCCTTCCTCCCTCTCACTCTCCCCACTCTTCCACCCAGCGCGGGGTTCATGCATCTCTTTCCACTTATTAATGAAAGACTTTTAATTCCTGTAATAGCGAAAGCATGCGGATCGGAAGATTTAAAGGCGGGATTGCTATTTAAATGCTGCGGGATGCGGAAAGGAGGCGCCCTCACGCCCTTCTGCGTGGTGGTTCTGAAGGAGGATAAATGTGAGGGTTTTCGACGGCATCACGACGGGCTGCGGAGCACACACAGGTTATCTTAGCGTTGTTAATAGAAGCATCCTTGGAAACCAGTGGACTACAGATTTTCCTAACGCTGCCAACTCTGTCTGTAAGGTTCCCAGGAGCGGGGCTGCCGGGCGTACGATCCCTGCATCGCTGCCTTTGTAAACGTTTCGGAGAAATGATCCATTTATTAAATGTAATACTTGCTAACTTGTGGCTCATACAGTTTCCTAGAAATACTAATACCATCACTATTTCATCTGGATTAGTGTTTTTAGACACAAGGAATCGTGTTGATATTGTGGCGCTACTTCCCGTGCGGAGGAGTGTGGCGTGCGTCCATTGATCGGGTGAGAGCAGCTCCCTCCGCCAGTGACTGTGCTCAGTGTGTTGTGTGCAGCCACGCTCTGTGTCCGGCAATACTCACCCTCTAGTCCAGCCACTACTTCGTGGCTCAGTTTTATTCCGTGAGGTTCTTAATAAACCGGCAAGCTGTGGGCTCCCAGCGTTTTCCCCCTGCCTTCGCAGGTCCCCCCCGCCTACTACCCAGTAAGTATTGGACTTGGATACCCGTGGCAGCAGCAGCAGCAGGCAGGCCGCCAGGGTCGGCAATGTATACGTCTACACAGCCATCCCTCAGCCCGTGGCGCCTACTTCACACACCAAGATATTTTGGGTCACCATTGGACCTTTGCGACGCACGCCTCAGCTCGGTGTCCGTGAGAAAAAAAAGCGTCGCCTCGCGTCCCGTCGCGGTGCGCACCAGCGAGGGTCGTACACGGGGCTGCAGGGTGTAGGCTGCAGGAGTCCACACTAAGGACACCTTCAGCCTGTCACCCTGAGGAACAGTTCAGGGGGGACAGGGTTACGTGGTGTGGTTGCCTGCTGCTCCCACCCTACCAGTGTCCGTTTCATCCGTGTGTGTCGTGTGTTATGTTGCATTAACCCGCAGTGGTGTTCAGGGCCAAGAAACGAACACAGGAACGAAGCCTGACGCAGCCCCAGCACGCCGCGCTGCTAGTGCTGACGTAGCATGTCTGTCTATTGTTTACTTGTATCAGGAGGGTACTTAGCAGGCCCAACGTGTTCACGCTAGGCAAGGCAACGCAAGCCACGCCTGACCCCATCACTACTGCTGGGCCGTGCGGAGCTAGGATAATGCGCGTTGGGTGTACGTTGAGTAAAGCTTGGCTGAGGGCGTGTGGTGGTGGTGGTGGTGGTGGTGTGAAGGGCAGCGGTGCCTCTATCAGTGTTTGAGTGCTGCATCAGAACTGTGCCGTCTGTGTATTGAACGGGGTGGAGTGAGTGGTGGTGGTGGCGTGGTGGAGGAAGATGCAGTAAGTGTTGCCTGGCGCGGACAGCCCAGACCCACGCCACCACCACCACCATTACCACCCCTTGGCGCCTCCCTCCCTCTTTCTCTCTCTCTCTCTCTCTCTCTCTCACTCCTTCCCACCCTCCCTCTCTCTCCCTCTTCCCTTGTCCTGTTCCGCCAGCGCGCCAATCCACCTCCCCAACCTCATCTCCAACACCACAGCTCCTCTCACCACCACCATCACCACCACCACACCGTCACCACCATCACCACCACGGCCGCCACATCACTTATGACGTTCGTTCCTACAAGGTGGTTCAGCACGCGGCGCCCTTACCATTGATTAACAAAGTATTCAGTGTCTGTTGGTTGTTCCTTTACTCATCGTTCGCTTGCTGGAATTCATGTTGCCAGATGATTTTTGTTTTCATATTTTCATATTTATTCGAACTGGTTCCGTGTGATTCGTATTTTTTCCCCCTTTTCTTTCTTCCTCTCTTTCCCTTCTTTATAACTAGGGGACGTTGTTCTTCTGTGTCTGTGTGTATGTATATGTGTGTGTGTGTGTTTCCTTGCCGCAGGGCAGTGATGGTAGAAGACGATTCGACCCTGGGATCTGACCTCTGCTTGCGGGCATCACACACACATTCACACACACACACACACACACACGCACGCACGCACGCAAACATGTCAGTTGGGGTTTCGTTGAATTGCCAAGGAATTTTCAAAGCATGAGTAACTTCTTAATGTTGGTGGAAAAATTGCCTGTGCCCGGTGGTGGTGGTAATAGTAGAAGTAGTAACGTCAGAATGGTCGTTGGGAATGCATGATGGAACTACACAATAATCACTTACTGAGTACCATTGAACAAATCGTCTTCAGAAGGTTGAGTTGAACTAATCCCAAGCATAGCAGCTTTTACACGCCCGGTGACTGACTGGGAGTGTTGCAGAACCAGTGGTCATCAGCAATCTATAACTCCTCTGTTCTTCTTGATTGGTCTGTACGTCCTCTAATGATCTCATTGAGGCAGGTACGGGTATGAGAGGTGTGTCCTCACATATGCGTTACCTGCCGCCTCATTTGATCAATTTACATAAACATCCTTTGCTGGGAAAAGTGTATTTGTTGGTTGTTTTGTAGCCACGATGCAGGTGTGGGTGCTGCTGCCTCCCCCCACCTCTCTCTCTCTCTCTCTCTCTCTCTCTCTCTCTCTCTCTCTCTCTCTCTCTCTCTCTCTCTCTCGAATTATAGGTTTGGTCTCTTCATGCTTTTAATTTGTCAATGTATTTATTATTATTTCCATAATTGCATTTGTAAAGTGTACGAGTTGCATCACATCTTGCATCTCCCATCTCCACATTCCTCTCTCTCTCTCTCTCTCTCTCTCTCTCTCTCTCTCTCTCTCTCTCTCTCTCTCTCTCTCTCTCTCTCTCTCACCATCAGAACAGCACGTGCTAACCGTCTTGCCCCACCTCTCCCTTCCCCTCTCGTCTCCCCTACCCTCTACCCTTGCCCCCAATAAAACCGCTCTGGGAAGGTAGGTAGGTAGGTAGCAGTGTGAGGGGGCGATGTTAAGGCCAGATCGTGTAGGGTTCCACCTGGTCTCAAGCATCTACCTCGTTGTATTTGTTGTGTTAGTATACTTTTTTTTCTTTGTTAAAACGGTAGTCATGTCCTGGGTTTTTTCTAGTTTTTATTGTCCATTTTGTGTCTGATGTCTCCTGTCCACGATGCCACTTTGTTTTGTTTGGGTTAAAGTTGCCTAGTGTCGAGCGTCGTGTCTTTATTATTATTTGTCTTCCAGCCCTTTTTTTTTTTATTGGTGTGATGGCCGTTATGTTGTTTGTTTGGGCCGTTTCCGTGTAGCGAATAGGTTCTGGTCGTAACGGGAGGTGTGTGTGTGTCTGTGTCTGTGTCTGTGTGTGTGTGTGTGTGTGTGTTAGTCATGTCTACGGCTGAACTAAAGCCCACTAGTCTTCCTTTAAGTGTGTTAGGACTTGCTAAGTGAAAGGCTGTGACGTGCGTGCTTGATCGAGTTGTAGGACAGTGTTGACAACCCACGCCGTGTCCTCGTCAGTGTACACAGCTGCAGATGGAATATAGGTAGCAGTATTAGGCTATACAAGGACCGCCGCGCCCAACATGGCCGTCCTCTCTGTCTCCATTACCTTATAGCAACCACGTATTTGTCCTGTATTCTTGAGGCCTTTCAGGTGTTTGCCCCAACGATCTGAAAATCCTCCTCGACTATTACTCCAGGCAGCAAGCAGGCGCCTCTGTCCTCCCTCCTGTTAGGGGTGCGGCGCTTCCACTCACCACCCTCCCATTTGCATGTGGCACTAATCCTCTCTGGTATTTGATTATAACGTTCCCTGCATTTGTGATCCGCGGCGCTGCTCCTGTGAAGGCGTTGGTGCCGACTTGTTCTTGCCTCTTGGTTATTAGTGCAAGGGCATGCGTGTATATAGATCCATGTTCCTTCCTTTCTGTGAATACTGTGTGTCGTATTGTGTGAGAAGGTTAATAGGCTGCATGCTTTGGGATAATTAGATTGGCGTCTTAATTAAGTGGAGGGCGTAGCGTGCATTGTATTTATTGTATGTTATGAATAAGTGTGTCTTCCACGTTGTATTGTATTGTATTTTGTATTATATGTTTTGTAAAGACAGGGTGGCGGGGAAGAGGGAGGGAATGACGGTGCGGTAAAAAAGTATTGTGGAGATATTCCTTGCCACGCCCTCCACACCTTGAACCTAACCTGAAATGCACCACAAGTCGCCACACACACACACACACACACACACACACACACACACACACACACACACACACACTCACACACACTCACACACACACACTCACAGCACTCCCTCGGGCTTACCTCACCTCAAGGAGAACGTGACGGGCCAGGTGTGCTTAGGGAATTAACCTTCCTCCAGCACTACCACCCCGGCACGGCACCACGACCTGTAGGTGCGACTCATTGTTTGCTGCCGTGACTACCCAGCTTCCGTAATAGGCTAGCGGATGGGGGGAGATAAGTTGTCCGGCCGCAGCATTAGGACTGTGTAAATATGCTGCTGTGTGTATGCCAGGCCGTCCGAGAGGGGTCGTTACCGGGGTCTGAGTCTGTGTATGTGCGTGTGTGTATGTGTGTGTGTGTGTGTGTTGAAAGGGGGCATGGGGTGGAAACTATATAGGATGTGAGACTTGGAGGTACTGACGGAGCTGTATAATGAGAGGGAAAAAGGAACGAAGGAGGAGAAACAGTGCTCAGTAAAAGAAGGGAGGAGGAGGAAAACAGAAAGGAAGAACTAGATATATACATACATTGTTGCTCGTATCAGAGGAAGAGGAGGATAGGATTGGACAAGGGTGGGAGGGAGAGATGAAGAAAAGAAAGAAGGAAGGAAGGAGGAGGAACTAACTTACAGGGTGGTGGAGGGAGGGAGGAAGAGGAGATCGAAGGAGAGAGGAGGGAGTAAGGTGGGTTCTTCGCCTGCCTGGTGGACTTCCGGTGGGGGGTGGGTGAGGGAGGTGCCAGAAAGTTCAGTCCATCACCCTAATTTCACCCTCTCCTCCTCCTCTTCCTCATGTCATTGTTCTTTAAAGTTTACCAGAAGACGTGTATGATAAATCTTATGTGAGTAGAAGAGAATAGTTGTGTGTATTTGCGTGCGTGCGTGTGTGCGTGCAATTTTCAAAACCCATCGACCACAACCGTATCTCCACGTTTCTCCTCTTCCGTTTGCCACGCCTTGTGAGCACTCTTCCTCTTTTTTTTTTCCCTCCCCCTCTTCCTCCTCCTCCTCCATTATATATCAGAGTCCTTTGTCCCTCTCTCTCTCTATTTCTGTTTCCCTGAAATTGGATGAGTTGGCTTGTATGTATCTTACCTGCTCCCCTTCCCTCCCTTCCCCTTCCCCTTCCCTTCCCTTCC
>JAPQNM010000049.1:6232297-6234797 GCA_029783475.1 Metacarcinus magister
GAATGATAAGAATAGTAATGAGATAATAATAATAATGACGGTAACAGAAGGTACTCGGAAACAGTGTCATTAATTTGAATAGGTAATGATGACAAAAGGTTGATAGGCTTGTCATTGTGTGTGTGTGTGTGTGTGTGTGTGTGTGTGTACGTTTGTGTGTGTCACTGGCTGTCAGGAGAGTTGCGTTTTTTTGCCATAATGTGCATGAATTGGCCCCACACACACACACACACACACACACACACACACACACACACACACACACACACACACACACACACACGTCAAGGGATAGAGAGCGGTGGTGGTGGTAGTTGTAATATAAGGGTTAACTCTCTCTCTCTCTCTCTCTCTCTCTCTCTCTCTCTCTCTCTCTCTCTCTCTCTCTCTCTCTCTCTCTCTCTCTCTCTCAAGGAGGATTTGTGTGTCTCCTGTAGGAAGGATGGCACGACAAACAGAGGAGGAGGAGGAGGAGGAAGAAGAAGGGGAGGTTATTTTGGTGATGGGCAGTGGTAGCGCTCTTTCCCTTTACGCATCTCCCCTTCCCTCCCCTTCTCTCTCCCCTTCCCTCCCTTCTCTCTCCCCAACGACACAACTGTCCACAGCTGTCGCCCTCCTCTATCCCCCTTACCTCCTCCCCTTATTTCCCACCACTCTCCCTTCCCTCCCCTCCCGTCCCCTCATACATCTGTTGTCCCTCACAGCCACCACCTCGTTTAAGGAAACCCCTCTACTCTCTCTCTCTCTCTCTCTCTCTCTCTCTCTCTCTCTCTCTCTCTCTCTCTCGATTGTTCATTCATTCATTCATACATTCAATTTCCTATTACATCACTTTACTTTTACTTCTTCTTCCCTTCCTCCCAGACACACTAATAATGAATACTTGTACGCAACAAAAACTAAACAGGTCACGGCCGTTCCTTCCAAGCTATTATGCACAGTTTACCTACCTGTAACGGATGGATGATTATCTCTCTCTCTCTCTCTCTCTCTCTCTCTCTCTCTCTCTCTCTCTCTCTCTCTCTCTCTCTCTCTCTCTCTCTCTCTCTCTCATTTAGAAGTGTCAGGAATTTCAACATGATCTGTGGTGTTCATGTCCATTCGTGTTTTTTTTATTATTATTATTATTAGTCAGCCTTGGTGTGTGTGTGTGTGTGTGTGTGTGTGTGTGTGTGTGTGTGTGTGTGTGTGTGTGTGTGTGTGGGGCCCGTGCTTGTTCTGCTTTAAGCTTAGTCAGCCAGCCGTCGATGGTCGTGCACCTGGTGGGATAAAACAGAAGTATAAAGGTTAAAATAAAACACCAATTATCCGTCGTTGTCGTTATTAAAGGTGATGTGTTTGGGAGGCGGGCCAAAGTGTGGAGTTTATTGATCAGGAAAATGTTGTGGAGTTTATTGTTCAGGAAAATTCGGGAGTATACACAGGAAATTTCGGGAGTGTGTGGATCAGGAAAATTCGAAAATATATTGAAAAATGAAATAAGTTTTTTTATCAGGAAAATTCAAGACAATTCAGGAGTATTGATCAGAAAAATTCGAAAATATATTGGAAAATGAAAAATGCATCACGAATAAAATAATAATAATGATGATGATAATGATAATGATACCTGCACGTCCTTGCCTCAGGTGTTTGGGCAGGACAGGTAATTATGTCATTAGCGGTGGACAAGGCACGTGTCTGGACGCCTACGTTTATTAGCAACCAATAAATCATTACCGCCTGTTTGTGTGTGTCCGTCTGTCTGTCTGTGTCTGTCTGTCTATTTGTATGTACGTATGTGTCAACTCACTAATCATGTGTGTTATTTCCTGGCACAACGACACACACACACACACACACACACACACACACACACACACACACACACACACACACACACACACTGATAACACATCGTGAATTCAATCATGATAATATTAATGACTTAAACTTTATTATCATTATTAGGTTGTAAATTGTGTTTTTTTATTGTGTGTTTCTAATGTTGCTTTTTCTGTTATTTTCAGGTATGTATAATGATGATGCAATGCAGGTGTTAATGTGTTACCTGGCTGGCTGGCGAGGCGTGAGTACCTGTGTGTGTGTGTGTGTGTGTTGTATTAAGACCACAAAGACACATATGTAGGCCTTGAGTGTACCCAGCGAGGTGTTATTGATGTGTGTAGGAGGTGGTGGTGGTAGTGGTGGTGATGGTGATGGTGGTTGTGGTAAGGGTGGAGAGTGGCAGGGTGAGGTTAGAATGGAAGGGGCAAAGAATTATACTAGGCAGGGTTAGGTTAGGTTAATGGTGGTAATAATAGTGTTTAGGGAAAGATACTGTGGTAGGAATGAGTTGTAAGTAGTAGTGGTAGTAGTAGTAGTAGTAGTAGTAGTAGTAGTGGTAGTAGTAGTAGTAGTAGTAGTAGTATCAGTGTCAATTACGTGCTATATAAAAAAATAAATAAAAAAAAGAACGTAGTGTCTTGATCTATTTCTTCTCGTCGACCTCCAAGACATT
>JAPQNM010000049.1:6239797-6242297 GCA_029783475.1 Metacarcinus magister
GGGCGTGGCGTAAGTGAGGGGAAGAGGGGAGGGGTGAAGGGGAAGAGGGGAGAGAGTGTAGGGGTGAAGGGGGAAGGGGTGTAGGGGTGAAGGGAAGAGGGGATGCCTTTAATGGTGTTGAGGTGAGAGGGGAAAGGCCGCCCCCTGCCACTCAGTCTCAGGTAATAGATGGGGAGAGAATAGGTGTTTAATGGGAGAGAAAGAGAGAGAGAGAGAGAGAGAGAGAGAGAGCTATATCCAACCCTCTCATTCTTTAATCTATCTTGAACAAATACCTAAATTAACTTAAATGACTAAATATATCAATAGAAAAACATACGAATATAGAAATTAAGTCCTAGCATCTATATTAATCAAAACAACAGTGATTATTCAAGTCATCTGTTTGTTTGCTTGTTTCAGATGGTGAGTGGTGGTGGTGGTTGAGTGTGGAAGGGAGTGGTGGTGATGGTGATGGTGGTGGTGGTGGTGGTGGTGGTGGCGTATGACCAGGTGGAAGCTATGTAATTAGTGTATGTGTATTACCTATGGCGAACACACACCTGACCCCCTTCCCTCCCTTCACCCTTCAACACACACACACACACACACACACACACACACACACACACACACACACACACACACACACGAGAAAGAAGTAGGTAAGCATGTGGTCTCACCCTAAAATAGATCAATACTTTGTTAGGATAGAAAAGAGAGTTATTAATGTTCTTTGTTTACACACACACACACACACACACACACACACACACACACACATTTGCTTACGTTACATAGTGTTACGGGTGCCTCGTCTCACCTCGCCTTACCTTTGTGCTTCCCTTCCCTCTCTCCCCTCCCTTTCTCCTTTCACCCCCCCTCTCCCCCTTCCTCTCCCCCTTTCACCCTCCTCCCCTTCCCCCAAAGTGCATGACTCGCCCCGATGTATAGATTGAGAGACGTGTGTGTGCTCTCTCTCTCTCTCTCTCTCTCTCTCTCTCTCTCTCTCTCTCTCTCTCTCCTCTCTCTCTCTCTCTCTCTCTCTCTCTCTCAGGTAGCTAAGTCGTGAAGAGAAGCAGCACACACCTTTACCCGTTCTAGTCCCTTCCTCCCATCACTCCTCCCCTTCCCTCTTCCTCTTCCTCCTCCCCTTCCTCCTCTTCCTCTTCCTCCTCCCCTCCTCCCCTCCTCCCTGTCTGTATTGGCAAGTCTTCTACCGAGTGAAAAAATAAAAATAAGAACAAAAATAAAGTTGCCGTGGTAGAGAGAGAGAGAGAGAGAGAGAGAGAGAGAGAGGAGAGAGAGAGAGAGAGAGAGAGAGGAAAAACTTGCTTGGTACGCCCGTCTGAGTACGATCCTCAGTCAGTCATTCAGTCAATCAGTGAATAGTAATGTATATTTTTTTTTCAGTGAGGCAGTCAGTTAATTAAGATGTCAGTCAATCAGTCAGTCAGTCAGTCAGTCAGTCAGTCAGTAAATAAATAAATGGAAGTAGATTAGAGGATAAGACAGGTTGAGAGAGAACTGTGTATGTGTGTGTGTGTGTGTGTGTGACGTACAGGTAAACACACACACACACACACACACACACACACACACACACACACACACACACACAAGCAGGTAACCACACACTGTCCTCCCTGGTGCCTCGTTGTCTTGTTATTCTTCCCTACATGACAATTATCCATGTTTTCCCCTCTTCCCTTTTCCCCTTGTCTTTACTCCCTTTCTGTATCAACATTTTCCCCTTTTCCTTCCTACCAAGACAACGTGAATTTTAGCTTTATTTTCCTTGCTCTTTCCCTCATTCTTCCTTTGTTTATTGTGGATTATTTTATCTTTCGTGTCTCTCTCTCTCTCGTCTTCTTTCTGCCTCTTCTCGTCTCTCTCTCTCTCTCTTCCCCCTTTCGTGTTTGATGTTTCTTCTTCTCTTCCCTCTATTCCCTTCTTTATCTGTTTTCATTGTTGCTTTGCGTGTTTACTTTTCTCTCTCCTTCTTCCTCTCCCTTTCCCTGTCTTCCTGTGGTCATTTCTTCCCTGTTATTTCCCTCTCATTTTCCTCTTCAGTTTCTCTTTCCCCCTCTCCTTAATTTCCTCATGCTGTTCTCTTTCCCCTCATTGTGGTCTCGTCATTATTCTCTCTCTCTCTCTCTCTCTCTCTCTCTCTCTCTCTCTCTCTCTCTCTCTCTCTCTCTCTCTCTCTCTCTCTCTCTCTCTCTCTCTCTTGCTTTATTTTCAGCGAACAACACAACTATGAGTCATTTGCTATCCCATTACTCTCTCTCTCTCTCTCTCTCCTCTCTCTCTCTCTCTCTCTCTCTCTCTCTCTCTCTCTCTCTCTCTCTCTCTCTCTTGCAAATGATTGTGGGTGATGGTGATGTCAGGTTAGCGATATAGGTCAAGGAAGGATTTGCTATGAGAGAGAGAGAGAGAGAGAGAGAGAGAGAGAGAGAGAGAGAGAGAGAGAGAGAGGCAAAAAGTATTAGTTGAGCCCGTTAATCCCCCGTAAATCTAA
>JAPQNM010000049.1:6247297-6252297 GCA_029783475.1 Metacarcinus magister
GACAAAGAAAGTACACAAAACGATAATAAAATACAATAATAATATAGTAATACTGTTAAAAATACTGAAAATACAATGACAAAAGCGAGAATGATAATGATGAAAAAAAACTATATAACCCAGATCCACAGGTAACCTTACATACCTGTGTCCTTGTTTAATTAAAGCTGCCCAAATAACCAAAGCACAGGTACAGCAGATAGGTCGTAATAACTTAACCTTAAGGATATAACAACCAGGTAAGGGTTGAGACCATTACCACAACCTATAGATACACTAATTATACACCTGTAATCTTGCATTGAGAACGTGAAGGTCGGCAACACAGGTGGACAGGTAGTGAAGGTGATATACTCTTAAAGGTAAAGCGTAACGTGGGATTGCCCTGTAAGGTATATGATTACCTGACGTCAAGGTGTTGTCTCGTGTTGTGAAGGAGACTCACTCGACCTTGCAGAGGGCAGGGGAGCAGCGTGGCAGGCAGGCAGGCAGGCAGGCAGGCGGCAAGGCAGGTTCTGGAAGTTGAGGTGGTGGTGGTGGTGGCCGCATCCTGTACGGCCCGCGGCGCACACTGCTTATTGGGAGGCCGTAAAACTCGTTCCGGCGCCGGCTGCTGTACTTCTAACTAACGTAGCGTCTCAGTACAAGTCCGAAAACCAGTTCAAATCCAGCTACTAACACTATTCCAGACCTTATTCCAGTTCAGAGTCCAGCTACTATATTTATTCGAGTTCAAAAGCTACTAACACTATTCCAGTTCAGAGTCCAGCTACTAACATTATTCCAGGCATTGTCCGAGTGTTTCTTTGTGTTGCGTTCCAGTTCCAGGTTCCAGGGTCCAGGGGTTCGCGTGTTACAGTGTTGTGGTCTGGAACGTTGTATGTCTCAGTGTTCCTGCTTTGCGTGTGTGGGAAAGGCCGGTTTACGAGCGGGAAATATGAGTTCAGAACGGAAGGGATACATTACAGACCAAAAGAAAGACTTGAAGCAGAACTGGAAAGGAATGGGTCTGGAAATTTATAGGAAAAAAACAGGGAGGAAGTTGATGTGGGAGCAATGGATAGGGAAGGATGGGTTGCAAGCGTGTCCTAGTAATAGTGAATCCAGTCAACAGATGGCGTCTTAGCATCCATGCGTGTTATTATTACTAGTATTATGTTGTTAGGATAATGAGGAAAGGGATAACCGTGCTGATGGGATGGGAAGGGAAGGGAAGGGATGGGGGTCTATAGTGTGCAGGGAATTATTGATGCTGTTATGAAGGGCTGCCTGTGATGTGTAATTATTCTTCAATTAGCCTGCACATAATACAAGAGGCCTGCTGAGAGAGAGAGAGAGAGAGAGAGAGAGAGAGAGAGAGAGAGAGAGAGAGAGAGAGAGAGAGAGAGAGAGAGAGACCCACGCTATTATTTCCTGTTCGTGATGGAAGTAGTGACAGTCATAGCAGCAGCAGTAGTAGTAGTAGTAGCGCCAGCATGGTTTCCGCCGCAGGCACTGTAAGGCGGCGAGGTAGAGTGACCTTGAGAGGGGCAACAGGAACGCAAGGCGGCGGGACGTGGTGCGTGACGGGGGCCTGAGGGGTGACGAGGGAAAGGGGGGTGGGAGTACAGGCTGTCAGGGTTACATAGGCTCATCTTGACGAATGTGAGAATACAGCCTGCAATACCTGAAACTATTTTATTAGTCACGTGGCAAGCAATACCTGAGTGCTACCTGTACTTAACCTAACATAACACTAGCACTCTGGCGGCGGAATTCCTCAGGTGTGATGGTGGTGGTGGTGATGGTGGTGATGGTGGTGGTGCCCTTCAGAACACCACTCACAGGGTAACGCTTCGCTGCCTCCACATTAAGCACCAGTTTCCTTACTTACACGTGCACTGGGACTAAGTAATCAACATAGACGGAAGTTACATGTATTTACGTATATATATGTGTACCTTTTTTAATATAACATGTGGTTTATAGTGAGTTTTGGCAAGGAGAGGCTACAGGGGTTGAGGGGAAGGAAAAACGAGCTTACAGGGTGAAGGACAAGGGGGTGAGGGGAGGGATGGAATGAAGGGGAGAGGTAGGGGATGGGATGAAGGGGAGAGGTAGGGATGGGATGAAGGGGAGAGGTAGGGGATGGGATGAAGGGGAGAGGTAGGGGATGGAATGAAGGGGAGAGGTAAGGGATGGGACGATAGTGGTAGTGGTGGTGATGGTCAACGATGAGGAAGGAGAGTGTAGCGTTGTGTGAAGGGGATGCAGTGGAACCTAAAGGGAAGGGAAGGGAAGGGGAGGACTTAGAGGAGTGATGGGGAGGGAAGGGGAAGGGGTGAAGGGGCAATGACATGACCCTTTAGAGGAAATAAATAAATGTCTGCTATTAACGGTGATGTGAATTTTACACGTATCATTATCGTGTGTGTGTGTGTGTGTGTGTGTGTGTGTGTGTGTGTGTGTGTGTGTGTGTGTGTGTGTGTGTGTGTAGCGAGGGACTGTGAATACCACAAGTTGCCGTCCAATGACTCAGCAGCGCCAGCTCAAGTCTTCCTCCTCCTCCTCCTCCTCCTCCTCCTCCTCCTCGTGACACATCCTACACTAAACGCTGGGAGTTTTCCTCTCTCTCTCTCTCTCTCTCTCTCTCTCTCTCTCTCTCTCTCTCTCTCTCTCTCTCTCTCTCTCTCTCTCTCTCTCTCTCTCTCTCTCTCTCCACTACACGCACACCACCACACAAGCTTGGGTGGGGCTGCTGTTGCATGCACCACCACCACCACCACCACCACCACCACCACCTCCACCTCCTCCTCCTCCTCCTCCTCCTCCTCCTCCTCCTCCACCTCCACCTCCACCACCACCACCATCACGTTTTGTGGATTTTCCCCTCACTGATCCACCCTCATAGTCCCCTCGGAGCCCCACCTAGATCCTTAGAGCCTTAGGATTCTCCACATCCCGCCCTTAGCACGCCCCGCCCCACCCCTAGGACTCCGCACTCCCCCAAGGGCGGGGCTGTGGGGAGGGGGTGAAGGGGGGGCGGTGGGGGGGTGGGGTGAGGCACTGCGGGATCGAAATGTAGGCGCCTGCTTGTCCAGAGAGAGAGAGAGAGAGAGAGAGAGAGAGAGAGAGAGAGAGAGAGAGAGAGAGAGAGAGAGAGAGAGTTAAGATCTACGTTAGTCCAGCAGATAATAGTTGTTTCTTAACGGAGGAAAAAAGAAAGATAACATGCTGCACGCCATATCTCTCTCTCTCTCTCTCTCTCTCTCTCTCTCTCTCTCTCTCTCTCTCTCTCTCTCTCTCTCTCTCTCTCTCTCTCTCTCTCTCTCTCTCTCTCCATCTTCAAGAGAGAGAGAGAGAGAGAGGTCCTTAATCTCGCCTGTGTAGTTCGTAGGACCCTAAAACCAGTGAAACAGGCCCCTCCTATGTAGGCTGGATGAGACGACCTGGTGGAGGGAGGGGCGTGGGGGGGTTAAGGGGGAGGGGAGGGGTGCTGAGGTGGGTTGGGGAGATAAGGGGGGAGGGATGCTGTGGGTGGGGAGATGAGGGAGGGGGAGAGAGAGAGGCTGGCCACCCATGTTCTGCAATACGATCTCTTTCAATGGTCCTCATCCACCACCACCACCACCGTCTGTATCCCTCCTCCTCCTCCTCTTCCTCCTCCTCCTCCTCCTCCTCCTCCTCCTCCTCCTCCTCCTCCTCCTCCTCGCCTCTTTTACAACTCTTTCTTCCACTCCCACGAATGTCATCACTTTTTTTTTTACTACCTCCTCTTACCAACCTCCACCAGTTAGTTACCTCACCACCACCACGTCCTGTCATCACCATTCTCGATCACCACTACCACCACTACGTTTCCTCCACCATAACGTACCACTATCATCACTATCTTTCTTATTCTCCTCCTCCTCCTCTCCACTTCCTTCTCCACCTCCTCCTCCTCCTCCTCCACCATTCCCTGTTACTTCCATCATCACTTTTTTCACCACCACCACCATCATCATCATATAAAAAAGTTAACCACCTGACCCTACAAACCACCACCCTTCCTCCTCCTCTCCTCCTCCTCCTCCTCCTCCTCCTCCTCCTCCTCCTCTTGGTGACCACACTCTAGGAAAAATTTGTCCCTAGACCCTATTTCACTACCAGTCTCTAAAGGTCAGTCACACCTCCACTTGGCACTCCATCTGGCAATGCACCTCCACTACTACTACTAACCTAACCTAACCTAACCTAACCACTACCTAACCTAACCTAACCTAACCACTACCTAACCTAACCTAACCTAACCTAACCTAACCTAACCTAACCTAACCTAACCTCTACCTAACCACTACCTAACCTAACCTGACCTGGATACTACTACTACTACTACTACTACTACAATACTCTTAATTTTGATGACAGTGCCTTTGTTCAGCAATTATGATTTATGTGATGAAATGATGAATAAATAAGACACAGTTATTGATGTTGAGGACACAAGACTGAATGAAGGAGTGTAATAATGAAGGATTGAGAGGAGGAGGAAGAAGAAGAGGAAGAGGAGGAGGAGGACTGGGACTGGTAGTGGTAGTGGTGGTGACGACTCTTCCTTCCTCCACCCTACCACCCACCCACCCACCCACCCTTGTTCCCTCACCCTCTCACCCCCCCTTCCCCCCCTTTGAGCCGGCCAGCTGCGCCCCACATTTTACCCATCAACATTGCCCTTGACGGTGTAATTGACGGGGTTTTATTTTCGCGTAGGGAGGCTCGTGTGGCGGCGGTGGTGTGGTGGAGAGACGCTGCTGGGTGATGGAGGGGGGGCGGGGGGGATGATAGGGAAACAGTAGGAGAGATGGCCTTGTTAGCATTTATCCCTCCCCATCACCCTGCCTCCTTTTCTTCCCTCCCTCCCTCCCTCCCTTCTTCCTTCCCTCTCATCTCCTCCTCCTCCTCAGCACTAATACCTCCCCCATCTCCCTCCATCCTTCTCACCCTCCCTTCCTCCCTCCCTCTCTCCTCCTCCTCCTTCT
>JAPQNM010000049.1:6257297-6269797 GCA_029783475.1 Metacarcinus magister
TCTCTCTCTCTCTCTCTCTCTCTCTCTCTGTCTCTCTGTCAACCCCATCCACGTCGTCCTTCCCTTCCTTTTCGTCGTACTTCCTCCTTGATTAAAGAGTTCCTCGCACCACCACAAGGACACAATTTCTGAAGGAGCAATTTGGTTTGTGGCGTGATTAGACACTTGGGAACGCCGCCCCTGCTGCTGCTGCTGGAGGAGGAGGAGGAGGAGGAGGTGGTAGGAAGATGGTAAAAAGGGAAAGAAAGAAGGAAGGAAGGAAGGAAGGGTAGCTTAAGAGTCTACAAGGAATGTTTAATGTGACTCCTCTGACTATAGTGTGTGGCAAGGCTGGGTAAGGGGTGTGGTTGGGGGTACAGTAGGCCCCTTAAACCCCCCTAGAACCCCCCCCTAAACCCCTTAAACCTCACACTCAGCATCAAGATAAGAAAGATTGAAGTTTGTGGTGGAGAAAGGTGGAGAGGCGGCTGCTTAGGACTGAACTGAACTGAACTGAACTGAACTGGTGGTGGAAACAGCGGTGTGCCTTTGTGAATGCTAATGTTGATGGTGGTGGCGGCGGCGGTGATGGTGGTGGTGGTGGTGGTGATGGTGGTGGTGGTGGTGGTGAGGACATGCCGACCGCTGCCGCCGGGCTAAGGCCTCTCTCTGCTCCTTCCCTATCTCTCTTTCTCTCTCTACCTCCTTTCTTCCATCCCTCCCTCCCTCCCTTCCGTCTTTCTTCCCTTGCTCTTTACCTTCTCTCTCCCTCCCTACCTACTATTATTCCTTGCGCAGTATTCTCTCTCTCTCTCTCTCTCTCTCTCTCTCTCTCTCCTCTCTCTCTCTCTCTCTCTCTCTCTCTCTCTCTCTGTCCTTTTAGCATTCCTTCCTTCACCTATCCACTTTTCCCCCAGGCTGTCTTCTCCTAACACACACACACACACACACACACACACACACAACACACACACACACACACACACACACACACACACACACACTTCATTTCCTCTACGCCACCTTCCCTTCCCCTCAGTTATATATAAACCTGATTTATTTAATGTCTAATCCTTGTATTAACACATTTCTTCTTCCCTTGCAGGTGAGTTTGTGTACATGATGACCAGGTGTTGTGACTCGTAGCCAGGTAAATGCAGGTAAATCATCTCCCCTTCCCCTCCATCACGTCCTCAGTGCAGGTAACTCATTTTTGTGCCACAGGTTTAAAGGTGAATGGGTGAGGCTGCAGGTGTGATGAGGCGGCCAGGTGTGTAGGGCCAGGTGTGGGGACTGCCTTGTCTTGTCTTGGTATTAGTAGCCGCACGAACCACTCCACACCTGACCTGACCTGCCTTGAGGGTGGGTGGGTTGGGGGGTGATGGAAGGGTCAAGGTAGTGTGCGTGACCCCAGACTAGACTTTCCCCCGTGAATTCCTGAGCAGGTGAAGGTTCCCACGTGCCTACTACTACTACTACTACTACTTATACTTCACCCCATCACCCAGCGGCACCCTCACCCCATTTGCCTTTTACCTTTTCCACCATTCCTACCTTTGAATACACCATCTCCTTCCCCTCACCACCACCCACTGGACGCCCACCCGCCCGCCCACCCTCGCTCCTGCCTCACCTGTTCCCCTCAACCCACACTCACCTGTTTCACCTGTTGTGGTAGCGCCAGGTTGCCCTTCCCACACCTCCCTTGTTTACCTGTATTCTTCACCCTCTCACCTTTACACGGGCTGAGTGGGATGGAGTGGAGTGGGTGGGTGTTAGGGTGGAAGGTGGATGTTAGGTTAGGTTAGGTTAGACTTCCTTCCTTAGTGATGACATAAATTATCTGTTTTAGAACCGAAATGTAATGAATGAGAGAATATTTTTATTTATTTATTTATTGTATTTATTTATTTATTTTATCTGTTATTAATTATTCAAGTTTATTCATTTCATATTAGGTTTACACAGAGTATATAAAGTATTTCAGTAAATCGTATTGTGAATAGTTTGTATAGTTTTGTTATATGTTTGAATAATCTTAAACAAACAGTGAATTTGGAAATATTTATAAACTAACGTAATAAATAATATGACATTTTTACGAAAGATGACAACCCGCACCTTATACTCACTACAACGAATATATATACTTAACCTTATACTTTTTTTTATACATATTTCTACTTCTATCAAAATATATATAGCAATTTTTTTTCCATTCATATTTTTTCCTCATAGTGGTTAGTTCAGATTTTAGTTATTATTATTATTATTATTATTATTGTTCTTTCTTTCTTTCTATGACTTATTTTTTTCCTTTATTCTTCTTTCATCCTTTCTTATTTCCTTTTCTCGTCTAGTTCTTATATTCGTTTGTTCCTCATTGCTTCTCTTTCTCTCTTTCTCTCTCTTCTCCTCTTTGTTCCTTTGTTGCTCTTTCATTCCTCATTACTTACTGTTAGTTTCCTTTCTCTCTCTCTCTCTTCCTCTTTCTCTTCCTTTATTCATTTGGTTTATTATCTCGTTCTTCAATGCTTCTCTTCATTTCCTTCATTTCCTTGTTCGTGTTCATTATTCCTCGTCTTTCCTTCTTGCTGTTTTCTGTTTGTTTTTCTACGATTCTGATTGGCTGTCTGATATCTCTTCGTTCCTTCCTATTGGTGCTCTAATATCCTTCCTTCCTTCCTTCCTATTGGTCCTTAGCTTAATGTCATTTATTAATATCAGTTTTACTCTTAAGTTCTTCCTCATTATTATTATTATTTATTTTAATTATACCTCATTGCCTACAGTGTCGCCTTCATTAACAACTCAATTAGGCGTTTACTTGGGTGTTAATTATATCATTACTGTATTTGGCACTGGTCAGGACTCCACCTTGATTGTGTACCTTACAGTCTGCCTCACCTTCTTGTAAATTAGACGAAGAATCATTAGTAGTGACAAAGGGAAGAGGAGACAAAGGCTAAGAGAATCTCCTTATAGATGGGACAAAGAATCGACACTCTTAGTAAAGGAAAGAGAAGACAAAGACTGATTCAAAGACTGACACAATTTCCTTATAGATGACAAAGAATCGATACTGGTAAGGAAGGAAGGAAGGAAAGTGACGATGAGACAAAGATGATTCAAGGGGTGACCGAGACAGTTTCCCTTATTTAGTTGTGGTAGAACAGGTTCATTTGCATTCACTCATAAGGTCAAGAGATGCTGGGTGAAGTTAGGTGATGTTAGGTTTAGTTTTTTTGTTTATATTATGAGGTAAATGAGTAAGTTAAGGTAAAGTTAGATCAGTTTAGGATTCAATTAGAGATACACCACTTACATCTATATTAGTTTCTTCCTCCTTTCCTTCCTTCCTTCCTTCCTTCCTTCCTTCCATTCCTTCTGCTTGTGGGTCTCCTTCACTCACTCACAGTTAAAGAGAGAGAGAGAGAGAGGGGGGGGGGGAGAGGACGGCGGGGGATAGAGTGGAATCCGAGAAAGCATTTAAGCCCATTGCTCTCTCTCTCTCTCTCTCTCTCTCTCTTCTCTCTCTCTCTCTCTCCTCTCTCTCTCTCTCTCTCTCTCTCTCTCTCTGTGTGTGTGTGTGTGTGTGTGTGTGTGTGTGTGTGTGTGTGTGTGTGTATATGGATTCCTGTACACATCTTTCACTCACCTTTATGATTTTTATTTTCGGGTCAACAGAGAGAGAGAGAGAGAGGGAGAGAGAGAGAGAGAGAGAGAGAGAGAGAGAGAGAGAGAGAGAGAGAGAGAGAGAGAGATTGTTCCCTGTTCATTTACTTTTCCATTCCTTCCCACTCTCCTTCATTCCCTCATTCCTTCCTACTATTAAGTGTGTGTGTGTGTGTGTGTGTGTGTGTGTGTGTGTGTGTGTGTGTGTGTGTGTGTGTGTGACGTTACCTGGAATGAGATTAGTTATTTGAAGAGGAGGAGGAGGAGGAGGAGGTGGTGACAATTAGAGGGGAAGAGGAGGAGGAGGAAGGTGTGTTGGGGAGGGGAGAGGAGAGGGAGGGGGAAGACCTTAGTGTTTTAATATGACCACTGTCCACACTTGTTGTTCTAGGCTGTGTAAACCCTCCCCTCCCCCTCCCCATCACCCCCAACCCTCACCCCCCAACTCCCCTCTTCCTCCACAAACACACTCCCTCCCCTCCATCTTCACGCTTCACTCCACTCTACTTCTCTAAGCTCTTGCAGTCTAGCCAACGTCTCCTCCTCCTCCTCCTCCTCCTCCTCCTCCTCCTCCTCCTCCTCCTCCACATTAAATTAAATGGATACTTAAAACATAACAACCTGTCTTTAATTTTTAAGGGAAGTTAGAGAAATGGGTTATGTCTTCCTCCCCTTTTTCTCTCCCCTTCCTCTCCCCTCCCCTTCCCTTCCTCTCTCTTCCCTTTCCTTTTTATGCGCTGTTCCTTACCTTGCCCTTACCCCCCTTCACCCCCCATTTACCTCCCTTCACCCCCTTCACCCCCCATTACCTCCCTTCACCCCCCCTTAACACAACAGGTGTGCCCAAAGGTGGAGGTGTTAATTGATCCATAAAGGGACGAGTGATGGGCAGGTGACACGCTTGCTGCAGGTGGATTATGTGTGTGTGTGTGTGTGTGTGTGTGTGCGTGTGTGCGTGTGTGTGTGCTTGTGTGCGTTTAGCGAGACAACCTTGTAGATAGTTGTTAGCGATTCAAGGATATCTCTGAGTGGGATGAGAGAGAGAGAGAGAGAGAGAGAGAGAGTATTAGTATGAGGAACACGGAGATGATAAGAAAGAAGGGCATAAAAGAAGGGAGATACAGAGAAGGAAGAATGTTAGTAGGAGGAAGAAGAAGAGGAGGAGGAGGAGGAGGGTCTGACACCAATATAAAGACAGTGATGTTTGCACTAAGATAACATTTATTCTTTATTTTGTTTACTTGTAACACTATTTATCATATTTCTTATTTTTCCTCAAACTTATTTTTCGTATATTTGTGTTTGTGATTTATGCAGAACTTATTTTTATTTTGATATATTTATGTTTATTTTTC
The DNA here is from genome assembly GCA_029783475.1 of Metacarcinus magister. NCBI lineage: Eukaryota > Metazoa > Arthropoda > Malacostraca > Decapoda > Cancridae > Metacarcinus > Metacarcinus magister. The sequence continues at coordinate 6,262,307 of JAPQNM010000049.1, forward strand.
TGTTTAGCTTCACAAACACTAATATTGACAGACAGACAGACAGACAGACAGCCATTTATCCAGCTGTTGTTCTATTTTCCTCCTTTAGTTTCTCTTTTTTATCACCTCTAAAACATTATTATACTTTCACGAATTTTATTTTATTTTTTCTATCTATTTATATATATTTTTTAACACGTCGAGTTTAATTTCATTTTTTTTTAGTTTTATTTATTTATTTATATATTTATTTATCTTGGTCACGTGTTTTGAGGAAGGAGGAAGATCAACCAGTATTATTATTTTTACGATTTTCTTTTTTCTTCATTTTTTTTCATTTTTTTTCGCAAGGTTAATAATATTCCAACAGGTGCGTTAATGTCCTCAGGTAACCGTCGTGACTATCCTCTTATCATAATCTTAGGTCCTATCTTTATTACCTCTCTCTCTCTCTCTCTCTCTCTCTCTCTCTCTCTCTCTCTCTCTCTCTCTCTCCTCTCTCTCTCTCTCTCCTCTTCCCTTTCTTTTCCTCTACGTTGCTATTCTTCCTCATCATCGCTGTTGCATCTCCTTCAATTCACACACACACACACACACACACACACACACACACACACACACACACACACACACACACACACACACACACACACACACACTCCATCCTTCCCTCCTTCGCGTCCTACATTCTTAATGGTTCACTTGTAGGTTAGGTAGGTCTTGCCTCTCCATGTTTTACTGTTACTTTACACCCGCAGCGGCACTAAGCAGGGGCGCGCGTGTCTGTGTGTGTGTGTGTGTGTGCGTGTGTGGAGATGGACGGGGTTAGGTTTGAAGGCAAGGAGGAGGAGGCTAGGGAGGGAGGGAGGGAGGGTATGGGAAAGGTTAAAGAAAGCAACCAATACGATTCCTACAGCCCTTCAAAGAAAAGTAAAAGGGGCTTCCCAGAGTAAATGCAGCTTTGGGGTTGACCTTATAAACTATGCTTTGTAAGTGTGTGAAGGAGGAGGGGGAAGGGGGGGAGGGGAGGGGAGGGGAAGAAAGTGAAGACACATCTTTTTTTTCTTTTTTAGTAGTAGTAGTAGTAGTAGTAGTAGTAGTAGGAGGAGGAGGAGGAGGAGGAGGAATAGAAGAACAATTTAGGTGTAATGGTTTAGATGATCCGATTATAATGTTTGTTCGTGCTAGGAGACGTGTGCGAAGGGAAAGTTTTGAGCGTTGCGAAAAGGTATTTGTGGCGTGATGTGTTGACACGACTGTCACTGAACCTCGGTGGCTATTTGTGTAAAGGTGTGCACTCAGTCTTACCTGTGTGACTCACCTGAAACACGCACACACACACACACACACACACACACACACACACACACACACACACACACACACACACACACACACACACACTCAGACAGTTGGCAGCTGGATTTGCATCTTTCCTATCTCCCTTTCCTCTATCCCTCCCTTTCCTCCATCCCCCCCTTTCCTCCTCTCCTCCCTCTCTTCCTCCCTCTCTCTCCTCCTAGAAGCCTCTGAACCTCCCTTTGGTCACGTTCATCTTTGACTATAAACTCGATCCTGCTTACCTTCAGCTTGACCCCTTTCCCTCCCCCTCCCTCCTCTTCCCTCCGTTATTGTCCAACCGCAGTGGCAGTGGCAGTGGCGGTGGTGGTGGTGGTGGTGGTGGTGGTGGTGGAAGGGAACATTTATGACTTATTGTTACAAAGTTATTTCCTCTGTCACTTCATCCACCGTGTCGACTGCTGACTGACTGACTCATTGACTGACTGACTGACGAGGAGCCACCTGGCCTCTACAGCAGCTGGTTATGTAGGCTGACTAGTGCTGACACCTGGTGGCTGTTACTCCACCTGGCTTATAGGGAAACTTACTGGATGGCTGGATATATGAAGGGGATGACTGGTTGTCCCGCCCACCCGCCCACCACCTCACACCCACACACCCACCCACTCAGCCCACCCTAGCAATGGACACGCTCAGTTCTCAGCTCACACGCCCGCCCCACCGTCACGCCCATGAATATGCATACACACCTCTGCATGTATGTATGTATCGCAGTGCGCCCCTCGCATTGGAATTTATTTACTGGATGAATAATAAAAGGTTGACAGGCGCCGGGCAGCACTCTGTCTAGATACACACACATACACACACGCACACAGGGACTTTTGTTTTGACCGCACGGAGACGCACACGCAAACGCACACACACATTAAAATGAATAAATAGATATATGCATGCACGTTCAAGCTCACTCAGCCTTCCCACCACACACACACACACACACACACACACACACACACACACACACACACACACACACACACACACACACACACACACACACAGTCGCCTTATGTGCATGTGCGTGTGTGTGTGTGTGTGTGTGTGTGTGTGTGTGTGTGTGTGTGTGTGTGTGTGTGTGTGGGAAGGACGCATTAGTATGTAAATCAACTAAACACTTCAAGAATGAGTTCACAGCCGGACAGAAGAAGGTTTTTTGCAATACATTTTTTTCCTCTCATTAACCTTGTTCCCTAATAGAGTAAGAAAAAAATGAGCACATATAAAAAGATCTTCAGTCAGCCTCACCACTGCGTTCCTAACCTAACATGGTGATGATGATGATGATGACTGTACTGTACCACCTACCTGTACCCTTACCTTTACCTATCCTTACCTGTACCCCTACCCTTCACCTGTACCCTCGTTACCCTTACCTGACGGACTCCTGTAGGCGGCGAGGCAGCAAACAGTGAGATTCGAGGCCAAACGTGAGCGGTGTTTGAATGTGTGGTGAGGGGGCAGGGGGGATGGGGCACACACACACACACACACACACACACACACACACACACACACACACACACACACACACGTTCATGGTGGTGGATGCTGGTCAGACCTTCATTCTATTTTTCTCTCTCTGTACGCCATTCAGTCTTCACATTTTCCCTGTTTTTCTTTACCTTGTTTTGTTTGTTTCTTTTCTATTTGCTTGCTTCTGGGGTGGTTGTTGTTGTTTTTTTTGTTGTTGTTTTGTTGGTGAAGGTCATGCATGGATTGGCGTTTCATTGTGTGCTATTTTCTTTACTCTTATTTGCATATCTAGGTTAAAACAATTACGGTGTTTATTTATCCTATGTTTGTATGTAGCTCTCTCTCTCTCTCTCTCTCTCTCTCTCTCTCTCTCTCTCTCTCTCTCTCTCTCTCTCTCTCTCTCTCTCTCTCTCTCTCTCTCTCTCTCTCTCTCAGGGCGTCGGCTCCTAATGGGTCCTACAGGTAGTACTTCTTGTGCTCACCTGAGGCCGCACCCACCTCAACACAACACCACGCAACACAACACAACAACATGCAACACCTTGACAGCGCTGGGTATATGTGGGACGAGACGATACCAATGCAGTCTACAATACCTACTCTTACCCCTCTTACTTACTTACTCTTCCTTTTTCTTTCACTTACTCTTAGATCTATATATATTACTCTTTCCTTCTCTTACTCTTCCCTCTACATTACTCTTCCTCCTCCCCTTACTCCTTTCTCTACATTACTCTTCATCTTTCTTTCCTTCTCTCCTTACTCTTCCTCTTCATTCCTTATCATCATTCTTCCTTCACTCTTCCCTCTCCATTCCTCTTCATTGCCTTCCCTCTTCCCTTCCATTTCTCTTCCTCCCCTTACTCTTCCTCCTTCCTTCGTTCTTCCCTCTCCATTCCTCCTCCTCCTCCTTCACCTGCTTTTTGGTAAGGAATCTTTAAACGATTCCGCCCTAACTGTCCTCCTCCTCCTCCTCCTCCTCCTCCTCCTCCTCCTCCTCCTCCTCCTCCTCCTCCTCCTCCTCCTCCTCCTCCTCCTCCTCCTCCTCCTCCTCCTCCCCAATGCTCTACATGGAGCCGGGAGCACGCACACACACGCACAGTAGTTGGTCAGCTGGTGTGTGTGTGTGTGTATTTGTACAGAGAGAGAGAGAGAGAGAGAGAGAGAGAGAGAGAGAGAGAGAGAGAGAGAGAGAGAGAGAGAGAGAGCGCTCTGAAGCAGTTAGATACACTCAGTCCATTCACCTACACACAAAAGTCTCTCTCTCTCTCTCTCTCTCTCTCTCTCTCTCTCTCTCTCTCTCTCTCTCTCTCTCTCTCTCTCTCTCTCTCTCTCTCTCTCTGAAATACTACTACGCACAAAAAATATACAGTTACTTGCTTCCTCTTTGCCAAAAACACATATTTTTAGCACTCCAGGCTAACACCTTTTGAATGTGTGCCTATCGTTAGGACCGTGTGTGTGTGTGTGTGTGTGTGTGTGTGTGTGTGTGTGTGTGTGAAGGCAGTGGGAGTGAGAGTTTGGCAATAAGACCCATCCTTCTACCCTATCCCCCCTTCCTCCTCCTCCTACTCCTCCTCCTCCTCCCCCCCCATCCTGCGACCCGCCTCACTGCGTATCGTGTCATAACCTCACTAACAATCACTTCTTTGCTCTCTCTCTCTCTCTCTCTCTCTCTCTCTCTCTCTCTCTCTCTCTCTCTCTCTCTCTCTCTCTCTCTCTCTCTCTCTCTCTCTCTCTCTCTCTCTCTGTAGGCCTGTATATACGCACACAAACATGTATATATATAACTACACACACGTACACATCTATTTATTTACGTACATGAGCATCTCGGAGCTTCATCTACCGCTCGAATGAAGCCTCGAAGCCTCAAATGAACGTGAAGCTTGAAATTTGAACCCCGATTATCGAACCACGGAGCCAAGAGAACAGGCAAGAACCGTAACCACTCCGCCAAGCTCGTATGTCGTTTTCTATTATTAATCAAGCAAAGTGTGGCGTGCATGGAGGATGGGGGGGGGGAGGAGGAGGAGGAAGAAGAAGAGGAGGAGGAGGACAGGAGTGGAAGGTATGGACAAGACTAGCTGAAGGAGGAAGAGGAAGAGGAGAGAAATAGGAGGCATGGAGGAAGAGGAAGAGGAAGAGGACAGGAGTGGAAGGCTTGTAGAGGAGTAGCTGAAGGAGGAGGAGGAGGGTGTTAGGGGCGTGGTGCATGGTTTAGGGGGGGCGGGGGGGCAAGCACTGAAATGAGCGGGTCTGGCCCTGGTGCATAAAGGCTCAATTAATCACGCCCACCACACACACACACACACACACACACCACACACACCACACACACCTTACCCTCACTCCCCTTCCCTCCCTTACTCCGTGCATTCACTTCCCCTTCTTTCCCCTCGGCTTCCTTCCCCTCTCTGTACCTATTCCCCTCCTCCTCCTCCTCCTCCTCCTCCTCCTCCTCCTTCGTGCACTCCCTTCCGTTCATTACCCTCATTTTCTTTCCCCTCTGATTTAACTATTTTCCTCCTCTTCCTCCTCTTCCTCTTCCTCCTTGCACATTTCCCCCTTCATGCTGTTCTCTCTCTCTCTCTCTCTCTCTCTCTCTCTCTCTCTCTCTCTCTCTCTCTCTCTCTCTCTCTCTCTCTCTCTCTCTCTCTCTCTCACTCTCTCTCCCCCCCCCCTTTCCTACTTCCTCACTTCCTCGCTTCCCTCCAAAAGTGGAGGTAGAGGAAGTTTTTGAAATTCCCTTTTTTTTTTTCTTTTTTCTTGTGTGTGAAAATTTTCTTCATATTTTAAATCGTTTTCTCGTGATTATTATTTTTTTTTATTTATAAGTTCAGTAAGAAATAAAATAAAAAAATATATATAAAGAAAACGTAATATATATACTTATAATGATACAAAATTATATACATGCATCTACTCGACATTCACTATAATTCATGATACATACTTAATATAATGAATAATAATAATAATAATAATAATAATAATAATACAATAGAGTAATAGTACATAGCAATACATATATACATAGTAATACATAATGATACAATTTTCTAATAATACATAATGCTGCTGCTACTGATGATGATGATGATAGAAGGTTGAGTGAAGGGAGGGGAGGAAGGAAGGGAGGGAGGTAAGGGAAGAGTTGATGATGGCTGGTTACTTACCTCTTACATTTGATTATACTCTCTCTCTCTCTCTCTCTCTCTCTCTCTCTCTCTCTCTCTCTCTCTCTCTCTCTCTCTCTCTCTCTCTCACTCTCTCTCTCTCTCTCTCTTATAGTAATAGAATCTCATCTTTTCATACTCTTTTTCTACGCTCCTCCTCCTCCTCCTCCTCCTCCTCCTCGTGCTAATGATGACAACAAGCCGTCTGCTCTCAGTCTCGTTACAGCAATCATCCTCCATTTCACTAGCGTAAGTAATTAGGAGAAAGTGGTAAAAATAACTGCTACTACTACTGCTGCTGCTACTACTACTACTACTACTACTACTACTACTACTACTACTACTACTACTACTATCATCATTATTCGCATCCTAACTCCTTACCATGACCAAAAATTATGTAGTTATCCACTTATATTTCCCTCCTCCTCCTCCTCCTCCTCCTCCTCCTCCTCCTCCTCTTCCTCCTACGCTTCTTTTCTTCACTAAGCAAAAAACTCTGAAATGTAGCAAAGTTGTGTAAGATTTCTCTCCTCCTCCTCCTCCTCCTCCTCCTCCTCCTCCTCCTCCTCCCTTCAGCATGATTGTCTGGTTTTGTCGCAGTCATGAAATTAATGCTTCGTATGAAATTTTGCAACACTATATATTTTTTTATTTGTCTGAACGCGGCGTAACTACAGGAAGTTGGGAAAGTTATTATTGGCAGAGTTATTATTGTTATTATTATTATTATTATTATTATTATTATTATTATTATTATTATAGGAGTGAAAGGAAAGGCCAGCAATCCTGCCCTCCTGAGAGTATGTGTATGTGCATGTGCGTGTTAGTTAGTTAGCCTTTCATGTAGACAGATGGCTATAGGAGGTTAAAAGACTTCTCCTCCTCCTCCTCCTCCTCCTCCTCCTCCTCCTCCTCCTCCTCCTCCTCCTCCTCCTCCTCCTCCTCCTCCTCCCTCACCTCCCCATCAATTTGTCGCTCTCCTTTAATTAGCAGTTTCTTCTTTTACCCTTTCCCTCCTACCGCACTCCTCTACAATATCTTCCCTCCTCCTCCTCCTCCTCCTCTTCCTCTTCCTCTTCCTCTCCTCTCCTCCTCTCCTCCTCCTCCGCGTGAATCAATAGAATCGAGCGCCAGTCTTGTCGGTGCCATTACCCTTGGGAGTGGCAGTGGCGGCGGCGGCGGTGGTGGTGGTGGTGGTGGTGGCGGTGGTGGTGGTGGTGGTAGCGCTTATCGACACATACATACTGCACACACTCCTCCACCACCACCACCACCACCAAAGGAGAGTCAGTAGTCTTGGTGGTCGTGGTGGTGGTGGTCGTTGTGGTCTTTACAAACTCCTCCTTTTCTTTATTTACTCTCCTACTCCCCCCTTAAGTATTTTTTCCCCTCATTATTTGTAGTAGTAGCAGCAACAGCAGCAGTAGTAGTAGTAGTAGTAGTAGTAGTAGTAGTAGTAGTAGTAGTAGTAGTAGTAGTAGTAGCAGTAGTA
>JAPQNM010000049.1:6272297-6282297 GCA_029783475.1 Metacarcinus magister
TTTCCTCCATCTCCCCTTCCCTCCATCTCCCTCTCTTCACTCCCCTTCCCCTTCCCATTCCTTACCTTCCATCTCCCCCTTCTCCCCTTCCCCTTCTCTCTCTTCCCCCCTTCACTCCCCTTCCCTTCTTGCTGCAGTTAGACTAAAGTGCAAAAACAGAAGATCACGCCCTTCTCTCTCTCTCTCTCTCTCTCTCTCTCTCTCTCTCTCTCTCTCTCTCTCTCTCTCTCTCTCTCTCTCTCTCTCTCTCTCTCTCTCTCTCTCTCACCTTCGTCATAATTATCTATATATTTTCTTTTCTTTTTAATTTTTTCCTTTTTTGTGATAATATTTCTTACGTTTTTTTTCCAATTTTTTCTGTTTTCTGTCAAATTCTTGATTATATTTTTTTCTTTTCCTTTTTTTTTTTCCTTCTTTCTTTGTGATATTTTTTCAAGTCATTGTTTTTTTCGTCTTATTTTATGTATAATTTCGTGGGATTTTTATACGTTTTATGCGGTGATGTGTGTGTGTGTGTGTGTGTGTGTGTGTGTGTGTGAGAGAGAGAGAGAGAGAGAGAGAGAGAGAGAGAGAGAGAGGAAAATTTACATACTTTTTGTTGATCTTAGTGACGTAATGTGTTGAGGAGGAGGAGAAGAAGAAGAGGAGGAGGGAGGAGGAGGAAAAGAAAAAAAAGGAAGAGGAGGAGGTAAAGATATAGAGACAAGACAAAGAGGAGGAGGAAGAGGGAAAGGAGAACCAGGAAGAAGAGAAGAATAGAGGAAGATATTTAAACAGAAAGAAGGAAGAGGAGGAGGAGGAGAAAGAGAAGACGACTGGAGGAGATAGATAAAAAAAAAATGAAGAGGAGAGGGAAAAAAAAACATGAGGAGGAGGAGGAGGAGAAGAAGAAGAAGTAGTCTCCCCTCCCAGCACGTGTTCAGTCTGGCGCCAAAAAAGAAACTTTAAACAAACAAACATAATAAGGATCTGAACCGCTACCTTTGAACCTTCTCACCCGCTCTGTGTGTGTGTGTGTGTGTGTGTGTGTGTGTGTGTGTGTGTGTGTGTGTGTGTGGGGTACCTGTATGTATGTATGTATGTATGTATCAGTTCATTATGTATACTAAGAGGATGTGGGCAAGGTCGTCTCTCTCTCTCTCTCTCTCTCTCTCTCTCTCTCTCTCTCTCTCTCTCTCTCTCTCTCTCTCTCTCTCTCTCTCTCTCTCTCTCTCTCTCTCTCTCTCTCACAATCAAAAGAGGAACAATAAATCATTTTCTTGCTTGATATAAACGAAAGGAATCATTGCATAAGAGAGAGAGAGAGAGAGAGAGAGAGAGAGAGAGAGAGAGAGAGTTACCTTCCATTATCTTCATTTGTTCCAAGGTGTTACATTGTTCTCATGAGCAAAGCGTCACCTCCTCCTCCTCCTCTCCTCCTCCTCCTCCTCCTCCCCCTCCCCCTCCCCTCCTCCCCCCTTGGAGCAGGAGGAGGAGGAGCTTCTCGTATTTGGGCGACGCTGTTATTAAAGGTGTGATTCTCTCTCTCTCTCTCTCTCTCTCTCTCTCTCTCTCTCTCTCTCTCTCACTGTCTCTCTCTCTCTCTCTCTCTCTCTCTCTCTCTCTCGTAATGCCAAGACAAGAGATCGTTGAGTAGTGAAGTAAAATTAGAAGATTAGTGAGAGAGAGAGAGAGAGAGAGAGAGAGAGAGAGAGAGAAGAGAGAGAGAGAGAGAGAGAGAGAGAGAGAGAGAGAGAGAGAGAGAGATAGCTTTCATTGCAATCGGAATCCAAGCGAATTACCGGAGTGTTTTTTAGCACATTAAAGTAGTGGTACTGGTCTCTCTCTCTCTCTCTCTCTCTCTCTCTCTCTCTCTCTCTCTCTCTCTCTCTCCTCTCTCTCTCGTCTATAATTATGGACGCAACTCAAAACCTTTTTACACGATTGATGAATTATACTCTCTCTCTCTCTCTCTCTCTCTCTCTCTCTCTCTCTCCTCTCTCTCTCTCTCTCTCTCTCTCTCTCTCTCTCTTTTATCTCTCTATCTCTCTTTTTCTATTTATTTCGTTTTATGTATCTGTTTCTATATCCGTATTCTGTATTTGTATTTCGTCGAGAGAGAGAGAGAGAGAGAGAGAGAGAGAGAGAGAGAGAGAGAGAGAGAGAGAGAGAGAGAGAGAGAGAAGGGCTCAGTATTGATCCGCCAGACCGTCAACATTATCGACCCTCTGTGGGGGGTTGCCGCAGTGCCCTCCTCCTCCTCCTCCTCCTCCTCCTCCTCCTCCTCCTCCTCCACGCTGCTCTCTATTCTTCACCGTGCTCCTCTTCTTCTTCTTTTTCTTCTTTTTTTTTTTTTCGAGAACCAAAAGTTTTATTCCTTCGTTCTAAGTTTCGTATCGACTTGGTTTTATATTTATCTTTCCTCTTCTTATCTCCTCCTCTTCCTCCTCCTCCTCCTCCTCCTCCTCCTCCTCCTCCTCCTCCTCCTCCTCCTCCTCCTCCTCCTCCTCCTCTTCTTCTTCCTTCTTTTACTGTACTATCCTCTCTCTCCTTTAGTAGAAATTCTGTCTTCCTTTGTAATCTTTCCCCTCGACACACACACACACACACACACACACACACACACACACACACACACACACACACACACACACACACACACCTCTCCTTCACTCCTTCCTTCTTTCTCCCTCCTTTACCTCCCCCTTTCCTCCACCTCACACCTCCTACACCTCCCCTTCCTTCTAAACTTAGTCCTTCCTTTTCCCTTCTTTCCCATTCCTCCTTCCTCCTCCTCCTCCTCCTCCTCCTCCTCCTCCTCCTCCTCCTCCTCCTCCTCCTCCTCCTTGTGTGTTGGTGTCTGGTGATGCGAAAATTTGTCTAACGTGGATTTGTGATCTTCAATGTCTGTCTGGAGGAGGAGGAGGAGGAGGAGGAGGAGGAAGAAGAAGAAGAAGAAGATAATGTGGGAAAGAAGGCGGCATTATATTGATCTTAGGATTTTTCTATCACCAGTACTTGAGTGGAGGAGGTCTCTCTCTCTCTCTCTCTCTCTCTCTCTCTCTCTCTCTCTCTCTCTCTCTCTCTCTCTCTCTCTCTCTGTGTCTCGTTTTCTTTGCATTCTACTCCTGTCAAGGCGTTACTATTTTATTCTTGTCGCCTTTTGTTCACCAGAATTTTCTTGACGTGGTTGCCAGCTGCTGCTCGCCTCCTATGTTGTGTTGTGTTCCTCCTCCTCCTCCTCCTCCCTCCTCCTCCCCTCCTCCTCCCTCCTCCTCCCTCCTCCTCCCTCCTCCTCCTCCTCCTCCACCTCCTCTTCCTCCTCCTCCTCCTCCTCCTCCTCCTCCTCCTCCTCCTCCTCCTTAGAAGCAGTAGTCTCATCATTATAAACTTTTTTTTATATATATTCTTGTTTACATTGTTTGTGTGTTTAAGAAAGTTAGAAAAGTCAGATTTTAGGGTTTGAGGCAGAGAGAGAGAGAGAGAGAGAGAGAGAGAGAGAGAGAGAGAGAGAGAGAGAGAGAGAACAAATATCATCATGTATTTTAGGAAGAAGATCATTGCTCGCCATTCCTTCTTGTTATATCCTCTCTCTCTCTCTCTCTCTCTCTCTCTCTCTCTCTCTCTCTCTCTCTCTCTCTCTCTCTCGCTCTCGCTCTCGAAATATGAAGTGTGTTTCAGTTTATTATTGTTGTTGTTGTTGTTGTTGTTGATTGTGGTGATGGTGGTGGTGGTGGAGGAGGTGAAGGTGGTGGTGGTGGTGGTGGTGGTGGAGGAGGAGGAGGAGGAGGAGGTAAAGGTGGTGGTGGTGGTGGTGGTTTATGATGGGGAGGAAAGTGGCATAGGTGTTTTGTGGTGTTATGAAGGAGGAAAAAGAAGAAGAGGAGGAGGAGGAGGAGGAGGAGGAGGAAAGGGGGGGGGGTGATAAGAAGGGACGGTCACCTTTAAACTTCAGGTCGGTTTTCTCCCTTACGAACCCTCACACTCCTCCTCCTCCTCCTCCTCTCCCTCCCCCCCTCTCTCACCTTCTCTCCCACCCACCTTCAAGCTTCTACGTCCCCCTTAACATCTCTCTCTCTCTCTCTCTCTCTCTCTCTCTCTCTCTCTCTCTCTCTCTCTCTCTCTCTCTCTCTCTCTCTCTCTCTCTCTCTCTCTCATAGGTGTCATTGTTTATCTTCAATTTTACCTCCTCCTCCTCCTCCTCCTCCTCCTCCTCCTCCTCCTCCTCTTCCTCTTCGTGTCCATCATCATCATAGTTTCTCTAAGTCTAGTGGGACATTTTTTCTCTTATTTCTTTTTATTCATTTATTTATTTATTTATTTATTTATTTATATATTTATTATTTATTTATTTATTTATTTATTTATTTATTTATTTATTTATTTATTTATTTTACCACAGCATTCCACTTTTATACCTTGCTGTATTTTTATTTCTCTTCCTTTTTCGAATATTTTCTCCCAACATTTTATTTTATTTATTTATTTATTTATATATTTGTTGTTTTTTTTCATTATCATTCTCCTTTTTTTTTCTTCTATCTGTATTTTCTTTAATCATCATTTTATTTCATTCTAATTACGTGTGTCTTATTCTCACGCTCTTGATTTCCTCCTCCTCCTCCTCCTCCTCCTCCTCCTCCTCCTCCTCCTCCTCCTCCTCCTCCTCCTCCTCCTCCTCCTCCTCGTAGTTACAATATACCTTTATTATGTATTAGTTTTTTTGTTGTGGCAATGATTTAATTTGGCAACAAGTAATCTGAACTCTCTCTCTCTCTCTCTCTCTCTCTCTCTCTCTCTCTCTCTCTCTCTCTCTCTCTCTCTCTCTCTCTCTCTCTCTCTCTCTCTCTCTCTCCCCCCCCTTCAAAGTCGGAAGAAAACAGAACCTCATTAAGTAAGGATCACTTTACATTACAACCCTTTCTCTCCCTTCCCTCCCTCCCCCCCCTTCCCTCTCCTCCCCTTCTTTCCCCTCTCCCCTTCAATCTGGTTTTCTTTCCCTCTTCTTCCCCTTTCCTCCTATACACAGTTGCTGATTCTGTCTCTTCCCTTTCCTTTCCTTCCCCTTTTTTTCCCCTCTTCCCTTTCCTCTCAATCCTATATTCCTCCTCCACCTCCTCCTTTTCTCTTCCCCTCACTGTTTGGTTATCTCCCTCTTCTCTCCCCTCTTCTCTCCCCTCCACAGCTCCCCATCCCTCCTCACCCCTTCCATTAATCAGGCTACCTCCCTCTCATCTCCCCTTCTCTCTCCCCTCGAACCTCCCCTTTGCTCAATCTCACCTCCCCTCAATTCACCCCTTATTCATCTCCTCTCTTCCTCCCTTCTCTCCCCTGCCTCCCCTCCCCTTCCTCCCCTTGCTTTCAATGATCTCCTTGTAATCAGCCAGTCAAGTTCCCCCTCCCTTCCCCTCCTTCCCCCCCTTTCCCCTCCTCCTCCTCCCCTCCCCTCCCCTCCTCCTCCCCTCCCCTCCCCCCTCACATGATCATGGGCTTAAACTTGCTCTGAATCCTTCATAACCGGTTCACACAGCCCTCCCTCCCTCCCTCCCTCTCTCTCTCATTCTCTCTCCCTTCTCTCTCTCTCTCTCTCTCTCCCTCCTCTCTCTCTCTCTCTCTCGCATCTCTCTCATCTACATCCTTTGCTTTCCCTTTCATAGCCTCCCTTCTGTCTGCATGCCTTATCTCTCTCTCTCTCTCTCTCTCTCTCTCTCTCTCTCTCTCTCTCTCTCTCTCTCTCTCTCTCTCTCTCTCTCAAGTTTTTCTTCTACAAGTCTAACATTGCTTTAGTCTTCCTTAAGTTTGTCCTCCTTCCCTGAATAGAAATTGTCCTCGTCTCCCCTCACCCTGTCCTCATCTCCCCTCACCCTTCCCTCATCTCCCCTCATACCCTCACCCTACCCTCATCTCCCCTCATACCCTCACCCTACCCTCATACCCTCATACCCTCATCTCCCCTCACATCCTCACCCTACCCTCATACCCTCACCTTACCCTCGTCTCCCCTCGTCTCCCCTCTTTAGCCTCACGCTCTAGAAGGAATTGAATACTCCCTGAGGCCTAAATGCTCCTGTTTGTTCATCCTTGTGTTTGGTCGTACTTGGCGTGCCTTAAAGGGGGGGGGGGTGTTGTGGTAACCTTGGTGGGGGGGGAGGGAGGGATGGGGGGGGATTAGTAGACCTCCACAGACAGACAGACAGACAGACAGATAGACAAAGAGGCAGAGAAGCAGACAGTGAGAAATCATGCATATTCATAACTACGACCTCCTCTTCCTCCTCCTCCTCCTCCTCCTCCTCCTCCTCCTCCTCCTCCTCCTCCTCCTCTTCCTGGTCTATTTAACGCCTCAAATTACTAAGTCCTCACTCTCTCACACTCCAACATCACCCTTTGTATAATGATGATGATGATGATGATGATGGTGGTGATGGTGATGGTGGTGGTGGTGGTGGTGGTGCTATCAACCCGCCAGGAATCATTGGTCATTCGCTCTAATTGAACATCGAACCTTGGATGTCGTTTTTCATATCAAAGTATACATGTGGGATGAAGGGGCGGCGCGGGGGGGGGATGGGACGGTGGTGTTACGGTAGACTGTGCACGTATACATGTATATTGCGTAGTGTTAAAGCTGTGTGTGTGTGTGTGTGTGTGGTGTTTGATCCTGCCGCGTGAAGCTCGGGGCGTGAAGTGTGCACCAAACCGTGTGTGTGTGTGTGTGTGTGCTGATGATTGTGGCGCGCGGCATGGCGTGTGTGTGTATATGTGTGTGTCTACGTGTGTGTGTGTGTGTGTTGCCGCCCGAGCCTTGGCGGGACAGAACAGAACACAACACACTGAATCGGACAGGACCAAACGTGTCACCTTGGGGCACTGTACTCTTATTATAGCGCTGTGGTGGTGGTGGTGGAGTGGTTATCCATGCCGCCACACAGCCAGGGTTCGCATCCACGCCGGGGTAAACAGACAGTCGGCTACCCACCCAAGCCTTAGTGTGTGTGTGTGTGTGTGTGCACCTGTAGTGTTAGCTGGTGTTGCTTGGGGCACGTCCTCCCCCTTCACCTTTACCCTCGTCACCTTGCTTGATGGCGCTGACCTTCGCTTTTATGCAAAGGTGAAGTAATGTATTAATGAGAGAGAGAGAGAGAGAGAGAGAGAGAGAGAGAAGGGGCGTGTCCGGTAAGACTAAAATTCCTTAGGGGACTGAATAAGAGGAGGGGAAGCAGTTTGGACGAGGGGGAGGGGCGGGGATGATGCCGGGGGAAAAAAGGAAAAAAGTGTAGCATCAGGAGTCTTAGAGGTGGAGGGGCTGGCGGAGGGAGGGGGGGAAGGGCGGATAAGAAGCTTCAGTCTACAGGGAGAGAGAGGAAGAAGAAAACTCAGATCAGTGTTCTATAAGCTTGAAAAAAGATGAAGAAAAACAGGTAAAAGAGAGAGAGACACAGAGAGAGAGAGAGAGAGATACTGGAATTGCGTGTGGATAGAATTGAGTGCAAACCTAACACAATGCTTTTTATATATAAGATAAAAGTGGAGGGCAGTGACACCTATAAGAACAGTAAATATAAATAGAAGAAGACAATGATGATAAAACAAATAATGATGAGTGGAAGGATAACAGGAGGAACAATGATGATGATGATTAATGGGGCAGAGTGGAGGTGAAGGACTCAACGCTGGAATGTAAATAGAATGATGGAGGAGGAGGAGAGAGAATGAGAGTGAGTGAGTGAGTGAGTGAGTGAGTCAGTGAGAGGGGGAGGTAAAGAGGAAGAGGAGAGATGGAGGTGCCTGGGGCGTAGAAGTTGAGTGGTGGTGGTGGTTGTGGTGGTGGTTTTTGTGGTAGAGTGAGAAACCGCAGGAGGAGGAGGAGGAGGAGGAGGCGTCTTTGTCCGCTAAGCCTGAGGGGAAGTAGGTGGAGGAGGGACGGGAAGAAGGAACAGCTCTTCTTGTGACTATTTTGGTGCACTTCCGGCTCCTCCTCCTCCTCCTCCTCCTCCTCCTCCTCCTCCTCCTCCTCCTCCTCCTCCTCTTCTTCTAAACCTGGTAAGAAAATTCAGCAGTGTATCCCTTCCCCCCCTCCCTCCCTCCCTCCTTTCTTCCTTTCCTTGTCGTGCTTCAGACTAAGTGTTATCTCCTCCTCCTCCTCCTCCTCTTCCTCCTCGTGTGTGTTGTCTCTACGGGGGAGGGAAGCATTTAGACACACCTCTTCCCTCCCTCCCTCCCTCCCTTCCTTCCTCCCCTCGGTCTTACCTTCCATTATTCATCTCCCTCCTGATTCTCCCTACACCTGTCCTTTCTCACCCTCCTTCCATCCATCCATCCATTCCTCCTCCTCCTCCTCCTCCTCCTCCTCCTCCTCCTCCTCCTCCTCGCTTCAGTAATATAATTTAGTAGAGTGTTACGTCCCACAAGAAAAAATACGAAATGGAAAATAGATGTTAACTCATTCCTCTCTCTCTCTCTCTCTCTCTCTCTCTCTCTCTCTCTCTCTCTCTCTCTCTCTCTCTCTCTCTCTCTCTCTCTCTCTCTCTCTCTCTCTCTTTGACACTCGTTCATTGTATGCCCGTCGGCCCTGTCTTACAGTTCTCTCTCTCTCTCTCTCTCTCTCTCTCTCTCTCTCTCTCTCTCTCTCTCTCTCTCTCTCTCTCTCTCTCTCTCTCTCTCTCTCTCTCTCTCCTTCCTTACCTTCCTTGTTCTCCTTCGTCTGTACCTTCTTTCTTCCCTTCTCCTTTCCTTCTCTCCCTCCCTCCTCCTCCTTCCCTCTCCTCCTTCCCTCTCCCTCTCTTTTTACTTTCATCTTCCTTCCTTCTCTCCTTCCTTTCCTCCTCTTTCCTCCTCCTTCCCTCCTCCTTCCCTCCTCCTTCCCTCCCTCCCTTCCTCCTTCCTTCTCTCTCCCTCGGGCTCAAGGAATCTTCAAACTCGTTGGCCTGAGATTACGCTTCTGTTATCTGTTTTCGTTTCTTCCTCCTCCTCCTCCTCCTCCTCCTCCTCCTCCTCCTCCTCCTCCCCCTCCTCCAAGCATCCCCAGGTAACATTGCCTCATGTCTAATCACCTGAAACTTGCTAATTAGACGCATTTCACTTGTTTTCGAGATTGTGAGTTTGTGGCATAATTTTATTCATTTATTTAATTATTTATTTATTCTCTATTTTACTTCTTATTCACTTCATTGTTTGTTTATTTTTTCATTTTCTTTTCCTTCCTGTTTTGTCATTCTTTTTCTCTTTTATTTCCCTTTGAATGTCTGTATTTTCCTTGCCACTTTCCTCTCTTTTTCATACTTTTTTTCTTTCCCATTATTTTTTCCCTCATTTCACCTGTCACAACATTTTTTCCTCCTCTTCATCCTTTTCTTCCCTCTCTTTTTTTCCCGGTAACTATTTATTGCCCTTCAGAGTCACATCCTCGCTTCACTTCTCTTAATATTTTCCTCATTCACTCTTGTCTTATTTTCCCGTCTATGTTTCCTTGGATTCTTTACTCTATAACCCCAATATTTTACTCTAGTTAATTTTAGTCACTATGCATCTCCTCCTCCTCCTCTTCTTCCATCTCTACCCTCACCACGTTTTCCTCCCTTACATCACTTTCACTCTCCTCTCCACCACCACCACCACCACTACTACTACTACATTTTGCTCTCGTCTGCGGGGTTACTGGGGAAAGTGTCACCCCTCCACCCCCTACCCACCTGGCGCCCCCCATACCCTCCCCCACACCCTGACACATTACCCCACCATTGCGTCCTCTTCTTTGGGGTACAGATACGTTACTCAAGCCCCTGGTAACCGATGGCCGACTCCCCTGATGCCAAACAAGGCCGCCCACACACACCACCCACCCTACCCCACCCACCCACCCAACGCACACACGCCGAGGGGAGGGTGTGGTGGTAGTGGTGGTGAGTAAGTAAGGTTGTGTGTGTGTGTGTGTGTGTGTGTGTGTGGGTTTGATCTGAGTGTGGCAGTGTGTGTTACGTGAGTGTGTTGGGCGGTGTGTACGTCGTGATGGCTGGCGTAG
>JAPQNM010000049.1:6294797-6297297 GCA_029783475.1 Metacarcinus magister
TGTACACCTTCAACACCTGTAATGGTAGGTTCAGGTGCCTCCCCGCCTCACCTGTTCTAGGGGCGTGGCGGGTGAAGGGTTAAAGGTAGCCAAGGTCACGGGTAGATTGGTAATGAAAGTGCAAGTGGGTATTTTTTCTCTCTTTTTTGACTTCTATTTGCTCTAAACTGTTTCTCTTTTATTTGATGGGTCAGTTTTCTTTCTTTTATATCTTTCTGTTTCTCTTTGTGTCTGTCTGTCTGTCTGTCTGTCTGTCTGTCTTAAAGAGGTGGAGAGGGGAAGGGGGGAAGGTCAGGTCAAGTTAGGTTAGGTCAAGTCTCACCCTTCGTATATAGCCTAATTTTATCTCCCCTCTGCATCATCTTTTTTCATCTCTCCTCATTCCTCTCTCACCCCTTCTTTTCTCCCTCTCTCTCTCTCTCTTTCTCTCCCTCTCTCTTCCCTCTCACCTCTTTTTTTTCTAACACTCTCTCCCCAACCCCTCATGACATTTTCCTCCACCCTCAACCTCAACATCCTCCTGGCACCTCCCTTCCTTCCTCCTCTTGCCACCTTCCTCCCTTCTTCGCTTTTTTTCTCTCTCCTCCTCCCTTCCTTCCTTCCTTCACATTGCCTCATCTCTTCACACGACGAACATATATTTTTTTTACATTTTACTCCTCCTCCTCCTCCTCCTCCTCGTAAAATATGTATAAAGTAAATAATATAACGCCATTTATCATCTCCTGTCTCTTAATTGCCGCGCGTAATAAAAGGAAGTTAAATAAATAAATAAATAAAAAGAAAAGAAAATAATAAAATAATAATAAAAAAAAAGAGTGAAGAAAAAGATCAAACGTAGCAATAACCAAACAAATTGAAGCGACTCGGATGACAAAATTAATATTGAAACAACGCCATGAAAACAAAACACTTTCTTTCTTTCTTCCTTAATTAGTGTTCAGGTGTAAAAAAGGTGTAGCATTATGATTAGCTACACCTGGCACTTTCCGTCGCCAGGTGAGGGTGTGGGGGGGGGAGGTGAGAGAGTGTGTTATAGCAAAGGTGTTCAATTATTTCCACCTGTAATTAATGGTCTATAAGGTGAGATAACTTATAGGTATGAGGGAAATGAGGTTAGTTTCTCTCTCTCTCTCTCTCTCTCGCTCTCTCTCTCTCTCTCCTCTCTCTCTCTCTCTCTCTCTCTCTCTCATGCATCATTTCCGTTACGTCTCCTCTCTTGAAGTATTTCCTTATTTACTAATTCCACGCTCTCCCTCCTCCTCCTCCTCCTCCTCCTCCTCCTCCTCCTCCTCCTTGTTTCCTCTCCTCGATCGATAAGACTCTCATCCTCCTCAATCTCTGACTCCTCCTCCTCCTCCTTGTTTCCTCTCCTCTCGTAATATGATCCAACGACTCTCACTCTCTCTCCTCCTCCATTCTCATCTGATCTCTCCTCTCTCTCTGCTCTCCCTCATCTCCTCTCCCTCTCCTCTCTCTCTCTCTTCTCTCTCTCTCTCTCCCTCTTCCCCTCTCTCTTCCTCCATCATCATTCCTCCCTTCCACTCCTCTTTGAATACCATATAATTTTCTTCTTCTACCACCACCACCACCACCACCAACACCACACACACACACACACCACACACACACACACACACACACACACACACACACAGAAAAACTTAGTGAATTCCTGACCAAACACCCTCCTCCTCCTCCTCCTCTTCCTCTTCCTCTTCCTCTTCCTCCTCCTCCTCCTCCTCCTCCTCCTCCTCCTCCTCCTCCTCCTCCTCCTCCTGTATAGTATAGGGCCTCGTGTAATCATAGCAGTGTTTGTGTTTGCAATGTGTGTGTGTGTGTGTGTGTGTGTGTGTGTGTGTGTGTGTGTGTGTGTGTGTGTGTGTGTGTGTGACAAAATAAACACACATGTAGAGTATAGTTAATGTTTCTCAAGTGATACCTAATGTTGGTGGTGTTATTGTTTATATTTTATTTGTTTGTTTTTGTTGTTTTTGTTTTGTTGTTGTGTCGCGTGTTCATCATATTACATGTCCTCTTAGGTTTTTTTTTCTCTCTCTCTCTCTCTCTCTCTCTCTCTCTCTCTCTCTCTCTCTTTCTCTCTCTCTCTCTCTCTTTCTCTTTCCTTCTAGTGTGTTCTATTTGCTTGACTTGGAACAGACGTCGTTTTTTTCTTGAGAGAGAGAGAGAGAGAGAGAGAGAGAGAGAGAGAGAGAGAGAGAGAGAGAGAGAGAATATGCGTGGGAGGATTCGTTTACTAATAGAAAGGGAGAAGAACGAGGGGTAATGAGATTTTTTTTATTGTGTGAGAGAGAGAGAGAGAGAGAGAGAGAGAGAGAGAGAGAGAGAGAGAGAGAGAGAGAGAGAGAGAGAGAGAGAGACAGAGACAGAGACAGAGAGAGAGAGACAGAGAGAATAAAAGATATGACGATATGGAAAACAGAACAAGGCATACCAAAGAGAGAACACAAGAAGAAGAAGAGGAGGAGGAGGCTGGTCA
>JAPQNM010000049.1:6307297-6327297 GCA_029783475.1 Metacarcinus magister
AAAATGTAGTAAGTAATGGTAATGAAGGGAGGAAAAAAATGTGGTGAAGTCGTATCAGTAACAAAATTGACTGAAAAACAAGCATTGGAAAGAAGATATAAATTTTCTCACTCCCCCTCAACACCCCCCCCCCCCACAAGCTTACCAGGTGTCCAATAAACTATTAATTAACTTTTATTTTCAGCCACAAATCTGCGTGTAATCAATGCTTTCGTTGGTTTTATTTCACAAGGTTTATTTTTTTCCCTGACCCTTGCACGCCGCCAACTCTTCAACTGTTTTTCCAACGGTTTAAACTCGCGTGTATTTTTCCCCGTCACTTGGTCGTCCCTGTAGTGGAATAACAGGGGTGGTGCGTGGTCGTCCCTGTAGTGGAATAACAGGGGTGGTGCGTGGTCGTCCCTGTAGTGGAATAACAGGGGTGGTGCGTGGTCGTCCCTGTAGTGGAATAACAGGGGTGGTGTGCGTGGTCGTCCCTGTAGTGGAATAACAGCTAGGCAAGGCGGGAACAACGACCTAACGACATGATTGATGGTGTATGGCGGGGAGTAGCGGTGAGGCCCTGGCGTGCTTACCTTACCTTAACTTACCTTACCGTACCTTACCTTAACTTACCTTACCTTACCTTACTTTACCTTACGTTACCTTACCTTACCTTACCTTAAACACTCCCCTGCCTCAGACACACCGCTGGAATATCTGACGAAGGAAACTGCAATGAAACTCGTGCAGGTGACGATGTGCAAGACGATAGATAACAAAGGAAGTGTGAGGCAGGTGGTGGTAGAGGAAGAGGAGGAGGAGGGTGGTGGTGGTGGTGGTGGTTCTTGAGGGCAGGCGGCGTTCTCTCATGGCGGAGATCTTCTGGGAGGAGGAAGTGGACTCACCCTGCCTCTGTATCGTGATTGGCCCGCTCGCTTCCCTTCCGGTGACTGTCTGGACGCGGTTGCCAGCTGTCACTACGGTCTTCGGTGCCTCACGCTGCCCAGGGTGTCACGGCGCGGGGGTCGGGAGACGTGGAGAGGGTATGAGGGTTGTGAGGGTGTGGGAGGCGTGGGAGAGGGACGTGGCGGGCGTGTGAGGACAAAGTAGTGCAGTGTGTGGCGGACCCGACGTAGGCAAGGCGGGCGGTAGTGGGTCATTAGGGGAAGTAATCATGGAGGCAAATTACTGTGCTGCGCTCTGAGCCTCGGGGAACATCCGGTGTGTGGTGTGTGTGGTGTGTGTGGTGTGTGTGTGTAGAGCTCTGAGGTATGTCACCTGAAGGCTGCTGCACCACAAGTATGTATAAGTTCTTGCCTCACACTGCTGCCTCCGCTACACTACACTATTTTTTCTATTTTTTCTTCTTTTTTCGCTCCAGTCTTGCACAGGAAACAAGATTATTATTTATTACTGTCATTAACCTGAAACACCGCGGTCTACCCCCCTTCACCCCCCACCCCCCACCCCCCCAAGGCTGCACTTCATGTTCCCCTCACATTCACGCCTGCTGCACACACTATTATAATCCACTCGTCATACTCACCCGGGAAAAAAAATGTTAAGTCACACACACACACACACACACACACACACACACACACACACACACACACACACACACACACACACACACACACACACACTGCATGCATGAACTGTACCGTGTGGAAGGTGGTTGACTCATACACAAATCAATACTCCTCATTTCTTACTCACCTCATGTTTCCCTTATGACTGGTGAGTGACGGCGTGACTGAGTGTGAGAAAAAGAAGTCTATGATTACCATGGGCGGCTGGCTGTGTGTTGCCCTGTGGAGGCGACGGTACTGCCTAGCCTCGTGCCAAGCCAAGGAACGGAGGTGAGGCAGTGAGGGGGAAAAAAAGGGTTAGCGTGACAGCCAGGCAAGAAAGCAGAGTGATGCAAGTCTGTATTAGCAGCAGGATAACCACCACCTCAACACCACCACCACCAACACCACTACCTCACCACCACCTCAACACCACTATAACAGTCACCTACAGTTATCACGTGATGCATGGGACTGGTAGGGCAATTTTGGTGGACGATTCACCCCCGAGACAGCGCTGGTGACGGGTCGAGTGAGTGAGAGAGAGAGTGCGTGTGTGCGTGTGTGTGTGAGTGAGTGAGTGTGGTTCCCTTCCCTCCCTCTCGAGTGGTTCCAAGGGGCTCTCGTCTGTGGGTGAGCGTGGTAATGCTCCTCGAGGCCGACTCCCCCGTCACACACGTCAATACTAGCGTCAAGGCTGCATCGTAGAGACAGGCCAAGACTCGTGTACGACTTGCATGTCTCACACCACCACCCAACACCTCCACCTCCACCTTCCCCTCCCCCTCCACCTCCACCTCCACCTCCATCTCCCCCCAACATCCCCCCAACATCCCCTCCAAGCATACCTCTAGCTGGCGTGCCTTAGCGAGGACACTTACTGAACCATGACTGCCTCAGGAAACAGGCGAAGGAAATGAACGTCACGCGGTTTTTTGTGTGACTTTCTGAACGCGTGGTTAGGGCTCCGAGGCGGCGGTGTGTTGTGTTGTGTTGTGTTGTGTGTGTTGTGTAGGACGCCGTGTGACACCACCACCACCACCACCAACCACCACCACCACCACCACTGTGTAGAAAGTAAAGCATTATTCGATGTGTTTCTTTGTATTACATTAAAACTTGTTCTTTACGTGACAACTTCCTGCTGGACTTTAATAATTTTGCTGCGAGGTTACACGTGATCCGCCGGGGAGGAAAGTGTGTGTGTGTGTGTGTGTGTGTGTGTGTGTGTGTGCTGAAGGGTTGGCAAAGTGCACGAGTCGGTGATGTAAAGATAGAGATGATTACATGTACATTATTGATACCTGAGAGAGAGAGAGAGAGAGAGAGAGAGAGAGAGAGAGAGAGAGAGAGAGAGAGAGAGAGAGAGAGAGAGAGAGAGAGAGAGAGAGAGAGAACCGCCCCACCCATCCCCGACACCGATACCAAACCACACTTCACACTACGAAAAACAAACTGAAGACTCCACACCCACCTCAAGGCTGTACAATGCCTCCACAGGACACTAGGTGGAGCCACGCCCTCCGCGGCATCCACTAAGGCAAGGGAGGGAGGGAGTGAGTGAGTGAGGGCGGGGGGGTGGTGGTGGGGCGGCGACAACCTTGGTGCTGGTGGGGTGGGCGTCACTGTGTCTTCCCGTTGCCTGGGTGATGATGACAGACACCTCTTATGGCATCGTGTGAGAGGCTGGTAGGTAGGACACAACAGGGAGGAGGAGGAGGAGGACTACCTGGGCCGTGAGTTAACGCCTCCCTCAGAACACCATAAACAGGTTGGAAGGAAAATGCAGAGGGAGCCAAGCGGTTGCCCTTGAGAGAACCGCCTTAGCCAGATGGTGGTGGTCCGAGGCGCCCAATGCCAGGGTTACACACCGCCCTTACCCCGCCCCTGCCCCTGCCCCTGCCCCTACCACTGCCTCCCTCCTTTCTCTCCCTGTCAATGTCACGGACACATGAGGATATTTGCCTTCTTAGAGGTGAAAGGGAGAGTCGTGGTGGTGGTGGTGGTGTCTGTGTGTGTGTGTGTGTGTGTGTGTGTGTGTGTATTTGCATAAGTGTAATAACCTCCACTTCCCCTCCTCTCCACTTCCCTCCACTTCCCCTCCCTTCCCCTCCCCTCCTTACATCCCAACCCAAGAAATGGTGAGACTTGTTTTGAGAGAGATAAAGACAAAAATTACACACACACACACACACACACACACACACACACACACACACACACACACACACACACACACACACACCATTGCTTCGGTACCCTCGAAAGCTTTGTTCCTGTCGGGTGAGGTGGAACGCCGCTGTGCCCTCTGTACCTACATACCTCCCCTCACTTCCACCCTCCTTCTCCACCCTCCTCTCCACCCTCACTCCCTCTCACTCAATCCTGCCTCCGCCTCTCCCTCTTCCTTCCCTTCCTCCTCTCCCCTCTTCCTTTCCTATCCTATCACCATCCCTCATCTCCCTCTCTCCCCTCAGCCCCTCTTCCTTCTCCATCTCCGCCTCGAGTCCCGCTGTCACCCCTTCCCTCCCTCCTCTTCCTCCTCCTTCCTTCCTTACCCTTCCTCCACTTCCCCTCATCCTCCCGTTTGTCTTATTGATGTGAACTGTGAAGGATGTGGCGCCATGGTAGTGTGTGTGTGTGTGTGTGTGTGTGTGTGTGGTGTGTGTGTGAGCTATTCTTGGGTATACATATTATTTTTTTTGTTTCTTTATGTGTTTATCTTCACCTCCGGAGTATATATCTATGAAAGAGGATGTGTTCGTGAGCGGCGCTTCTCTGACGTGGGATTATTAAAGAAAGAAAGAAAGAAAGAAAGAAAGAAAGAAAAAAGATTTATAATTACATCATTATTTATGCTAGTGAGTCTCATATTAATTACTTTCATTCTCTCTCTCTCTCTCTCTCTCTCTCTCTCTCTCTCTCTCTCCACCAAGATTCTAAAAGTCTACACGCGCGCCATATTGTTTCCTCTTTTTTTATGGTGGAGAGAGAGAGAGAGAGAGAGAGAGAGAGAGAGGTGAAAGTTGGCTTCCTCCACGGCGATTGTTAGAGATGTGTGAAACGTGTGTGTGTGCGTGCGTGTGTGTGTGTGCGTGTATCGGTGTACGTACATAAGAACTATCTCTAACCTCACCTCATAATTATTACACTTACTCATCCTTATGTGCAACTTTTGGAACCTATACCACTGATGTGCACACGTGTGTATGTATGTGTGTGTACGTACATGAGTTTGATGTCATAAATATAGTGTGGGTGGGTGTGTGTGTGTGACTTTACGAGCATGTGTGTGTAGTACGTGTGTCTGCATGTGTACGTGAGCTTAGAGAGAGAGAGAGAGAGAGAGAGAGAGAGAGAGAGAGAGAGAGAGAGAGAGAGAGAGAGAGAGAGAGAGAGAGAATGTTTGCGTAATGAGGGTAGCCCACTTTCCCTGCTGCTACGCCTGCCCTCTACCTACTTCTTCGTGACCTCCCCACCCCACACCCCCGCCCCCCCAACACCCCCAAACCCCCCAACCACCCCCACCCCCCAACCCCCCACCACCGTAACCCTTCACACCTCCTTCCTTCATTCCTTCCTCGCTTTTGTTTTGTTTTTTTTCATATTTTCTTTATTTTATTTTCTGTTCTCACATTATTTCAACGATTTGCATATGTGTTAAAGAGGTAATCAATTATCTCTCTCTCTCTCTCTCTCTCTCTCTCTCTCTCTCTCTCTCTCTCTCTCTCTCTCTCTCTCTCTCTCTCTCTCTCTCTCTCTCTCTCTCCTTTTCTTCCCTTCGTCTATCTTTGCATATCTCCATTCAAACATCGATCCATCTAGCTTTCTTTCCTCTCTCCCTTCCTCCCCTTCCCTTCCCTTCCCTTCCTCCCTTCCCTCCCTTCCGTCTTTTTCCTACTCATCCATAACCCATCCACCTCCCCTCCACCACCACCACCACCACCACTACCACCACCACCACTACCACCGCCACCACCGCCACCACCACCGCCACCGCCACCGCCACCACAATCATTCCTTCTGTCCGCTTTCACCACATATCTTTCCCTCGGTGAAGGGGAAAAAATATTAATGTGAAGACAACATTTTTATTCTTTTATTCTTTTTTTTTTTCTGGTTTCGCTCATCGGGTAATTTTCCGCCAAGCTGATCATGAAAGTTGGTGGTAAGTTTGTAGCGGCGAGGGAGAGAGAGAGACTTACGGAATTGTGTGTGTGTGTGTGTGTGTGTGTGTGTGTGTGTGTGTGTGTGTGTGTGTGTGTGTGTTGCAGTATTCCTTGACGTTTTTTCTCAGTTTTCTACTATCTCCAACCTCCTCCTCCTCCTCCTCCTCCTCCTCCTCCTCCTCCTCCTCCTCCTCCTCCTCCTCCTCCTCCTCCTCCTCCATTTGATGCAACACTTTCCACACTAAGCAAACCAATTAAAATCATATCTCGGCTGCAAACTGGTGTGTGTAATTGCATCGGTGTTGCAAAGCGCCCCCCCCCCTCCTTCCCCCCTTTCTACTCCCCTCTCAACATCTCGTTATCACCACCATCACCACCACCACCACCACCACCATCGTCATCATCATCACCATCATCATCATCATCATCACCATTGAGTTTTGTGTTCATTATCATCAACCTAAGTATAGTCAACAGGTTTCGTCATCATCATCATCTTCATTGTCATCACCATCATCATTATTATCATCATTTGTTCTGTTGTTATGTTAGAATAAATAGTTAAGTAAACGTAACGAGAGAGAGAGAGAGAGATGAACAATAAGAGGAAGACAAAGAGTGAAATAAAGAAAATATCGACACACACACCACACGTCGGAAGGAGGGAGGAAGAGGAAGAAGAAGAAGGAGGAGGAGGAAGAGGAGGAGTAGTAGTATAACGAGGGAAAGGCAGCAGAAGAAAGATAATAATATAACTTTGCGTAGGAGAGAGAGAGAGAGAGAGAGAGAGAGAGAGAGAGAGAGAGAGAGAGAGAGAGAGAGAGAGAGAGGAGGGAAAAGAAAATACAGAATGATAAAAAAATTAAAAATAAATAAATCGTTGGAAAAAAACAAGCCGCATAGAGAAAAGAATGAAAAAAAATAGATTTGATGACTATATTACACTCTCCCTCACCACCCACTCCCCTTCATTCCCCTTCATTCCCCTTCACTCCCCTTCACTCCCCTTCACTCCTCTTCCGCTGTTCACCACTCCAGAGAGAGAGAGAGAGAGACGCTACCCTCGAGTCATTAAGAGGACAGATTGTAGGCAGGTCGATAGTAGAGGGGAGAGGGAGGGAGAAGTGGAGGGAAAAGGGAGAGAGAGAGAGAGAGAGAGAGAGGAGAGAGAGAGAGAGAGAGAGAGAGAGAGAGAGAGAGAGAGAGAGAGAGAGAGAGAGAGGAAGGATTGGAAGTGAAAGGGAGAGAGAGGGATGAGTGAAGAGGAAAGGGAGGAGTGAGGGGAAAGGGAGAGGGAGGAGAAAGGGAGAGAGAGGATTAAAGGGGTAAGGGTGGGAGGGAGAAGTGAAGGGGAAAGGGAGGGAGAGGGAAGAGTGAGGGGAAAGGGAGGTTGGAGTGCCGCTTACAGGTGCCAGTGGTGTCGCCTGGTGATGCCACACACCCCCAGCAGTGCCAACACACACACACACACACACACACACACACACACACACACACACACACACACACACACACACATCTCTCTCTGGAATTTGTATTATTAATTTTGTATCATTCATTACGCTTGTGTTAACTTTTTGCGCTCTCTCTCTCTCTCTCTCTCTCTCTCTCTCTCTCTCTCTCTCTCTCTCTCTCTCTCTCTCTCTCTCTCTCTCTCTCTCTTTTTCTTTCTCTTTCCAATTGGCTACGCTCATACGGGTTTTTCTATCTGTTTATTTATTTGATTATTTATTTATTATCTATTATCTTATTCTTTTTACTTTATCATTAATTTATTTTATCTTAACTCCTGTTCCTCGTGTGTCTTAGTGGTCAGGTCAGGTTAGGTTAGGTCAGGTCAGGTGGGCGTGCTGGCGTTGTTCATTTGTTTCATTCGTTCCTGGGTTTGTTTTTAGTTAATATAATGTGTGTGTGTGTGTGTGTGTGTGTGTGTGTGTGTGTGTGTGTGTGTGTGTGTGTGTGTGTGGCGTCACTTCAATTAACTACACAAAGAAGTTACCAGGTTACTTTGGTTCAGGTTGATAGCATCGGGTGGTGGGTGTAACCAGGGCAAGGACAGGTTTTTTGTGTGTGTGTGAAAGGTAGTAGTAGTAGTAGTAGTAATAATAGTAGTAGTAGTAATAGTAGTAACACCACCACCACCATCACCACCACCACCATCATCACCATCACCAACACCAGCATACATAACACAGTTCAACACCATTTCCGGGTGAGTGTTTGAGGCAAGACTGTACCCGCCCCGCCCCGCCCAGCATAGAGCCTGGCGGTGGTGGGGGGGCGGGGGGCGGGGACGGGGCGTGGTGGTGGAGGTTAGGGGTGTCAGGGGTGCCAGGCTGAGCAGCGGTGCCAAGGGTCACTCCCTATAATGTATTGATCGCGGCTCCTCTCCCTCTCCTCTCCCTCTCTCCCGCTCTTCCTTGGCATTACTCCTGGATTTCAACACGTCCCTGGAGTGAATGAGAGAGTGATCTGTTTATCATAATGTCAAGTAGGTAGAAGGGGGGCGTGGGGGAGGGGGCTACAGGGCGCGTCACCCCCCTCTTACGTGATAGCTATTCCCACACTCACCTTCCCGCCCTCCTGCTTTATGTATTCACCAGTAAGTTCTGCCAGGTGTGTGCTGCTAAGGTATGCCAATGGACTTAAACACGTAATTAGTCTTGTGTTTACCTGTGTGGACATTCATTATTTACTCTTCCGTGCATCCCTCCACACCAAAGAGTAATCGTAGTGTATTATTTACGTCACCAATCTTATCCTGGTAACTACAGGGTGTGTGTGTGTGTGTGTGTGTGTGTGTTAAGGGGTGGATGGGGTAGAGGAGGTTATCAACGAATATCAATTGCAAGTATACACAAGATAAAAGGGGAATGGATGAGGTGTTATCTGTCAGCTTAATGACATGCTTAGGGAAGGTGTGATACGAGAGAGAGAGAGAGAGAGAGAGAGAGAGAGAGAGAGAGAGAGAGAGAGAGAGAGAGAGAGAGAGAGAGAGAGAGAGAGAGAGAAAGAAGGGGTGTGTCAGGGAAGAGAAAGGTTTACCGGACTCCCCTCTATCATTGGGTAATTAAAATAGGTAAAACAGGTGAGGTTAGGTAATTTTTCACTCCTCCTCCTCCTCTTCCTCTTCTTCTTCCTCTTCTTTCTGTCTTGCGTGCCTCTCATCCTTTGTGTTCTTTTTTTCTTCCTCAGCCTCCTTTTCCGCCTTTTAATTACTCTCTCTCTCTCTCTCTCTCTCTCTCTCTCTCTCTCTCTCTCTCTCTCTCTCTCTCTCTCTCTCTCTCTCTCTCGTAGCCTAACCCTGAGCTTTCTTTCCTTTCCTCCCACACGTTCTAAATGTCTCGTGGTATCTGCAATTTTTTCTGTGTGTGGCTGCTCCTCCTCCTCCTCCTCCTCCTCCTCCTCCTCCTCCTCCTCCTCCTCCTCCTACTACTACTACTACTACTATTACTATTACTATTACTATTACTATTACTATTACTATTACTACTACTACTACTACTACTACTACTACTACTACTACTACTGGTGTTGTTGCTGCTGCTGGTGTCACAACAAACACTTAGCCTTTTGTTGTCCCACGTGGCTGCTAACATCCATGTTTATCCACACGCCTTGTGATGAGTGTGTGCGTCTTCCTTCCACGCCTTCCCATCGGCATGTCCGTGGTGCAGGAACTCACTGCTACCACACAGCCACACATCCACACATCCACCCCACCCGACCACCTTGGATGGCCTTGGTATGTGGTGCATACACAACGAAGCTTCATGGAAATGTGTGTGTGTGTGTGTGTGTGTGTGTGTGTGTGTGTGTGTGTGTGTGTGTAGACACACTTGTGGTCCTTGGCAGTGGTCCACTCTGCTCCACCCTCCTGGGTGAAGGTGTAAGAAGGCCGCCACACACTAATGAAACACTTGGCTTCACGCGTCCAGATGGTGGAAGGTTTTGATTAGTGAGTTAATACAGGAATGTGACGATTCATAATTTATGGGTTGCCAGATGCATCTGAAACCTAGTTATTTGCATGAGTGTTACCTGTATAGGTGTGCCACCTGGCAAGGCACATGTGTGACGCGCCCGCCACGTGCTCCTCCACGTCCACCAACCGCCATCCGTCAGCCGCCAAGCTTCACAATTAGAGGAAAGCGTCATTGTGTTGGCGGTGCAGGACGCGTCGTAAAGCTGTCTTAGGCGTGTCTTAACTTTAATGCACACTCGGAGGTGGGGGGGGGAACAAGTGTACACCATGTGTGTGTGTGTGTGTGTGTGTGTGTGTGTGTGTGTGTGTGTGTGTCGCCTGCTCGCGTGCAAAGTACACATGTGTAACCTTTCTTCTCTTTCCTCCACAGCACATGGTGCAGACAACGATGGCGGCGCCGTTCCCTTACAGTCAGAACGGCGAGGCGGGGGCGGGTAAAGAAGGGCCCGGCAAAGACGGGCCGCCCTTCTCACCACCAGGAGCCCCGGGGGCACCCACCCCCGGGGCTCCTGGGGCTCCCCCGGCCCCTCAAGCCACACCCACTGCCGCCGTTCCTGGCGTTCCTGTCACAGTCTCCTCCAGGTGAGTCCCCCGCCCCCTTCACCCCCACTTATGGTGACACCACCACCACGAACCTCCTTCAACCACCACTTCACACACTATTACTCCAGCACACCATGCCATCAGACTTACCTCCATCACCCCATCACCCTTACACACCCAAGTACTCGCCTTCACCCCTCACCCCTCACCCCTGCACCCTTACATACCACAACACCAGCCCCAAACACTGCCGTCCATCCATCCATTCATTCATTCTCCAATATTGACACATTCATTCCTGTAATCCGTGTGTTGATCATTGTATCCTCCCCTGATGAGTGTCATTACCTTCACCCAAGCTTCCAACAATCAGGTCTTATCTGCCCAGCCTTCCACTCATCAACACGTTCATCTATACACATTATTAACCAACAATACACTCATTCTCTCATGCATACATTTACATACCAATATATATGTATGTATTTGCAAATGTATATTGGTGTTATTTATATGCATCATTTCCCTGCACCGTTCAATATATACTGTACATAAGTTTTCATATCTACCTGTCCTCCCTTCCTGTTGCATGCATATTTATACTTATTAAATTTAGTTTGTGTGTTCTTCATCCACCTGTTTGCAAATTGTCATGAAATATCCATCGTATTTACCTGTTTATATTTACCTGTCTCAATCAGTCCATTATATGCATCTACTTATCCATCCATCAACAAATATAACTTTCTCTCTTCACATACCTCCATCTATCCACTTTGTTTACCTTCCTCCACTTCCTTCCCTCCCTCCCTCCTTCCTTCCTTCCTCCTCATCCCACCCTCCTTCCTTCCCTCCCTCCGTCCTTCCTTCCTCCCCGTGCCTGGTGCGCGGCTCACCAAGTGCTTTTCCCTCGGCAGCGGAGCGACGGTGGCGGGAGGTCTTCCGGTGCAGGTCCCGGTGGGTCCCCCTGTGGTGCCCAACGGGGTGGAGCAGCAGGCGGTGAATGCGGTGAGTGTGTGTGTGTATATGTATGTTTGTGTGTGTGTGTGAGTGAGAGAGAGAGAGAGTGAGAGTGTTTCTTTCCGTCAACACGGTTATAACAATCATGCAGGGACGCTGTGCCCTTGGAAATACACACCACCACCACCACCACCACCACCACTATCACTATCACATCAACACTTCTTCACCACCACCAACACCATCATCACCCTCCCCGCCTTGGACATGACTTGCATTTATGTCGTGTGGTGCCGTGGTGTTGGTGCAGTGCTAGCCTGGCAACCTCCTCCTCCTCCTCCTCCTCCTTCTCCTTCTCCTTCTCCTCCTCCTCCTCCTCCTCCTCCTCCTCCTCCTCCTCCTCCTCCTCCTCCTGCAGGCCGTGATGATCGTGGCCGTTGAGTTAGTAACCTGACAAGGGCTTAACGGACGTGCCATGCGCCTGGTGATACGCCGCGCGCCCTCGCCTTCTGCCTCCTGTTAAATTTGTTCACCCTCAGGCAGTACAATGACAAGCCAAGGCGGGTTAACGACCATTGAAGAAGGTCCTCCGTTCTGGGTTCCTTGTCCTGGGTTGTGGGAGTGTGAGGAGAGTGTTTGGACTGAAGGAAAATTACATAGGTTGGATGGAGTGTGGTGGGGCGAGGCGGGGCGAGGCGGGGCTAGGCGGTGGGGCTGAGCGGGACAGTCATGGAGAGTGATTTAGGCTTCTGGGCGGGCGCCAGTAGTCTGGATTCCGCCCACCTTGGTCACCCCAATCTCCTCCTCCTCTTCCTTCCATCTATCCATTATCCTGCTTCCTCTCTGCCTCTACCTCCCTTCGTCTCTCGCCGGCGTATCTCCACTCGCCATCTCTCCAATCCCTACCTTCCTTCCTACACGTCTCCCAAGCGTCTTACTCTCTTGTTTCCTCTCCATATCCCTCCGTATCTCCCTTCCATCTCCCTCCTTCCCTCCCCTCCCGCTTATTCCTAGTGTCGCTGGCGCTCTGTTGCCACGCCACCGGAGGGACGGACGGAGGTGTGGGGCGGTAAGGAAACCTGAGGACGCCCGCCGCGCCACCTCTGGGATGCTGCAGGAAAGTGTAGACTGTAGAGGGAGGACGCCGCCGGCCATTAAGCGAAGGAGGCGAGGAGTTGATGACGCACATGCTTGTAGATGATTGTAGGCGACGTAACACAGAGGAGGAGGAGATGAAATTTAACACGTAGGAGGAGAAGGAGATAAAATTTTCGAAACACGAGGGAGATGAGAGTCAGTATAGAGAGGAACAAAGGAAGGAGAAATACCAATGGTGGTGGTGGTGATGGTGATGGTGATGGTGGGGAAGATTATTATTCTAGTTTTGTTTTCCGTTAAAAGAGAAGAAAAGTTATCAAGAGTTAAATAGAACGTGGAATAATTAACGCAACGTAATAAATAGGGATGTTGTTTTGGTGCAGTGAATATAGAAGAGGAGGAGGAGGAGACGACAATGAAAGTGGTCTTGAACTGGATGCGGCGGCGGCAGAGGAGGAGGAAGAAGAAGAAAAAAAAGAGGAGGAGGATGGGAAGTAAGGAGTAGGAATCCGAGGAGAAGCCTGAGTCCTTGTCTACGGTAGTGGTGGTGGTGGTGGTGGTTGGCGTCTAGGGATGTGGTATTGATTTGGCGCCGCGGTGGTGCCAGAAGTGCTGGGATTGGCGCCGAGGAGGGAAGGGAGGCGCCCGCAGTGATCTTTGGTGCCGCATTGCCTGCCTCCTCCCCCTTCCCCCTTCCCTTCCCTCACTCCATGTTCCTCCCGCACCCTAAGCCCGGGAGACGAACAGCGGGAGGAAGGTAGAAGTGAGATGCTACACTCCTCCAACAGGCTTTTGATAGGAATTCCTAGATATTTATTGATAGGTTTGAATATATATAGATAGATGATATACATATACATACGTACATACATACATACACACATACATACATACATACATAAAGAAAGCCCTGTATAGTAGTAGAGTTCCGTTCCTCATTTTCCTATTCACACCACCTTCCTCCTCTACATATTCCTATTCATAACACCTCGCCTCCACACTTCAACACACATACAAACATTGAAACACCCACGTTGCCATGGTTACATCCTCTCAGATGCTATCCAGATACATAACGTGGCTTGGTGGAATGTTAACTTGTCTCCCTGGCCAGGATTCGAACCCAGGCCGCGTGTGTCCGTCAGTTGCAAGCAGAGGACACTAATCACACCATCGAGACACTGGATGAGAGAGAGAGAGAGAGAGAGAGAGAGAGAGAGAGAGAGAGAGAGTGAGAGAGAGAGAGAGAGTATCCTAAGTCAATATCTAACAAGCATCAATCAAATAGCCAGCCTAGGTTTTAAAAATGCAATAATAACCTAACCTAACCTAACTTAACCTAATCAGCATATAAGACCCAACCAACTAAGGTCATAACTCATAACCCCTTGTATCCTCTCATCCTCCCCTAACTTGACTTGACCTGACTTGACCTGACCCACAGAACGAGGCCGAAAATGGGGACGCAGCAGCCAACGGTCAGCCCGGCACCCCAGCACCAGCCAAGGAGCAGCCTAAACGACTCCACGTCTCCAATATTCCCTTCAGATTTCGTGACCCAGACCTCAGAAATATGTTTGGGGTGAGTGTGAGTTTGTGTGAGTGTGGTGTGTGTGTGTGTGTGTGTGTGTGTGTGTGTGTGTGTGTGTGTGTGTGTGTGAGTTTGTGTGTGTGTGTGTGTGTGTGTGTGTGTGTGTGTGTGTGTGTGTGTGTGTGTGTGTGTAAAATCTTAGTGGATTCCCTTCCTTTCTCACCTTTTTCATTCTCTTTCAAGCTCTCTCTCTCTCTCTCTCTCTCTCTCTCTCTCTCTCTCTCTCTCTCTGTCTCTCTGTCTCTCTGTCTCTCTCTCTCTCTCTTTGAAATTATACAAATTTGTAAGCAAATAAACTAGGATAACATAATCATTAAACTATTAAGTTGAACAAATTTTAATATTAGGATTTTCATGAAGCAAATACCTAATGAAATAAACTAGTGCTTTATTATTATTATTATTATATTATTATTTTTTATTATTCTACCGCCGTAATTCCTGCGGTTCGTATAAGGCGACAAAAGGGACGGAGTGAGGGGTCTGGGAAGCCCCTCCTCTGTATACTGTCCTGCCGTGCCCTGTCTTGGCTACCTTCCTTTAGGGGGATAACAGCCTGCTATATAGATAGATTTATTATTATTATTATTATCCATTGAGTGAAATTGTGTTACTGTTAGTACTCCATTCATGAGTGATTACATCTTCAGAAATTCGGCACAATCCTCGATGTGGAAATAATCTTCAATGAGAGAGGCTCAAAGGTAAGTGTTGGGTGTGTGTGTGTGTTTACCTAGTTGTAGTGTACAGGGCCTGAGCTACACTCGTGTGGTCCTGTCTCCGTATCTATATTTGTGCAGTTTTTTCCTTCAGTTGTTGTACATTCTTTGGCATTATCACCTCTTCCTTCAGTCCATTACAAGTATATATACTGCTTTGGGAAAGACTATTTTTTTGTTTCGTTCAAACAAATTTCTTTTTGCAACTTTTTCTTGTCCCCTCAAGTATCTAGCCTCTCCTTTTCTTCTTAATATTAGATCTTTTCTATCTGTTTCCTCGAGGTTGTTCATCAATTTATATTTTGTAATCAAGTCTCCTCTTTCTCTTTTTTCTTTTAGTGTTGTTAGACGCATTTCTCTTACAAATTTGGCACCATCTTATTTGCAATTTTCTGTATTCTTTCCAATTTCAACACATGCTTTTTCTTTTCCGGGGACCATAATACTTCTGCATATTCCAGTTTTGGTATAATCATTGTAGTTATAATTTTTCTCATCATATGTTTATCTAGGAAGTGAAAAGCCATCTGTGTGTGTGTGTAGCTTTGTTTAGTAAGTTACTCTAATAGTTGTTTTTTTTAGATAACACAAGTGTTTGTAGAACATGTTTGTCAAAGTAAAATGAATTTGTAAAATTCCTTCTTAGATCTAATTCATATGAACATTAAGAGCTTATTTTTCTTAAGCAGCTTCATGATAGAGAACACAAAACATTTATACGAGTTGTGGATTAATTTCTATATGCATATTTGAAGGCAAAATAAGTTAATTTAGAAAAAAAATAATTATGCATGATTAATTGATTTCAAAGGGATGATTAATTAATTGAAATATTGAAAGCCTTCTAATAACAGTTTATTTTATGTCTGTTAATCGTGAGATCAGAGAATTAATTTAATATTAATGTTACGTTCTGTCCAGGAAGTGATTATATAATTTTGAAGACAAGTTGTTTGTCAAGGCTGTTGTATTTCTATTAGCTGGTTTATTATTACCTTTCAAAGATCATTAACCTCTCATGCAATTTGCTTCGTATTCAAAGTGTAGAAACTTATACATTAACCATTGAGACACATTCCATTCAGATATTGTTGTGCATTAATTTTAGTTTGTTTTTGTGTTGGATGACATAAGTTGTAATGCTTCCCAACCTTTGCAGGGTTTTGGCTTTGTGACATTTGCATCTGCCGCTGATGCAGACCGTGCCCGGGAATCCCTCAATGGCACAGTTGTTGAAGGTCGCAAAATTGAGGTAAAAGTGTTGTTCTGACCCTCTGGAGTGTTGAAGGCCTGCCCACTATAACAGTACTGTCCCCCCACCCCCCTTCTCTCTCTCTCTCTCTCTCTCTCTCTCTCTCTCTCTCTCTCTCTCTCTCTCTCTCTCTCTCTCTCTCTCTCTCTCTCTCTCTCTCTCTCTCCCCCCCCCTACCTACCTTCTTACCTCCCCCCTCCCCCTCCCCCTCCCCTCCTTCCACACACTCCAT
Source organism: Metacarcinus magister (assembly GCA_029783475.1). Lineage (NCBI taxonomy): Eukaryota > Metazoa > Arthropoda > Malacostraca > Decapoda > Cancridae > Metacarcinus > Metacarcinus magister. The sequence continues at coordinate 6,323,400 of JAPQNM010000049.1, forward strand.
TTGGCATTTGTCTTGTAGGGGAACATTTGGTTCTTTCTTCATCATGTATTTGTGTGCGTGTTGATGCTGGCACGTTTTGTAAACCATAAATTTGAAGGAAATAACTCTATATTTACAAAAGAATGGGATACTAATTGTAGAAGGGATGTGGTCTGTCATCCTCTGCCTTGAGTGTGTCACTAAGGCAGGGAATGACAGGCCTGCCACCTTGACTCACCTGGGAAACTATATAATTTTTTGTAGACCTCAGATTGAAGTCAAAGGGTGTTTAATACATATCTTTTGACTTGAGATGAGTTACTAATGGGACAATAGCAAATTCATTTTTTTTTCTCTGTAAAACTCAAGCAAATTCACTATAATTTACTTTATTTAAAGAAGAAAATGAATAGAGAAGTACAGCAAACTTTTAGACATTATCATCTACTGTTTAGAGGCTCAGCATAAATTTGCTTACTCACTTTGTTATACATGACCACAGGTGAACAATGCAACAGCCCGGGTTCAAACCAAGAAGCCAGCAGCCGCAGTCCCAAATGGTGAGTGACGTTACTTTGTGTGTGCGCGTGTGTGTGACTGTGTGCGCTCTCTCCAAGCCCACACATACTACCATAGTTCTTTCCCGCCCCTGTCTTTGCTCTCTCTTTATCCTCCTCCCCTCCCATCTTTACTTCCTTCCCTCTTTGTGGAAACCTTCACTGCAAGAGACTTCTTCATCTGACACCAGAACAACCTCATCTCCTCCTGCTCCTCATTTTCTTTCTCTTTGTAAACTGAGCGCATTCCAGTGTCTCCACAGTAGGTTCAGGTGTTGATCCCTCGCTGTGACTCCCCAAGCTGTGTCTCTCCCTAGACTAAGTGGGGTATTTTTCTTCCCTTTTGAGTTACTTCACCACAATGTGTCGAGGGCAGGGAGCCACCCGTGGGGCGCCGCAGTGAGGCAGCGCGGTGGTGCTCACTAGTGGCCACCAGAGACATAGACACGGCACATTGCCAGACATGCTCACTTAACACCACTGTGGTACCTTCAGCTGTGTTCACTACTTGTACTCAGTAGCCATTGCAGATTGGATCAATTGTTTTTTCTTCTTGAATGCATATACTCGGTGATTTTTGTTTACTGAGGTGGTTAGACGGACACTAGATTGAACATAGATGCTCCTATATATATATATATTTACATATATATATACGTATATATATCTATGCCTGTTTATCTGTGGCTTAATGGAATGAATATGCTTAAAATAGAAGTGGCATGCTAATGTGACCAATTGGGGTTGTAGCAAACAGATAATGGTTAAAAATGTACAATGTTTATCCTTTGCACAGGAAGTATAAAAAAGATGTTTAGCCAGAGCATCACTCAGTTAACTTGCATATCACCCAACTCAGCCTCCTAACTGTGCAAAGATGTGGCTATGACCAGTTTGTATGCACACCTAAATGCACACACACACACACACACATACACACACACATACACACATGCACACATAAACCCACACTGCTCTGGGGACCTATGAATGTGGTGTCTGCATGACAAACACAGACATGAAACTACTAAGGTATGCCTACTCTACTCTTACTCCCATCCTCCCAAAATCCTCTTCTATCTATATATATATATATAAATAAATATAACCCTCCCTTTTCCAATGTTTCTGTACTCCATGCCTTTTTTTCCCTCCTCCTTTTCACTCCATATGGCTTTTAATTCCTTCATTTTCCTTCATCTCACAATGTATGGAGCTCTCGTTGCACATCTTAGGGTTCCAGTAATGTTGCTTCCTAGTCTAAGTAATGACAGCATGGTCTAACACTGCCAGTTTGATAATGGAATTGATACTGTTGTCTAACTAGGACCCAGTTTAGACAAATTTTTACATGTTTTTAGCCTCTATGTAGATATAATTGCAAAATGCTTCAATTTGTTGCATCACTGTAAAAACAAAGAGAGAGAGAAGTGCTCAAGAAGGTAGACAAGACACCACCATTTTTATTATTATTATTATTCAAGACAAGCTTCATCACCTTTCATGAATGATGTGATCTATACCTCTACAGTTAGTCTCTATGTTTTAGCTTCCAGTTGTAAGACTCGGGAATGTGTTACCGTGTTGCTCACTCACCTGAAGCACTCACGGGATTGTTCCTGTGTAGTCAACCAGCTTGTTATGGTCTACTCTATTTTCTTATTTCAGTTTAACTAATTTGTCAACAACAGTGCTGGAAAGAGCCACTATGAGCTGCAATGATTTTTCTTTTTATTGTTATTGTTTTTTGTTTTTTGTTTTTGTATGTATTTAAGGTTTTGAAAGTACATTTCTTGTACTGGACAAGTCAGCTTGGAGGTTTTCATTAATTCCTTGTATGGTTTCTGTTGCTGTTGACTGCAAGGCATTGTGGCTTTCTTCAGTTGTGAATGACAGTGTTGTTGATGAGCCCATGTTTCATTAGTCATTATAACCTCAGGGTTGTATACAGAGATTTTACCTGTACAGTGTTCTTAGATCTATACCAAAGGACATGCCATGTGTTGATTTCTGTGACTGATTGATTGATATTTGTCAATCACCAATGTGTGATTTGGTATTTATTTAGTTTTCCTTTTTCTTTTATACCTTTTAGTTATACTCGCTAGAAATGGAATGGTGCCAACTGCCGTGGGTGAGCGAAAATTAATGATTTAGCTCATTCTCTTGGTGTTGGTCATGGGTGTTTGGTTTGGTGTCTCTCTATAACTGAGCAGTGCCACACGTCACAGCTGCACCCAATGCCCTCCTCCTTCTCTCCCACAGTGCCAGTAATCTCACCTGGCAGTTACTTGTACATTCCTTATAGAGTTACCAGGCAGATGTAATGTTTGGCACTGCGTCCTGCTTTGGCATACCTGCGAGTATCATATTCCTCCTCACCTTTCCACTTTCTGTGCTCTAACTATCAGTTTTATTTCACGGCCTCTTATAAATATGCAATAGCACTAAATAAGCAAAGTATTTTCACATTTTTTTTTTCTCTTCACATGATTAGCTCACCTCTTGTTGCAGATTTGTGTTGAAAGTAAACAGCTGTAGAATATTAAAAAAACAAACAAAAAGAGCTACTATATAAACAAACGAACACAAAAGAGATAGATAATTTGTCGCATAAATCCTCGGAAGCAATGCAATGCACTAATTCTTATTAATGAAACATTTAAAACTAGTGTTACACTGGCCACTTCTCTGGATCTTAAGTGTTCTATATTACTGAGGCTTTGCTTTTGCTTTGTATTTATGTATGTATGCATCAACTAGTTTTAATTATTGAAACTTTTTTTGTAAACTGCAATAATGAAGTGAACACTATACTTGTTAGAATGCACTTGGACGTTTAGTTGAAACACTCTAGTGGTGAATGAGTGCAAGTCATTATAACATCACAAGCACCAAACTAGAGGTCCAGGTGTTTTAAACTTGACTTAACTTTACACACGTGTCACTTACTCTCATTGAACTTTGATTTGAAGTGGAGTTGTGGGTAGCATGAGCCCAGTGCTTCCACCTCGGTTGGCTCAGGCACTGTCTATTGATGCTATATATATATATCTTGCATATTCACCCACCACATGGTTACCACTGTAATTACAAACTTGTTTTTATTTTATTTTCTGTTTTGTTTTGTTTGTTTTGTGTCTTCAGTCAGTCAGGAGTGGAGTATTGCACAGTGCCTGGCCTGCACTGGGGACTGCTTTACCTGTCCATGCGCCTTTCATATTTCATCCTCTGCTTTCTATGTCTCTCACATCACCCTCACCCTCCTACTCCACCTCTCTTTCCTCTCTTTTAGATCCCCTTTTAGTCTAAGTGGTGCCTGTATCTTCCATTGGATTTTTTACTCCTGTGGGTTTTTGTGC
>JAPQNM010000049.1:6332297-6369797 GCA_029783475.1 Metacarcinus magister
GTGCACACGTCCTCATCATTCATTGTACAAAATATAATGTCTGTCGGCCACGTGTGTTTATACAGCTTTTTGTCAGCCCTGTAGTGCTCAGTTGTGTTGTGGCCAAAGCACTCAGTGTCTCTTGAAGTGACACTTTGATAGACTAGAATTGTAGGGAAAAATTAATTGTATTGATGCACCTCACCATCCCATAAGTAAGGGATGGATTAAGATGCCAAGACTGCGTGTTGCCTGAGGAGTGTCCTGCAGCCCATCCTGACTATCCCTCATACTTTCCTCTTCAGTAAGTCACCCGAGCCAGCATTTGTCATTTTCTCACACTGTCTGCCGCTTGACCCCCTAAGGGTAGGTAGGTTATCATAATGTAGACGAACCCCCGTTTTAATAGCGGAGGGATCGTCGGACCCTGTGAGGAGATGCCTCTAGCTGCTCTCTGGTGTGTGGCCCACTAGTGGTGTCATGGGGCACCCTGGCCATAATTGTGTGTGTTGCAGAAGACCCTAACGCCTGCCACCACATGGTTGTGACCAGGATTGCTGGGGACACACTAGCTGGGGTTGTAGTGTTGTGAGTAGAGTTGTTCCTTCGTGTCCCCCAGAGGATATGCCACCCAGAGAAAATTATTAGTGATTGTGCTATGTTTTCTCACCCCAGTCAGCTCACACACTGGCCTCCTCACCACTTGTGAACAAAAGCAGCAAATTTCAAATACTTATAGAGAATCCCTTGAGTCAGATATCCTATGTATTTCACAATGAAGTAATGGAATAAGATTTTAGACTGCAGTGTATGTTCATTAGTTAAGTTTGTTTCTCAGTTTAGAAGTAATATATGCTAACTTGCATAATAGATTTTATATCACAATATTTTACTTTTATTAAGAAAATATAGATCAATTGATATGTCCCACACATTGAAAGATAAAAAAAAACCAAAATTATAGAATTTGAGTATATATATATATATATATATATATATATATATATATATATATATATATATATATATATATGTATATGTATATTATATATGTGTGTGTGTAGCACAGTACAGTTTCTTTTATTAAGATAAATTTTTCATAACCGCCTTTTTATCTATGTATAAGTAGTTTTATTCCTAAAAATCCACATCTACATGTGTTGAAAGGCTCATCACCTCATTTATTGTCTTCCTCTATAGATGAATTCAATTGGATACAAAAAGACTTTATTTGTTAGGCTTGAATCTTCCTTCACTTGGTAATGTTTCAGTACATTTATGAAGAGAGTTTGACTCTTCTGCATTCTTTCAATCCCACTGAAGATATTCAAGACAGCAAACTTGCAACCACATCATTGTTCTTCAAATTAACATTTATTCTACAAAAAGATTTTGGAATTAATTATGTTATTTGTATGAAAGCAAACTGTACTGTGTGTGTGTATGTGTATATATATATATATATATATATATATATATATATATATATATATATATATATATATATATATATATATATATTATTCATAAAGTGTGAAGGCCCCTGGATCAAGCCATCACCTCATTTCCTTTGGCATACCTCTGGCCCTGCATCAGAGGCAACTCTTACTTTTGGACATAACTCTTTGTTTAGATCATTACATAATGCTGCTGACACCTTGGGAATGTGTTTAACCTCTCACCTCTTGTTGGGAGTGACATTGACTGCTAGGTTTATTTTTGGACCTAATGCTGTGTATCATTATTACTTATGGCTCTAGTAAGGGAGCATTGCGCTGGGCCAGCCACCACCTACACTGATGTAGAATTTATGGGAGTCCCTCAACTGATTGTTGTCAATGCACAATCATCCTTACAAAAATCAGCTTGTAATGTACCTCTGTAAAAAGGTGACTCAATGAGTTGATGGACTGACATGAAATCATCCAAACAATTTGGGTTTAGCAAGATGTACTCCTTAACTACAGCGAGCCACCATTAGTATGTTGCGTACAGACCAACCTAGCTGTAGATTATTTTTTTTTTCTGTGTTGTTGACTTGAATGTGTGCTATGCTCTGGATTTATCCTGCACACGCATTTAGCACGGTTTATGCTTGGGGATTTTGGAAATAAGTTTGAATGTATTTTAATTGTTTATAACTTCCTGTGCCCTCTCTGTGTACTTTGCATTCAGATTAATAGGGATTTTATTCTTTCACTTAAAGCAACACACGAGGATTAAGAGCTTTTTAGAGAACTAATAAGTCACTGATTAACCCCGGGTGGTAGATAGTCAACTAAACTCACGACTGAGACAGACATTAAGACCACACTGACAGCCCCACCAGACCACACCTTCCCAAATCTTTAAGCCTTGCAAAATGCCAATACTTAAGTTATTGGTGTTGCTGGATTAAGGATTTTATATTGACTGAACTAGACTCAGCACTGCTCTTTGGCCTAATGGCAGACCATTAATCCAATTTGTGGTATGGGGGCTAGGTCAGGACCCGCCTGGATGCATCTCTCCTCCCAGCACGGGTAAGTAAGGATTGGTTTGAGGAATAAGACGTGTGGATTGTCTAGTTCATAAACACTAGTGAAGCTGGTTTGGGCACATCCAGCATCTGCCAGATAGAAAATAGAGGAGTTTTTCTTGGTTGGTAGCAGTTAAGTCTCATGAAGATCCCTCTGTGGACCAGCGGCAGTTAATAGCAAGGAGGGTAACCAAGTGCGAGATGTTGGACACGGTCTGGTCAGTATACTTGCAGCCACTGTTTGACTTCCATCATGTTTCCTGCATTTGCCAATTGAAATCCATCCTCCTTTATTCTTTTATTTCATTAACTGTTTGCATAGGCATTCATATGACACATTAGTCCTATCTGAAATATAAAAAGAAAGAATGCATCTTTTAACTCATAATATGAAAACCTTACTGATCAGGGTTAACTTAAACCACTTTTTCATGTAACTTGGATGTATATATATATAGTATACACATTTATATTTATGCTGAGAGTATATTATTGAAGTACTGAATATTTTTATCCTGGACAACTGATCTCTCCTTTGGTTTTGGTGCTCAAATTTTTGGTTCTTTTCCAGCGGAGTATATTATGACCCCTTCCTAGCAGCCCAGGCAGCCACGGCATCTCCTCTACAGGTGAATCCAGTAAGTAGAAAGCACAGCCTTATCACTTTTACCAGTTTTCACTCGGTCGCACTTGACAAAACTGATTGCCAAGTGGCCTTTGGGTCTCCTCTTGGCCCAGGGTGAGGTGACCCCACTCAGCCTGGTCCATGCTATACTTTCACTAGCCCAGGAAAGGCGGTGTTCCATTGACATTACATCATAGTAACAAGGGAAGTACTAGATGTATTCTCTCTCTCTCTCTCTCTCTCTCTCTCTCTCTCTCTCTCTCTCTCTCTCTCTCTCTCTCTCTCTCTCTCTCTCTCTCTCTCTCTCTCTCTGTTTTTTTTCTTTCCTTGATAAACTAACTCACGTGAATGTTGAATAGGAACCTTCTGCTACCAGCCACACCGCCCCCCCGCCCCCCTTCCCCTCCTTACATGAGCTTGGATCAGCAACACATTTTAACTAAGTTCCCCAGCTCAATATATTCCACCCTTGGATGTGTTTCTCCTAGCTGGATTATAGTACACTTGATACTTGCTATTTGTGAGGATCTTTCAGCCATTTATTTAGAACACGTAACTCTGTAGTGTTGAAAAACTTCTGCAGTTGACATAACCCTACACTCAGGCAATATGTCCTAATTGGTTATAGAAATGTTTCATTTATGCTTTTTCTAATGTAACTTGAATTTTTAATTTTTTATTATTATTTATTTATTTATTTATATTTTTCTGAGGGCAATTCCCTGAGTGCAGGCTGTCCTTTTTAAAGTGTAATGAACACTGCATAATATTGTCAAGGAATGTGGTACCTTAGTTCCTCTCAATTCACATGCCAATGGGAATAGAAAAGCAGCTTAATAATTTTGCCATATTAAGTTTATGGATGAATTCTAGATCCTGCTCTCATTTGAAGAGTCAAGAATATATACCTGCTTTTCTAGCCATTGTATTGCACTAGCATTCTGTGGTAGTCCGTTGAAAGGGAGTGGCCAAGCATGAGCTGCCTGCCAACCTCACAGCCTAGCGCAGCCCACTATATCTTAACCACTTCACCAGCTCCTTCTGTCGTCTTCTGCTTAATGCTGCATTGTCACCTCAACTGTCTTGCAAAATATTTGAACTTGAGCCTCTGGGCTGCATCAACTGGGCTTTTTTCATTTCCTTATTTTTTTGGCATTGGAATAATGCCTTTGGGGAAGTTTGGATTTGTCTGCAAGATCAAACTTTTTATAGTCATGCTTCTGCATCCTTACAATTAGATTTGAGACTTCATTTTGTGGTACTATTCAAGTGAGTGCATGTCTTTCCAAGCACCTTAGTAGATGTCAGAACATTTGGTTTCTCCAAGAGCTGTCCCAAGGGAGGAGAATCCACGTAACTCAGGTAAAACATTTTTAGACTAAGGTGTGCATACCTGTCCGTTGATGTGTGAGGATCATATTCATGTTCCATATAAGCTGATGTCAATATATTCTTTAATTATTTTCGTTCTTTGCTTTGTTTTAATTTCTTACACCAAATTAAGTCTTGTTTTTGTTGTCTTAGAAATTGGCTATTTTTTATTCTTTGTCTTGTGTTCTTATTGGCATGACTGCATCTGTTCATGAGTGTTGTGTTGGTGCAGTTCTTATGTAGTTACTGAAGTTACCTTTTGTTTCCTTGACTTGTATTCCTGCACCTAAGTGTTATTCTTGCTCTTCTTGATATCTGTCTGGATCGAAATTTGTTTATGTTTGCTATGAACTTCTGTTTTTATTTATGTTTGTTTTTATAAGTTCCTCTTCCCTTATTGCTATGCACTTATAGACTTCAATGCCTTTTACCTCATTGGCTTCCAGCTTTTTACAATAATTTCTTGCATCCATTTTACATTCTTTCTCATACAACTGTGTTGCCATGCTTTGTGTATGTTTATTTATTCGCAATATTCTGTGCAAGACCTTTATTAACTTTATTTTTTCTGAGTGACCCACAGTGCAACATAATGTATTTTCTAGTTATATATCTTATTGAAATTATTGACTTTAAACATCTTATTGAGGAAAGTATCACTTGAACATTTGTGAAAAAAAATGCATTTGGATATGATTTATTTAATTTTTTAGTTGCCAGGGTTGTAAATTGCAAGAGAGTGATACAAAGCATTACAATTGTTAATGTACGTATACTACTTTGTCACACAGTAATCTGTACCTTTGCTTTGTGTGCCATTCTTATATGGTTTCCCCCAAAAGTAACATTACTCTCCCTTTGATTGTTAGCCAGACAGACAGACAGACAGACAGAGTGTGGTGAGCAGGTGGATCAGACCAATGATGTGTAGCAGTGCCATGCTAAGGGTGGTGACTCAAAGCCTACTCCTACACCAATGCTTGACAGGAGTAAGGGCGTTCACCCTTATCTCCCAAGCTCCACAAGGTTCATATTGACCCCATCTTGTATGGGACTAACAATATCATGAACAGAAACTTGATAATTGTATGTAAAACTGTCCACACCCGGGTATGGTATGTTACTGAGTCACCACTTAGCTAGAACATCAGTAAGCCTAGGCTGATGCAGCCACCCTCTCAATTCTTAGATAGTCATTCCATTGATAAAGCTTTAAAACTTGGTAGTGCAGTTATATTGTGATCAGCATTTCTTTATTCAGTAATACAGTAATAATGCGTGTAGTTCTCAATCAGATAAGTATCAAATTGAAATGACCATTTGGAGCAGTCATTTGCGTGATTGACCTGACACAGTGTGTTGGGGGTGTGCCCTTCTCTTCTCTGTTAGGGACTAAGTGAGAGAAATGTATTTGTGTGTATGCATAGCTATGTGTATACACACCTTACCTCAGCTACCCCCCTTTAAGGGGATGTCAGTCTGGTATATAGATGATAGATATATTGCATATTAGCTTTTAGCTGTAATTGAATAACTTTGCGAGCAGCTTGGGGCCTTATTTAGGTACCCATCTAGTCCCCTCATACCAGCTTAGTACAACAAGTTGCACAAATATTGGCACCAGAGGTATACAAATGCCTCATAAAGTGAAGGGAAAATGCTGCCTTTTTTATTTTTATTTATTTATTTATTTTTTATACTTAATATAGGTATCTTAATTTTTATTATTATTATTGATGTTCACTGTCTTCCTTGGTATGATGTCAATATAGGGCCACATCAACCTCTTTGTTGAGGTACAAATAAGTGGGGTATTATTGTTTTAGTCAAGATTCCATCAGAATGCAAGAAATGTGGAATGCAGTAAATTGATGGTCAAAGTAGTAGCGTGTTGGACTGTGGTTTTGCAGAGTGTATCCTGAGTTGCGTCTTGGCGTGTGGCGCTGCAGTGGCGTAGTGTTGCATTATGATGCTTGCGCTGGCTGTGTGTCCTGCATGAATAAGGAGCCACCCCCTTTCATTACAGCAAGCAGCTGCCGCCGCAGCAGCAGCGGTGGGCCAGTCGGCCGTCGGTGCGGTCAACCCCGCGGCTGTTGGGGCCTCGGCCGCCCAGCTCCTTAAAACACCAACACTTTCTGTCTCAACGGCCCAACAGGCAGGCTATGCAGCAGCAGCAAATGCTTACACCGCTGCAGCAGCGCGGGCTTATGGAGTGGCTGCCGCGGCCGCCCAGCCCGCTGTCGCTGCCTACCCCACCATCGCCGCCGGGTGAGTCCCCAGTCTGGGGTGGGGCAACAGTGCCCCATTTTGTAGGGCAGTGGTGCCCCCTGGGTGGTGCTTGCCTGGTGCCTCCACATATCCATTGTGTGAGGCTAACAGGCAGCATCTACCTCCTGTCTTTCCCACTCACTCTCACTCACTCCAGCTCTCATTTTCTGTGAGGGAAGTGTCATGAATATTTAAAGTGATGTTGAGTAACTTGGATGTTCAGAGAGCTCAGAAGGGGTGAGGAAGGATAATTTGCTCTATTTATTTATAAGGAAATGAGTATGTGTGTTGGTGTATATTTATGTAGTGCTTACACAGACATGATTGTCCAAGCAAACATCCTGCATCATTATTACTTAACTTCTGAAGGATTTTATCCATTGAATATAGTATTAGATTCCATTCTAATTCAATGAGTTCCTATTTTGCAAAGAAATTTTTTATTACATAGCAAAATTTCTTCAGTTACTTATCTTACGGAACATTGTGTTCAAAATGCCTATCTCTGAGGGAATGGGTGTCAAGAACAAGAATACTGTCGTTTGTCAACCTAAATTATGATTGCAGTATGCCAAGATGTACACATAGGCATACATATGTACACACCAACACAAACCCAGAATGCTGTGGTGCTCTCCTCCTCATTTCATGCTCACAGGTGCTTCACGTGAAGTAATGGATCTCAAAAAAACATGCTTTACTCACTTCAAAGCAAAAAGTACACATCAATGCATTTATAGTGTTTTTATTTTCACCTTTGTGGCACGAGAACATTTTCTCTCCATGAGCCACTGTATTTGCTCCTTTATTTGATTTTACTGAATAGTGTTTCACAAATCTACATATTTATTATACCAATATTTTTATTCATCACATTCTTGTGTCAGTAATGAATAATATCTGAGCAAAGGTCAAGTCAAGTCAGCAAACCTTACCACCAGACACCCTATGCATCTGCATCTCCATCTCCATCCTCAGCCTTCACCTTCACCTTCACCTTCACCTTCACCTTTCATCACATTACACACTTAAAATTAAGGGAAATAAGGAACTTGTTAGGAGTTTTGTATTATATACAAAGTAACATCCAAACAGTAAGGCATTTTTACAACTGATACAATGCGAGGAAAGTGAAAAGCTAAAAGATGTTGAGATAACCGGGGAATTAGTGGTAAGGGAAATAGATCAAATGAAGAAGTTTAAATCACCAGCTCCAGATGAGGTTTATCCCAGGGTAATAAAGGAATGTAAAGAAGTAGTTAGCCAGCCGTTAGTTAATATTTTCAGGAAATCTGTGGATTTAGGAGAGGTTCCTTCAATGTGGAGGCAAGCGAATGTAGTTCTTATTTTCAAGAAGGGAGATAGAGCAATAATGTCTAATTACCGACCTGTCAGTCTGACTTCCATTGTAGGTAAATTATTAGAATCTGTTATTCCAAATAACAGACTTAGATAGGTTAAACGACTGGGTGGTTAGGTGGCAGATGGATTTTAATCATGACAAGTGTAGAGTAATGAATGTTGCTAACTTGGACAGGAAAATCCTCACAACAGGTACAACATATGTAAGGTAACACTAAATAGATCAGAATGTAAGAGAGATTTGGGTGTACAGGTTAGCACAGATCTCCGTCCCAGAAAACAATGTATTGAGGCTAGAAATTGGGCTAATAGGGTGTTAGGATTCATTGGTAGGAGTATTAAAAGTAGAAGTGCTGAGGTTATTCCGAAGCTGTATTTAGCGTTTGTCAGACCTCGCCTCAACTATGCAGTGCAGTTTTGGTCCCCGTATTATAGAAGGGATATAGGACTGTTAGAGTCAGTGCAGAGAAGGATGACCAAGATGATGGAGGGGATTCGTAATTTTAGTTATGAGAGGAGACTGAAGCTTTTGAAAGTACACTCATTGGAGAGGCGTAGAATAAGAGGAGGTCTGATTGAAGTATTTAAGTGGGTGAAGAGTTTTAATAAGGGGGATGTAGGAAAGGTTCTTACGGTCAGTAGTCAGGATAGAACAAGAAGTAACGGATTCAAACTAGAAAACTGTAGATTTAGAAAAGAGATAGGCAGAAATTGGTTTACAAATAGGGTGGTAGATGATTGGAACAGACCAAGTCAGCAGGTATAGTTAGTGTACAGACGATAGGGAGTTTTAAAAGAAGACTACACGGCTTTATGGATGGGCATGATAGGTGGGTGTAAGTAACAAGGGAGTATTGGAGTAACAGGAACTACCTCGTGCAGGCCTCCGGGCCTTTTGTAGCTTCCTTATATTCTTATGTATTTCCTACTTATGTAAGTTGGGGGAAAAAAGGCTGATTTCTTTCTTGGAGTCGGTAAGGAGAGTTTGTTAGTATTTAGTGTATTAGTGAAGTGATAAAGACCAGGAGATCGTATTGGTTTGGTCTTGTGTCAAGGAAAGATTAGGTGACTGAAGTGAAAGGTAGAGTGGCATTAGATAAACTATAGAAGGTGTGCGGTGAAGTCTTGAGAAGGAATCTAGAAATGAAGGTCATAAAGCTTGGTGAGCTAACACCAGGTGACTAAGGCTAATGTGCCAACATGGAAGTTGCCTTTTAAGTGACGATACCAATGAGTGGTACCACGGCTGGCACTGAGAATAAGATTTTGATGTAAATCTTGTAGGCTTAGGTCCTCAGAATCAGCAGGAGGGTGTGGTGTGTGTGTGTGTGGGGTGGGGGATCTGTGGAGGCTGTTATGTATTCCTGTAATAGTTCTTTGTTGACTGAAACACCAGGTAGCTTTATAACACATGGACAATGGGACTTTTGGTATAAACCCATTTGGCCGGAATGATGATAGTCGTGGTTCATGGTAATGCTTGAATGACAAAATTCACAATAGATAACTGGTGTATCGAAAACATTAAACAGAAACTATCACTATTACACCGTCTTTTTTGCATAGAGAAAACTTAGGTGAGAACATTTTTGCAAGTTTGGATGGATGACTGATGACTTACATATCTGCACCTGAGTTGACATTGACAGTACTGGTAATAGAAGTTTTTCATTATGGACGATTACCTTCACCACATAGTAGCTGTTTTTTGAGGTCTTGGTTCATCATATGTAAAGGAAATGTCAAAATTTGTCATATAGATTTCTCATGGATTTGGTTTATAATGATTTTGTTGAAGATTATTGATGTACTAATTTCGACTTCAATAATGTTAGAAGCAACCTGCAGCATTAAGGGTTTGAAGTGAGGGGAGCACAGCTATGCAAACACTATTTATGAAAGGCTTGATGGGAGCTGAGTTGACAAATGCCCATCACGTTTATCAGTCAGTTCTCTTTGGTACTGTTTCTTCTTTCATTCTTGTTTGACTCAAGGAAATATTTATTATTAATGGAGAGAGATGGGTGTGTCTCAGCTTCATCCAGATTTCATTAATGGTGAATCAAATTTCATATTGTGTATTTCCTTTGTAACTTAATTATCAGTGTAGGGAAATGATCATCATGAATTTAACAAATTTATTTTCAACCGTCAGTGATTCGTGAAAGTTTTCCTCTGGCATAAATTGGAGCCCACGATTGTTTCAAAATAAGATAGATGACAAAAAGTTTTGGTAAGACAGATCCTTGTTGAATGCATGCTTTTTGGAATATTACTATTACTTTTTTTTCTGAAGTAAGCGGTGTTCCTGAACAGTGTACATAAGGTTATGGTGGTGTGTGGCCTCACAACGTGTGTGTGAGTGTGTGTGTGTGCGTGTCTTCCTCTCCTTACTTTTTCCTCCTTTTCCACAAGCACCTTCCATAACCATCCAAGATAATTTTGTAATGACTGCACTCTTGTATTCTTTTACTCTTCTTCCTCACTGATGCCTCTTGAGGTTTTACATAGAGGTTTAATGTTTGGTATCCATCCGAGTGGCCTCAGTCTGTAGGTAGCTGTGTTTGGGACATGATAACGCTGGGGTTGGTGGACCACGGGAAGTTGCGCTCACCCTCACCCTCACCCTCCTTGTAATTCACCTCCTTTCAAGTGTAATGTCACTTGGTGTGCTTCTTGACAGCTAGCTTACAGTACTATTAATGGAGAATTGACCACGGCACTATATACTTTTTTTTTGTTTATTTATTTGTTTTTTAACTGTAGGGGATGATTATGGTGGATGATAATGCCTCCTTAACTCAGTTTGTGTGCATGGGCGTGTGAGCTGATTTGTCACTTGGGCGGTGAAGATGGACCCTTTTTTTTCTAATTTATTTATTTGTTTATTTTATTATTATTATTTTTAATGATCAGAAAACTATGCAAAAGGCTTTCTTTGTAAACATGCCATCTCTTCAGCCCCTGTGGATTTCGATTTGGAGCTGTAAAGTATAGATAGCTGTTAAACTAAAGTGTGTTCACCACCTGTTCTGCATAATTGTAATCATAAAGTAGGTTCAGTACGTTTTTTATGCATAATCACCTTTACCATAAAATTTGTAACTTACCAATATTTTGGTTTCAGTAGCTTTTTGTTATTGCATGTTGCATGCTGGTAGCACCTTCCACAGTCACTCCAAAAACTCAGACAATTAGACAGTCTTCAGTAGCAGTCAGTGTTAAAATGTTCTTATCATCTGTTTAATCACATCCTCATTTACAACACAGAAAACCATCACTCATTTATAGTTTTTTGCGTTTGATTTATTTATTTATTTATTAAAATGTATTTCACAAATTTATTTACCCTAATACATAATTTTGCTTTTCATTGTCATGAGATGGACATATATCTTTAGTTTTTGTTTATTTAACATTGACTCGCTGGTTGTGACTACTCTCTGTGTAATTTTTGTTGCCTTGCCAGTCACAAAGTCATATGGAATATGACTGGCAAAGTTTATATGAACTGTAACACAAGAGCTAAACCCATTACACCCTATATATACCCCAAGGTTGGTGATGTGATGCATTGTGCTAGCAACCTATAATAGTTTTATTATTCATGCCAAAGACGGGAGCATTGTTTCTTTTGCTGGGTGGTGGAGTTTTGGAAATACTTGTTTCACAAATCTCTAATATCTCAGTGCATGCCACCGGAACTAAAAAAAAAAAAAAAAAGAAAAGAAAAAAGCTGCTAATTGCCTGAGTTTTTGCGGCGTGCCTGCCATTCTCTAGTCGGGTAGCTAGACCATCTTATGTACTCCAGGACCCGCTTACTAATGAAAACTTTTTCCCTCTTTTTTCCCGTTCATAGATCGATCTATTACAGTGACAGGCCCTACCCTGACCCCTACATCGCCGCTGCATCGGGTATTGGACCAGTGGCCGGCTACGGGGTGAGTCTCTAACTCCTTCTGTTACAGTTGTTTTATTTGTAGAGTGGAATTGTGCTTGAGTTTGATTGCATGCTTTTAATGCTCTGATTGGATTGCACACGTATACTTAGCCTGTCATGATGTTACAGTTATTACATTAAAAAAAATTCCCCTCCAGGGTAAAATTTACATAATTTCTTTATATTTATTTGGAGAAAAGACAGTAACATGTTTGAAGAAGGTGAAGAAAAATGTTTTGTATTCAAAAAGAAAAATTACTCAAATTATTGCATTAATTTAAGTGATATTTTCCTGACTATAATTTTTGTGTTAATTTTTAATCCTTTTCCAGGCGGTCTACAGAGGCAGCTACAATCGCTTTGCACCGTACTGAGGACCTCAAGTGTGCATTCATTAAGTAACATGACAATGCTGTTATTAATTGCTCATTAAAGACTATGTTGATCTGTGTGATTGTATAATTATACAAAAGACTGCTCCCAGCCCTCAGCCATCTCTTGTAGTATACTCCCACGGACTGCTGCCATAACCCTCGGCTGGCAGTCTACTCATCTTGGCAACCCAGAAGATTGTCTTAACAGCCCATTTCTACTTGCTTGTAGGGCTCTGTCTCACAGCAGCAACTTAGAGAGAAGCAGGAGGCCTCTTGGCACCCTGCACTCTAGTGACCACGCTGCCAGGCACACCAACTGATGCCACTGGCAACGGGTCAACAAGTGCTTAGTGTGACAGACTGAAAATTTTGAGTGCTTTAAAGGTGGCTGTAGCGTGGCATCCAGTGTGTACAACAGGTGGCGGGGCTGGAAGGGTGTGTGTTGCCACCCACACTAACCTGACCAACACATGACTCTGTGCTGTTGTTACCATTTCCCCTCTACCATTTTGTATGAAGAGTCGTAGAGTGAATTTCTGGACGATTTGGGAGACCTCAGTTTCAGCCCATGTAGGTAATTTCTGAGTCGGTGAAGTATTTGTTATGTTGAGAGTAGATGTGGTCACTTTCATGGAAAATTTGTGAAATGACATAGTGCATTTTTAATGTATTCAACGAAACATTTGGCAAGTGTGACTCATATAACTTATACTTGTACAGTGTATGTTTACACTCCTAAGGTAAACTTGATAACCAGTTATGAATCTCGACTTCTGATAGACCTATTGATATTAGCTATAGAATCTCATCCTCCTTATTACTTCCACTTGAAATATTAATTTTTCAAAACTCAGAGTGCACAGCTTGCACTTTTAATATAATGTTATTTTATACGTGATGCAATGTCATAACATCATGAATTTGAAGACATTGTATGAAACTGTTGTTGGTGTTAGAGATTTTTGTATGATGCAGAACCCCACTTCTAAGGTCACATGTAGTCACTAAGTCACAAAGAGTTTATTTGTTTCCAGCCAGTTTTTATTATGGTAGAAAGTATCAATTGTAGCCAAGACAATCATGTTTCATTTACACACTACGACTAAAACGTCTGTCATGTTTTTTGCATTACATAAAACTTGTGTGGGTTCTCCAATATACCTCCTTTTTTTAGGTCAGTACATTGTTTTGTAGGCTAATTCTTATTTTTCCTTGTACAATATTTGTAAGTTTGCACCAAGCTGTTGAAAATCAAAGTGTTTTTAGTGGTGGACAGCACAATCAATTTCTCCATATGCCCAAAGTGATAAGTCTTGTGGATGTTTGCTCTGTGCATTTTTCAGTAGCAATGTGATCAGTCGTGTAAACCGTGAGCCGTTTTCATTAATGCTCATCCTAAATAATGACAAATGTATTCATTATTGATATTATTGTGTCATCAGTGTCCGAAGTCTCATCGACAGCTGTTATTTTTTTCCTTTTTTTATCGTATATTTTTTATCATCATCATTCTTATCTCACCCTCCCTCCCTCCCTCCCTCTCACATATTGTATCCAGTGGCTTTTTCTGCACCGTGTGTATGTGTGTCTGGCGTTGTGAGTGAAGGGTGCAGTGGCACACATACAAACCCTCAGGTAACTAATCACTGGCTCAACCCATCACCCCCAACCAACACACTTGCACCTCACCCTCACCCTACACCTTTGTCCTCCTCCTCTACCTTCCATGTCCTTGTCCTCATGTACTCCTACAAGATCATCCTCCACCTTCCCCTCATCCTTGGCTTCTCCTTGTCCTCCTGATATACCCTTCACCCCACTTGCCATTCACATGCTCCTCCCTCCCTTAAATCACAAAATAGTGCAGTTATCCATCCCATTTTTGCCTTGCAGTGTTTTGTCTAGGTTTCTTTCTGCTGTGAATATTTTTTTCTCATTTTTTAAATCATTTTCTTTTGTGCTTGTGTAAATTGACTTGGAAATTTCCTTGTATTTTTTGTTCCTTTTTTCTATTATTTTTCATGACATGTCAAATAAGTGACAGGGTGCAATATGTTGCTTTTTTTCCACATGCAGTCTGTGGTATCATTTTCAGGAATGTGCCCGTAGATCCCAGATTGTGACTTGTCCATAGATAGACGAGAGAGAGAGAGAGAGAGAGAGAATGAGAATGAGAATGTTTGTTTGTCTATGTAATGAGAGAGAGAGAGAGAGAGAGAGAGACTGAAGCTGACTACATGGGGATTGCCAGAACCAAAGATTTCAGTATTTATCCAATCTGCAAATCTCCATTCTGTACTATGCTTTTTCTTTTTATATACGATTTTTGTTTTGTCTACCTTTTACCGTCATTTTATTAGTTTAAATGTGCATAATGTTTTGTACTTTGTTCATCTGAGAGAGATGGTGGCAGCATGTGATGTGGGAAGGAAACGAAGATCTAGAGAGAGAGAGAGAGAGAGCAAAGATAAAAAAAAAAAAAAAAAAAAAAAAAAAAATCAATAATTCAACCAAACCAAAGATGTCCTTCAACTAGGGTCTCCTGTGCCATCATGTTATGTTACTTTGACACTTCACTTGAGTCTCGGTTTGGCATTGGAGTGACCGAGTGGCAGTGTGAGGCAGGCAGCATCCCCCATGCTTTTACCCGCCATGCTAGGGACCCCAGACTAAGCTGGAAGCCATGAGCCCACGCACTTAATGGAGAATCAGCAAAATGTGTATGTACTCATAGTCCTTAGTAGACAGCCTAGAGCAGCCGCGTTTTCGTCAGTGCAGCTATAATTGCAGTCAGCCGCTTACCGCGACATCAAATATGGCAGCAATCTTTTTCTAATTTTTTGATTGTATGAAAGCAGCTACACTCCTCTCAGAGTTTATATATAAAATAAAAAAAAAAGAGAGAAAGGTATTGAAGTAAGTGAGATATTTAACCTCAACCCTCCCCGCCCCTCCCTCCCCTAACTTGAGAAGTGCTTGAATAGTTCATTGCAATTCACAGTTCAGGAAAGAAACCAGACAATAGAGGTGTGAAGTCTTCCTTTATAGCACAATGGATCATTTATGTCGTGTTGTGAATCAGCGCACAAGAGAGATTAATTAAAAAGTAATGATAAACTCCTTTGAGTCCCCCAATTGAGCACAGTGGTGAATAAGTGTACCGTAACGTCCAGTATGAACATGTTTCGTTCGTGTTAATTTCTTGTAATCATTATATAAGAAACCACCATTTTTTTGTATGTTGTATTATTGTGTAATGATATTTAGTAATGACAGGAAGAGTACTAGTTTTAGAACTTTTTGCTCCTTTTAAACCTGATTGTGGTACTGTACAAAACTGCCCTGTGTTTACTCTGTATAATAAATAAAATATAAAGACATCCTTTGATATGTTTCTTTGTAAATAATCTTATTTACATCTTTTATCCAAACTCAAGGAATAGGCACCCTGACGAAGGAACAATGGAACTAATTTCAGTTCCACTGTTTTTTAGATACTTCATGCTATCACTTATAGATTCTTGGTCTACCCATTAGCACTCTTTATTCTTCCTTTCCTTCCTTCACTGATGCTCTAAATCCCAAGTGTACTTCTCTCCTCACATGTTTGGTACTCTCACAGTAGCATTGTTTATCAACCTTAACATAATTTGTTCACCGCATAGGTTGATAAAGATAAAGTGTTGGCACACGCTATAGCTGCGCGTAGCTGCAGCCGCTCATCTCTCGTCACATAAGCCTTTGAGCCTGTGGTGGAAATTAGTCTATGGACAGGGCCACTGTGACATCCGATTTCCACAGTTAACTTCAATAAGTATGCATTTATCTACCAACCCGTTTGGGAGGATGAACAGCTGTGTGCCGTCCGGGATCGAACTCGGGCCAGCGGATTCTTAGTCAGATGTGCTAACCACTGAGGCTGAATGTGCTACCAATAGGAAGGTGTGAGGTACTTTTAGGAAGAGAAGGTATGGAGGAAGTGAAAGTTTATTTTAGAACAGTGCTATGCAGACAAGGAGAGATGGAAGGAGAATTAAGAGAAAGAGCTGTGAAAGGCAGGTGTCACAATCACTTGCATTGGTTATAAGAGGAAGGAATGTATCCGTAGAGGTAAAGAAAGGTTTAAGGAACAGTATTCTCTTGCCAATATTGATGTATAGATCAGAGACTTAGACATGGAATAGGTCACAGCAGTCAAGAGTGTGTGCTGTGGAAATGAGTTATCTGAGAGCAGCATGTGTCATGACAAGATGGGATGGTGAGAGCAATGAAGGGTGTGGCACGGGACCCTGTGCTAAAGGAGTGAAGTGTGATATAGTTGAATGGATGAAACTAAGTACTTTGAGGTGTTTTGGTAATATGGAGAGAAAGAAGAGTGAAGAGTTTGTCAGGAAAGTATATGCGAGTGAAACTGAGGTAGCTATAAGGTGGAAGGATTGAGTAAAGGAGTACATGCATGAAAGAGTTGCTGCAAGGAGGGAGAGGTGGAGGCTCTTCTGTCGTGGCCCTTTTTGGGGGATGTTACCGGAGGGAATGAGGCATTAGAGATTATAAATAGATATAATATATATATATATATATATATATATATATATATATATATATATATATATATATATATATATATATATATATACAAGGAATATATAATATTTGTTATCTTCGTTGCAAGATCATATATGTGGTGAGGTGAGGCGAGTGCCTAGCTAGTGACACCAGTAATAAGGTGTTTCAAGCAGGATGGTGAGGCATGTGTGAGTATACTCAGTATAGGCAGAGAAGGGAAATACAGTAGATAAATTGATTTATGTCACGGATATGTGATGTCAAAATTTAAAAATAATAATAATAATGGAGTTCTTTGTTATTTAATTATTAATGTTAGCGCCACAGTGGGTGATGGAAGGTGTGATGAGGCAGTGTGTAGTGTGTAGTCTTCTTCCGTGATCGCTAGCAGCCAGACGGGATCTCTAACCAGATGATCATATTTCTTCGTTTTAAACCTATTCAGTTCCTCTCCATGTCATTTTGAGTGATGGAGGAGCAGTAACACATCATTCTTCACCATTAATAGTGGAGGGATATAAAGAAAACCTTACCTATTAAGCGTAAATAACCTTAATAAATAACATGAACAGGTGGCAAGGTGGCGGCCGTGTGTTGGCTGGTGGATCACGTATATGTAAAACCAAAGTTGAGATTTTTGTTATACACAGGAAAGCAATTATATATACTTTTAAAAATCCTCTTAAGTACCTAACCGTTTTCTACATAATCATTTGTTATATTTGATTCGTATTTATTTCATGAAAAATGTTTATTTCTAAGGTCAATTATAAAATCGAAAAATAGAATAAAGCAATAATAATGAAATTAAACCAATATAAACCATAGAATAGCATATATAAAAAATATTCAAACACAAAGTAATGCCTAAATAAACCATAAAACAAAGAAAAACGGAAAATACAATGAAAAAATTAGAAAAAAACACCGTAATTTTGCGCTTACATTCAAGAGTGTTAATTATAGTGTGTTAGGTACAGTGTAATAAGTGTTAGGACATGACGACCTATAAGGATATAGATGAAGGTGAGTGTGGTGTGTTATGAGTGTGTTGGGAGTGTGTTTTGGTGGGCTGACGGGCTGGGCTGACGGTAGCACTAGGGATATAGACCTTTTTCCTTCCTTTCTAAAGTCTATTTGAGGGAACGAGGAGCAGTAACACATTATTCTTCACCATGTATAGTGGATGGATTGAGAAAACAGTGCCTATTAAGCGTAATAACTTGATCTAACATCACAGAACAGGTCACAGAAGAAGAGTAGGATGGCGGACGTGACAAATGCGGAAGAGGTCACAGAAGAAGAAGAGCAAGATGGCGGACGTGTGAAGTGCAAGTGTTATACACAGAAAAGCAATCATATTGTTACGAAACCCGTAGTCCCCGTGACCAAGCCAGGTGTGGTGGGAGCCGAGCGGTCCTACAAACAGACAGGACCCTGCTCTCGCCTCAACCAGGTGGTGGCTCTGGCCGCTCCACTCCACCCCACTGCCATTGCATTTACTTCACTACTACAACACCTGTGTGAGGCCCTGTGAGAGCCTTGCCACTACAGGAGAACACCAGTTCTGTGTCAGCGAGTGAGCGGGAGCTGTGGTGGTGTGTCACCAGCTCCGTAACTACGAGTGAGCGGGAACTGTCGTTGTGCTGCAGTGTTGGAGTGACAGTAGCTGGGTGGGGAGCCGGGGCGGTAAGCCGCCGGGCCTGATTGTTGGCCTTGTTAATGGTCGTTGTGTTGTACTGTGTTGAAGAGTCATTAGTGAACTAGTGGTGAAACCTTTGTCCTGTGTTTCCTTGCCTAATCACCGCCAGGTAGAGGGTGGGGGGGGGGGTCCTCGTTACACTGGTGTCAGAAGTGGGATGACTGTTGCCTG
The DNA here is from genome assembly GCA_029783475.1 of Metacarcinus magister. Taxonomy (NCBI): domain Eukaryota; kingdom Metazoa; phylum Arthropoda; class Malacostraca; order Decapoda; family Cancridae; genus Metacarcinus; species Metacarcinus magister. The sequence goes on from JAPQNM010000049.1 coordinate 6,351,174, forward strand.
GTGGTTAGCAACAGACTGGTGATTAGGTGTCTGTAGGAAAGGAAAAAGGCAAGATGGCGCCGGGACAGAAGGGAGTTGGTGCCGTACCGTCACTGTTGGCTGCACTATTGGCGGAGATGAAGGCTGGACGGGCAGGAGGCAGGTGGTGGAGGTGACGCATCGCGGGAGGTGACCCCTTGTCTGTCTGCTTCACCTCTTCCCGGTGACGGCCTGCTCCAACCTCCCCCGCCACCATCACCTTGCCCTTACGCTGCAGTGTCTAACAGCCGGGATGAGAAGAGGAAGCCGCCTGAGTTTGCCGGCAAGGTGGCCTTTGAGGCATACCTGCACCAGATGGTGATGGCCAAGTTTAAGAGCGGCGACGAGCGGGAGAAACTGGCTGGCAAGCAATGAGTGAATGAGTGTGGCGCTCAGCTTGCCTACCACGCATCGCCCCAACCACAGCTCGCTTTATTCTCTCAGTCCTCCGTCATCACCGCGCCCTCATCTTGTGTCTTCCAGCAGTTGGACGACTACTGGGCGGCCTCGCCTCAATTGGTTCAGTGGCACCTGCCGAAGTCGACGTGAGAGTGGGCGGCACAGGCACGGCAGTCGAGAGGCGAAGAGGCGGAGGACGCGTTCCCTTGATCGGCTGCGCCCGTGTCCTTTCTACCCAGGTAGTATATAGCAGTGGTGGCTAGGATGGTCACTTTGCTGGCCGCTGCCCATCGGCGACTTTGGGGCAGGCAGGTGACGCACATAAGCGGGGCGAGAGCGACATGCGCCAGTCTACACTCCTGCAGCGCCAGGCAGCCTAAGTTGTCGCCACACTTCAGCCACGGCAGTCGAGGTGGACAGGACTGTGGGCGGGAAGACCATGCCGGATGGTGACGTGCCGCTGTAGCGAAGAGTACGTGGCTGCTTCAGAGGATCTTACTGTGGCACCACAGTGGTTCTGTGGAGTCACTGGGCACAGTGAGCAACTCTAGGGGCCAATGGAGGAGCTGGGCCCACCTTCCGGCCGCGGGAAATTAGTAGTCAGGACAGGACACGTGGAAATGGGTACAAGCTAGAAAAACTTAGATTCAGGACAGACCTAGGTAGATATTGGTTCACTAACAGAGTGGTGAACGATTGGAATAGGCTGGGTAGACACGTAGTAAGTGGTGAGTCAATAGGTAGCTTTAAAAGACGGTTGGATCAGAGTATGGATAGGGATGACAGGTGGGATGGATAAATATTGGATTATTCCAAGGGTGGGAGACAAGGAACTGCCTTGTGTAGATCATTAACTGGCATCTTACAGTCTCATAAGTTCTTATGTTCTTATGTATAATAGAGGGAGGGAAGGTTAGAAGGGGCCTGAGGATAAAAAACTTACTTTGTGTGGAGTAAGTTATGGATGGCGTGCATGGTTCAGCACGTGTTTAGTGAACATTGCAGGTTGGCTTTACACTGGTAGTACATAGGAACATAAGAATATAAGGAAGCTATAAAAGACCCGGAGGCCTGCACTAGGTAGGTCCTGTTAATCATATCCCCCCTTATTACCTACACCCACCTCTCATCCCGATCCATGAAGTCGTCAAGTCTTCTCTTAAAACTCCCTATTGTCTGTGCACTAACTACCTGCTGACTGAGTCTGTTCCAATCATCTACCACCCTATTTGTAAACCAATTTCTGCCATTTCTTTATTAAATCTACATTTTTCTAGTTTGAATCCGTCATTTCTTGTTCTATCCTGACTACTAATCGTAAGAACTTTTCCTACATCCCCCTTATTAAAACCCTTCACCCACTTAAATACTTCAATCAGATCTCCCCTTACTCTACGTCACTCCAGTGAATGCAATTTCAAAAGCTTTAGTCTCCTTTCATAGGAGTACGTTGGATGCAGGACACCTACGTACAGGTGACTTGAATACACAAAGTCAAGGGAGAGGAAAGGATGTGTGGGACGGAATTAAGTAGCCGCACGGGGAATTCCTACACAATACAGTGATGTACAGTGCATTGTAGGAAACAACTTGACAAGTGTACCGCACCTGTAATCAATGTACAGAGCATAAGTTCAGGTATAATTTGATGTCGCCAGACGAATATGTAAATACAAACAATAATAAAACTGTTGATCGAGAGGTAAACATGCATCCAGTTGGGATAAGAAAGATGATCAATATTGAACCTGCATGTTTGCACCTTGCAGCCAGGTACAGGTACAGGTACACGAGGTGACTCAGGTGAGGCAACGCCACTGCCAGGCAAAGATAGTGAGCCTCACCTTAACTTGCCCTTAACTTACCCATAATGGCAACTCATTAGTAAAAAAGATATAGGATTTGTTTACAGTTCGTGATATCTTTATGTTGTTTAAGTTTATACTAGCTGGGAAACATACATGACTATTATTGACAACATCCTGTGTTTGATTATAACGGCTCCCATCCATCTATTGTTGTATTCACTGCATTACACTCCCTTGTTCTCTCACCAATAATTGAATATCTTGCATGGTATTATTTCTGGCTGTGCTCACGGGAAGAAAAGTAGTTAGTTAGTTAGTTACAAATGTAGGATAACTTTCTGTGGAAGAGGAAGAGTAACCAACCACCAGCACCACCCAGCGCGGCGCCATTACCAGGTGTGGCTTGACGGGTGTTGTTGTGTTGTGGCGGGACTCCTTCATTACCTGGGCTACTCTTCCTTTATTTAAGCTGAGGAGACACCAGATGAAAGCCCAAGATGCGAGGAGCGAGGCAGCTGGTGTTGTGGTACATGGCCGCCGCCTTGGGGGTCATTGTAGCCCAGTTCGAGTACCATGAGACGGACACTTTTGACCAAATTGACCACCTCTTTCGAAGTGTGACACCGGATAACTGTTACATCAAACCTCTGGTGAGTACTGGGTCACAGGGGGCCAGGGTGAAGGGTGAGGGGTGGGAATGTACTTGGTTTGGGTTAGGTTAAGTTAGGATAGCAAATAATTATAGTTTCAATGTTTACGTTTTCACGGTCTTGTCCAGGGTTAAGAAAGGTGTGTAAGGTGTGTTTATGATACCATACACCCACGAAACACTGTCTGGTGTACATTTTGCGGTTGTATATCATTAATGCAACACAATAGTATCATGAGAATATTGAATAATACTATCTCCCGCCAGTCCCCCCCCCAAAATCAACGTTACTAAATGAAATGCTGTTGTATTCTGGATGAAGACTTAACTTAGTATCAAGCTTATACACCTAACACTGGAAAAACTGGTTATGATAGTTATGTGTCATAGTAGGATAGTTGTGGCAATGTTTATCAGGTGTGAGTGAAATGGTGAGTCACAGTTCAGGTTTAATCATTACTTGAAACTTGTTGTGAAATGCCACTGCAAATGGATGCCTCTTTATAGGTTGTATTTATTGACACCCTTACCAAAGAATAATGTTTATAGTATAGAATTATATTATATTAGAGGAGGAAGGTAGTAAATATAACAAATGGAAGGTAATGAAGCCTTGCCTTTAGGATAAGTTAGTGTGAGTATTAGTAATTGTTTCAGGGGCAGAGGGAAATTTCAAGATATACACTAACTTACTAACTAACTGGCTAACTGTCAAGGGGAATACCCATTATTAGGTGTGAATTTTAAGATACTTTGTTTACAATAATGTGATGACAGTTTTTGTTTGTAGTTCCCCAGCCAATAACCATCCCTCAAGTGCACACGTTTGTTGTGTGTATGAGTGGTGTTCTTGATAGTGTAGTTGTGTAGTATATAGAAGGTTATTTTGTGTAGGTGTCAAAAAATGAAAGGTCACTTTGCAGTTTCAATCAACCTAATAATTTTTGGTGTGCAATGTTTTTTGTCTGGTGATTTAGGTTGTGAATAGATTGATTTTAACCTTCATTCCCATAGCAAACACTAAATTATGCTTCCCACCTCCACAATGAACTTGGGAGATTCATGGGAAACCAGAATTTTAAAACTCGGTCTAATGCAACTGAACAACCTTCTAACCATCTAGTAGAAACAGCATCAATGATTCAGAAGTAAAACTGGACATCACAAAATCTTGGTTAATGTGAAAAGATCTGCTGCACCTCATTGACCTTGACTGTGTGGTATTATTCCAGAATTACATCTGTTTAACGCTGAAGGTTACCCAATAAGAAAAAAATCACTAATTCTTGAGGTATTAATTTTGGTCGATGTCTGACCAGGGTTGAAGGGAGAGAACCGCCCCCCTCTTAGGTTAGGTTAGATTAGGTTTTATTCGCTAAAGTGAGACAGGCGTATTTATGAAAATTTACTAACTATCCTGTTTTGATGCTAAAGTCTCGTGTATTAGTACTTAATGTGTCTACTTTTGTGGCATAAATGAAGGGTGCAATCAATCATTTCACTGCCTAAGTAACCTGAATAATATGAGACTCACCTGTTATTTGTTACTTTGTTGAAACTAAATTGCTCCCTCCCAACCCTAGAAAAAAGTATGGTTGTCTAGCTTTACCTTTATCTAATTTGTCAGTATCTTATATGATAAACTAGAATATAACCTCTCACTCAACTTTGTCTGTGTGTCTGTTTGTTTGTCTATGTGTATGTTAACAACTTCCTGACTATACCAAAGCAAGTTTCTTTTCTGTATTACACAAAAAAGATTAAATAAAATATATATTATTATTATTATTATTATTATTATTATTATTATTATAATACCATGCATAACAACCTCATGAAGCTAAATGTTCCCTTGTCCTTTACCTCCCTAACAGAAAGACCTCTACCTGCCTGATGATAGCGTGTCACACTTGCCAGACATCCAACAGATCAACATCAACCCAATCTTCCCTAACCGCACTGCACTCTACCACCTCCACAACTTGGCCCATTCACGGGGCTTCTTCTTCTCTTACATCCTGCAGTCACGCTTCAAGAGGCCGGCGGGTGAGTTAACAGAGTGTGCTGGTGGGCTACATGTCTTTGGTTGTTTTGTTTGTTTAGTTAGGTTTAAATACATTCTGGACTTATTGTATTTTTATTATATTAAAATCTTCTATTCTCACCTTTTAGATATTGATGTTTTATTTAGTGTTGTTTTAGCTGTATACTACAACTAGGTAAATACACACACATGGGAGGACAGGGTCACTATCACTCTGCTTCCGACACACTGAGATTACAACTCCTTGACTTAATGCTGTACACATTCTTTGCTATGTGTACAAAGGCTGTAGTGTGACAGGGGACAAATACAAATTGTGTCTACATGGATGGGAATTTAACTCTGAACCATTTGATTGTGAGGTTAATGCATTAATACTACATCACCAGACCACCGCATAAGTGATAATAATATAAACTAAAACCAAACATAATGCTGACTTCCTTCCTATCTCCATGACAGTGAATGCATCGGACAGTGCCTCAGAGTATGACCCGGGCTTCATGTACTACTTCCTCTCCACGGTGGCGGATGTAGCAGCCAACCCCAAGATCAATGCCAGTGCCATTTACTTCCAACCCAACATGGCCTACTCATCCTCATACAAGGGATTCTTCAACAAAACACTGCCCCTCTTTGCACCAAGGACGTTCCGGTGGGTTTCATAGAGCTTGTATAAGAGTGGGAAGTAGAGTGAGTGAGTGGTTTCCTGTTTGAGTAGGATTATGTCAGGGATGTGTGATGTTACCAAGGTTGTTTAGTATTTATATGGATGGTTTGGTAAGGGAAGTTAATGTAAGAATGTTAGGTAGGGGTCTCAGTCTCGTAAATTCTGATGATAAAGAGTGGAAGGTAAATGAGCTAGTGTTTGCAGATGATACGGTCTTAGTGGTGAATTCAGAGAAGAAATTGTGTTAGTTGGTGGATGAATAATGAATGGCCAAGGATGAAGATTAACAATTCCTTTCCACCCCCAGGATGGATGATTACAATGATCCTGTCCACCTGGAGAGGATTTCGACGCTCAACTTCTTCCAGGTGGAGGACCTCGGGGCCATCCTGCCTAAAGGACAACGTTCCCTTAACTACACTTTGGAGGATTACCGCATCAATGAATGGTATTACTCGTGGCTGCCCTACAGTAACATGCAGCAGGACAAACTCACCACCTATCAGGCAAGTACACTCCTTCCTCTATCACTAACTAAGTATGATTGTATTCTCGGAACAAGTAAATAATAATGGTAAATGAATATATGAGTAATTTGATCAAGTAAACTGAAATCATCCCAAAGTTTGATGGGTTTGGAAATGAGAGGTAAAGCTGTATTTGTGTACATAATCTATGACTAGTATTTCTGAATGCTTCACACAGAAAGTTTAACAATAACTTTGAGAGTGTAGCACAGTGTGTGTAACTTGGTGCAATGCTTATTTAACCATCACCCTTCATCTCTACTACAGGTGAAGATCCGCTATGCTAACAACACCAATGAAACCTTTGTGTTCCACGGCCCCAATGCTGCTGATGAGACGCCTGGTCCTGTCAAACTGACCCGCCCTTTCTTTGACTGTGGCCGCTCCAACAAGTGGTCGGTGCCGGCCATCACGCCCGTGGGTGAGTGTGCAGCTGGCATGGGGTTTTGTTATCATTTTATATGAATGGTAACAGTATGTTGACATAACAGATAGAAGTATAGATACTTGAAATGAACTGAAGGAAGAGGTAATAATGGCAAAGAATGTACATCAACTTTAGGAAAAATAACAAATATAGATACGGAGACAGGACCACAGGAGTGTAGCTCAGGCCCTGTATACTGTACTACTTCTAGGTAAATACAAGTTGGTAAACACATACACACCATCAGATTTTTCTGTAGTTCTCATCAATAATTTACCACTACCTTTTCCTGTCCTCCAGCTGACCTGTATCCACGCCACACCCAGTTCCGTCACATTGAGTTTCCAACGCGTACTGCAATATCTGTCATGGAAATGGACTTTGAGCGGATAGACATCAACCAGTGTCCGAAGGGAGAAGGGAACTCAGGCCCTAATAGATTTTCAGACACTGCTCGATGTAAAAAGGACACCACTGAGGTACAGTGTATTTGTGTGCTTTCTGGGGGTCATCTTTTATATGGTTGAATGTGTTCTTTATATCTCGGCAAGTGAATTCTAAAATAGGGTTTTAGTTTTATATCTTTAGATGGTTATAAATGTCTACAATATTTATTTGTCTGAAGTCATTCTTGCATTCATCCACCCAAGTCTTTCTGTTACCATCAGTGTACTCCATTTTTCATACATTCCTTTACTCCAACCACTTATCCAGCTACTCATTAAGTCTTGGCATCCATTCATATACACTAAAACCTCTATAATGCGACCTAATTGGCAAATTAGCCAAAAGTCTGAATTATCCGATTATTACCTCTAGCCCCTCCACACCATAAGAACTCACTAAAACATGCCAAAACAGCACAGGTTGTAGTACTTGTACTCACCAAAACATGGCTGATACTGAAGTCTTGAAATGCAGCACGTACTATACTCGGTCAAGCCGAGTCTGTCAATAACAATTCTCACGGTATTGTAACAGCCTCGTCTCATCACGGCATCTGATTGGCTGATGCACTTCACAGATTCAAACTTGGAGTGCATCAGCCAATCAGATACCATGATGAGACGAGGCTGTTGCCATGCCGTGAGCATTGTTATTGACAGACTCGGCTGGATGGAGGTTTTTTCAATGGTAATGTTGAAAATTTTGAACTTGGCCTAAAACAGGTCAAATTATACGGGTTCAAATTGTTGAGGTTTTAGTGTACTAATCTGCTGTGTCGACATTATCAAGTTCCTCAACATCCACACAGTAATCCTTTGTATCATCCAATTTTCCTGTCCTGCCACTTACCAACTTACCATGCCATTAAAGCCAATTGTCCTTGCAGTGTGAGCCCTTGGATGGGTATGGGTTCCGTAGGGGAGGGTACCAGTGCCGGTGCAAGCCTGGGTATCGCCTTCCCAATGTGGTGCGGCGGCCTTACCTTGGAGAGTTGATAGAACGCGCCACACTCTACCAGTACCGCAACTCCTTCAGGTGTACTCCTATTGGATGTGAGTGTCTTGTGATCAGGGATTTTTTTTCTCAATATTTTGGTCGCTTTGTTTTGTATGTGGATTGTTTTGAGTGAATGTTATTTTTTTTCATAACCTTGATGTTCCATTGTGTTGTATCATAGAACATTAGCAAGAGTTATTATTTAGGTTTTCAGTTTCCTCATAATTACACATTGTCCTAAACTTGTAATGTGGTTACATCTCAAGAAATCCATCAAGTTAAAAATGCATTCAATACATATCTCTAACATACCAACATTAACAAGTCTAATTAGCTTCTCATAAGATATTACCTCAAAGCTTTCTCATTACAAGTTGTTTTGATACCATAAGAAATTCCATTGAACTAGTTTAGGTATTTAAGAGGGTGAGAGAACCTAGGAAGACAGTCCAAGGGGCAGCAAGTGTTTGTGTTCCAAGGTAATGTAGCACCAGAAATGGTTGGTTAAATTATAAAAATTGCAAGTTGAACCATCTTGAGTTGGAGATTGAATGTAATTTGATAATTAGCAGTGAAATTTTGACTTTTCTTCTCTCCACAAACAATGTATTAACACTTAGCTTGCTTGTCATGCAGGGATTCAGAAGTTGCCATTTGACTACAACAAGATGTCTCCGTGGGAGCGGCACAAATACCTCTCCAAAGACTACAACAACGTGACAGGAGCCGAGGCTCTGCGCTCCAACACCATCAATGTGGACCAAGTCATTGAGTTTTTAAAGTCTGTCACCAAAGATAACTGCCACAACTTTGCTCCTGATGACCTGGTGTTGCGTGGTGATGTGGCCTATGATGTTGAGGCACAGTTTGAGAACGAGGCCAGAATGGCACTCCGTCTGGCTAACTTCCTTAGTTCTTTCCTCCAGGTGGGTGGATGTGGTTAGGTGTTGAAAGTTTTGTTGAGGTCTTAGTTGATAGTGCCTTATGGTAGTATTACTTGGTAGATTTTTTCCATCCCCACCATCATGTGGTGTGCACTTTTAGTTAACTTTAAGTAAGGAATTAATCATGAGTGAATTAACTGTAAAGGTGACCAAAATGGATGGATTGAGGGATCTGGGAAGCTCTTCCTCTGTATTCTCTCCCATAAAAAAAAACTTTGCAAAGGAGGAATTTAGAGTTAAGTCTCCCTGAACCCTAAATGACTGGTCTTGTTACCCTGTCATAATGGGGATACAAGCCAAGTGTATAGATGAATGGATAGATAGATATGCCTTTGCCTGTTTACCCCTCAGGGTGTGGCATAGAGCATTTGTGGTCTCTTGAAGGAACCACCCAATTCAGACACGCAGAGAGAGAGAGTCACAACTCCTTTATGTCCTGTACTTATTTTCTGCTAGGTGACCTATCTATCTAGCCCATGCATTGACCGTGATGACATATTACTCCAATGTATTGTTGTTATTCCCTGCAGATTGTAGACCATACAGAAATCTTCTCTGGTGTGAGGGTGGTGGACAGACCACTCACCGAGGACCAGATGATGGGGGAGGTGCTGTCCATCATTCTGGGGAACAGCAGAGTAAGTGTCTTGACACATGTTTACTTCATTACATGCTTGTGTTGTATTGATGTTGTTTATGTCGAAATTCTTTCATCATATATGGTGTTTTAAACCCTTTCTAGTTGTTGTAAGAGAAACTTGCAATGATAGATCTAGTTGAAGGTTAGGATTCCATTTCAATAAACCTAACACCATTCCTTCTCCCTCATAGATCTGGGCCTCAGGAATGTACTGGGACCGTGGGAAGTTTACCAACCGCACACTTTTTGCACCCCTTGCCTACAAGACCATCCTTAACACTCGTAAGTTCTTCATGGAGGACCTAGCACGCCTCAACTCCACCCGGGATTCTTATGTCAACAAACCGTGGTTCAGGTGAGTATTCCTGCAGCTGTCTTCATTTCATTATATTCTGGCTGTGGTATTAGTGTTGGTGATATTTGTCTTTTCCATATTTATGACTCCCATATACTGTGATGCACTTGTGTAGCTACACTGCTACACTATAGACTCAATTGGATTTCTTGGGATTACTAGGATTGCACTTAATAATTGGTAATTAGCTTGTTTTGTGTAGAGGGAAGCACTTCAGAATATACTACCAGCATTAGTGTTTAGCTGTAAACTCGGGCCACCTTGTTAAACATTTAATGACTTTGTTAAGGGTTTTCTTTTACTGATGCACATAAATTTGCTTGTCAAGGAGGAGAGTAAGTACAGAACAAAACTCTTTAATCCGGCACCCTTGGGATCAGGCCACTGCCGGACCACCACAGAAAATGCTGGATGACAGATATTACCCCCAAAACATAGCCTTGCCAGCTCATTTCACATATATATATTGCTATGTTATCAAAGGTAGAACAACAAACAACAAAACCGGAAATAAAACCATGATCAATGCTTCCAAAAAAGGTTTTTATTGTTTCATACAATATAAAACTGCAAACCTGCTTCTGTTTCTATAAGTTATACACAATAGATGATCCATTGCCATAGTACTCAAAGTTTTTACAGACATTCCTTTTTCTAATTTCTTGTGAAACTCCACCTTTTCAAGCATAGCTAAATATTTTTGCTTACGCTTCTATAACCTTTAGCACCATCATTTGCACCTCCTGCTCTCTTGGGTGGCATCCTGAATGGGTAAATATTCAGTTATATATAAAAAATAAGTAAGACCGTATCACCAAAACACTGCTGCTGCGGGAAGTTGTAAACAATGCAGCCGCTCAACTAACTAATGGCAACTGATTAAAAAAAAGTGCCAGATTAAAGAGTTTAGCTGTAATGCCCTTAACTCTCATCATTCTCAGTGTTATACTTGTTCAAACTTCCACTTTACATGCAATTATGTCTCCATTCTTACATTCAGGAAATTGAAGACACGATGGTCCACCAACTTTGATGACCTTGAGAAGTACTGGCTCAGGATTAAGCTGAGACAAAATGCCACAGGAATGTATGCCAGGAAATATGAACGCTACCCAACCTTTTACAAGTGAGTTTGTTGGTTACTCATAAGAAAATAGTACTAAATATTTCCTCATTGTTGACAGAATCTCTCATACTTTGCTCTCCTTTATCTGTAGGGCAGCAGAATTGCGTCATGGCCAGTGGAGTGTTCCAGAATTTGACTGTACTGGCTTTGTCAAGAAATGGGTGATCCACTACACTGCGCCCTTCTTTGGGTGGGATGCACTGAGGGCCAAGCTGGAGTTCAAGTGAGTAATTACAAAGATAGGGATGAATAGATTTTCCTTCAAATGACATATTTTTCTATGGTACATGTCTTCAAAGTTTCATTCATTATTACATGTTTTCCCTTGTTGCATGTATTAGAGGGCTCTTGCCTGCAACTGATTGTGTGTGTGGTTTCAGAGGTGCGATCAGAGTGACAATGGACCTCCTCAAACTAGATGTAACTCAGTGTCCAAATGAGTATTATGTACAGAATGCTTTCAAGGACACTCATCGCTGTGACAGGAAGACATCCTACGTAAGTAATGTTTCCCCTGGTTTGAATAGGTATTTATAAGGTGCAGTGACAGTAATGTAAAGTTTGAGGTTGAGGTGAGATGGGTGTTTCTGTAGAGTTACTGTGATGGGTAATGTAATGGAGAAATAATGAACACAGAACTAAAAAATATTTCTCAACACATCTTTTGCAGGATACTAAATCACATTGTTTTTCAAGTTTCTCTTTATACTTTTTCATAGTTCTCTGCAATACATCATCTGAAATTGACATAAGTATTTCCCAAATGTATCCTTTATAATTGATCACCTGTTGGCCCCACAGTGTGTACCCATCCAAGGGCGTGGCTTTGACACAGGCGGCTACAAGTGTGAATGCATCCAGGGCTATGAATACCCCTTTGAAGACCCTATCACTTACTTTGACGGACAGCTAATGGAGGCCGAGTACATTAACATTGTCCGCAACAAGAAAACAAGGTAAGGCTGGAAGTGGAGACAGGAGGGTGGAGAAATATGGAGGAGGAAGAGGATGAGGCGATGAAGGAAATAGTTACAGAACCACAGAGCATCCATTCCAAAATGATATAAAGAATTGCATCAAGGTGTGAATAGCACTTGAATATGCCCTATTATGTTAGAGCTGCTGTTTGTAGATGATACTGCACTGGTGGCTGATTCAGAGGAGAGACTAAGACAGCTGATGGAGAAATTTGGAAGGGTGTGCTAGAGAAAATTAATAGTTAATGTGAATAAGAGTAAAGTAATGAAGTGTAGGAGGGCAGTAGATGGTTGGAGTTTGAATTCTTTTTTGAATGGAGAGTTGCTTGAGGTAGGATAATTCAAGTTTTTCGGGTTGCATAGTTACTGTGGATGGAGAAATATATGTAGAGGTGAAGTCTAGAATTAATTAGGTAACAAAGGTGTGTGGGGAAGAATGAAAAGAGTTTTGATGTAGATTGTCTAGAATATATGCATGAGGAAGTTATGTTATCTAGTGTTGTATGGAGTTTAAACCTAAGTAACATTGAAACATTGATTGAATGTAATGGAAATGAGGAGTATGTGTGGAGTAAAATGGATCGAGTGAGAAATGATTAAGTACAAAGGAGGTGTGAGAGTTGATTGATTGAGCAGAGCAGAGTGTTGCAGTAATTTAAACATATGGTGAGAATGGAGAAGTAATTGGTGAAAAAAATAACTGGATCTGATGTGTGAGTTTGAGGGGAAAACACAAATGTGATGTAAAGACAGTGTGAAGAGTATTAGATGCAAGAGTGATGTTAGTGAAACAAGAAAGAATGGTTGTGCATAATAGAGATGAATGGAGATGCGGAATGGAAAGCCTCAAAGGCAGGTTCAGGTCCAGTATGGGGATAAATGTCTATTATAATGTGGCAAGGTTAAACCACCATGGCTATGTCATGGAAATTACAGATTAACCCTCATGCAGTATGGTGAGGATTTTCCCTTCTCCTGTAGATCCTTTGTTGCAAAGATGAGAGGGAGTGTATGTATTCATTTAGTAGCTTTGTCTTAGTTACCCAGATGTTGGCCTAGTGTATAGTTAGATGGATAGTACAGATATGCTAACACAAAACCCTTAATACCTCCAGGTACGACTTTTTGAAGTGTCGAGTTGCAGGGGCAGCAGCACTCCAAAGCAGCTTCATCATCATTTTGGCACTACTGTTCTTCAGCCACGTCCTCAGACGCTAACCAACACTAATGTACATAGATTACAAAAGCTGCTCACATGTGCCACACCAGACAGTGAAGGATGTGATGGTGTTCACTCACAATTCAGATCTATTTTCATAAAAAAGATCAGTATTTCAATTTTGTTATGGTAATATTTTAATAGCAGCTCAGTTAGGAGTGTGATTTGGTATGGATGCGGGTGACTTGTTCAAGGGACGTGTGTGTGTGTGTGTGTGTGTGTGTGTGTGTGCATATATCTTTATTTTTTCTGTCTTCCTAGTTGTAGTATATAGAGGCTGAACTACACTCGTGTGATACTGTCTCCATATCTATATTTGTCCGGCATTTCTTCTAGTTGGACATTCTTTGCCATTATCACCTCATCTTTCAGTCCATTCCAAGTATCTAGACTTCTGGGGAGAGCTATACTTTTTTGTACCAGTCAAGCAAACTCCTTTTAGCAACTTTTCCTAACTTTTCCTTATGTCCTCTCAAATATCTAGCCTCTCCTTTTCTATTCATTATTAGATCTTCTCTATCTGTGTGTGTGTGGATGAGTATATACATTTATGATTTAGATGTAGAGTTAACTTAAGCTTTACACATCCAGGCATTGGAAACATAGATTAAAGCAAACAATATGAGGAATGATAGTTTGGGGAGCCGAGAAAGATTACAATTCGCACAAAACTGAGCATGAAGATATAAAAGTTTACATGATAGTATTAATTTGAATGTTTTAGCATTGCACAGTTTCATATTTTACTGCTAACAAGACAGGTTCACAATCTCTTATCTGAAAACCTTGGGCCCAGACACTTTTCGGATCTCGGAATGGAAGATTTTTAGCGTATATTTTAATGTCTTTTAGATCAAACATTACTGTGGACTGGGTGGCTCAATAATAGATAAGAGATTGTGAACCTGTATATATGAGGGTGGTAAGCTGAAAACACAGTTCTCCCATGGACTGCCAGTTGTAATGGGTCTGTCTTCTGAGCTTTTGGCCATCTGGTTGTGCACTTTCATATGAGATGTCCTTTATGTGGGATTGTATTGGACACATTTTATTTGGAAAAAGATGTTGGGAAGAGGATGGGTTTATGGTGTTAGCAGGGCAGGGGCAACCAGCTTTGTACTGTTAAGAAACTCAGATTATTGGAAAACAGAAGAAAGAGCATCCTAAAGGATTTTGTTCCGCCTGTGCATATAGCCTGTTGGATATAGCCTGTTGGATGAGGGTTCAAAATGCAGATCTGCTTGTACCAAGGTAGCCAAACATACATCAGAGTGAATAATAATAGGTTGGCATCAGATGGCTACCAGCTCAGTAGACAGACCCAGGTGGCATTATGTCCATCATGGAAGTTAAGTGATGTAGTGGTGTTAGTATGTTAATTAGTGTTATGAAGTCAATGAATGAGTGAGTTTTGAGAAGATATAGTATGAATGGTTCACTTGTTGCCAAATTGGCCGCATTTCTGAATCAAATTTTTTTAATATTTTACTTAAATTTTATGGTTATTATTCATGATTCTTACTAAGTTACAGTGGCTATTCATTGCACAAAAAATATTATTTTACCTCTTACCAAACTTAATTACAAAGTTGCACTTGACCCAAAACTTCATCACAAACTACTGATTAGCAAGAATGCGACTCACTAAATTGAAGATTGCTGTGTTTTGTTATGTCAGTTTTGTGATCTAACTTTGAGGTAATTTTTTAGCCTAATGGAAAGGCTTAATTTTAATGTAACCAAAAAGATATGAGTGACTAGAACTCAGGCAGACATTCCTTACCATTACTTTATACAAATACAGATAAACCTTCATATCGCATTGTACAAATATATAAAAAAAAACTTTCCATCCAGAGCCTACATGCTCTTCTGTGAATATGTATAGGATATATTGGGAAATCTATTAGTTATCAGAGGAAGATAAAATTTCACTGGGAAACAGTGTTATGCATTCTTATTTTGGTAACTCTTTTTAACCGATTGCAACATTTAGACTAACTACTGGCTTGAATTATTTGGCCGTAATATAATATTTAAGTGAGTGTGTTTCTTTCATGGCATCATTAAGTGCATTTACCTTAACTAATGTCTAAAACATTGACATTCCTATGAGTATGCCACATCAACCTGTGCTGTTATTTGCTTTACTTTCACCATGAAAAATTACATATAATTTTTTACCACAAAGTTCAAGCCAGTGTACTTCTGTATTTGTGAAAATTGTTGCTATGCAATCTTAGATGTATATTCTTACTCATAAACAACATTTTCTAGATCAAACAATCCAGCATTTATTTACAAATTGAAAATTTTTGAGAAGAAATCTAATTGCTACCGTGCTGTGCTGTATATCAAATACCTAATTACCTTGTATTTTCCTAAATATTATCCATAGTTTCTGGAGTGAATGAGGCTTCAGAAGCTATAGAGAATTCTGAGGAAATTGTTTACAATTGGTATTGTGATTATAGTTTAGAGATTTTCTTTTATGAATTATTTGTATAGAAAGAAGGTATGGTAATGATTTGATGTACAACACTGTAGCCGTTGGATTAGCTTCTCTTTGAATCTTGTTTTCTTTCCTGAAATCTTTGTAAATAAATGCGGATTTGTTAAGTGTGAACATTTTCCTAAATATTTCCTATAGTTTCTGGAGGGAATGAGGCATCAGAAACTATAGAGAATATTTAAGAAAATGTTCACAATTGAAATGTGATTATAATTTTGAGATTATCTTTTATCAATTATTTGTAAAGAAATAAGGTCCAAAATATTCTCTTAAATAAAAAAGATTATGCTAGGAATTATCCGTCCATGTATGTTATGTTAGAATACATCCACTTTGGTATTCATACAAAAGGAATTATCCGTCCATGTATGTTTTGAACTATCCGTCCATGTGTGATGATTATGTCAAAGGAACTACCTGTCCATATGATCATAGGTGTCTCTAGATGGCAGATCTGAACTAGTAAGTAAAAGTAGTTACATTGAAAACTGGTTGTACATTAGACCTTGCTCACCACCCACCAATCTGACTGGACCAGGAGACCATAGGTATTATCTTATTCTATTTCAAAATACAAACTTAAGTTAATAAATTAAGTTAAGATTTGGAGACGTCTATGTTCATATGTGTATGCATGTAAATGATAAATTTTCATTCGAGAATAGGAAGTTGGAGTTTTATAATATGAATATTATAGAATGCAATATCAATTTGTGTTCAGCGGCAATTGTTACAATTACATTTATATTTTAAGTAAATAAATAATATACAATTGATGAAATTGTTTCTTATGAGTGAGAATAAATAGTAAGGGCCACACTTCAAAAGTCTAAGGCCTCTCACACGAGCGTTTTTTACCGTCTGGTGTCTGCCACTGCGGTGTACCTTTCTATTGACTCTTACGGGAGTATTCACACTGAGCCGTCCTGACCCATTGTGAATACTCCCATAAGAGTCAATAGAAAGCTACACCGCAGCGGCAGACACCAGATGGTAAAAAACGCTCGTGTGAAAGAGGCCTTATGGCGCTACATTATGCTGAAAGGCAGACAGCAGAGCAAAGGTAAAGTACCGGGACAGAAAGAATGGTCAGTTACAGTGAAATGGTTAGATTAAATGGAAGATGTGATTTTATCAAAGAACAACAAAACCAGAGCCATAGTGTGATTTAGAGCCATTGGTAAGTACAGGGGTGCAATTGGCATGAGTAGAAAAGTGTTCCTAAGATGTAAGACTAATAATTCCTCAGTAAAATGAAACTATCCTTTTTCCAAAAACATTACTTTCTTCCTCATTTTCTCAAAAGCTATTAGAGATATTTGAAATATCACTGCAGCATCTTATAAACCTAATTAAACTCTACAACTGACATTGTGAATATTTGCTCTAAAGACTAGTAATTACGCAGTAAAATGACACCGTATCCTTTTTCTAAAAACATGACTTTCTTCCTCATTTTCTCGAAAGCTATTAAAGATATTTGAAATATCACTGCAGCATCTGATAGACCTAATTAAACTGTACAACTGTCATTATGAATATTTGCTCTAGGACTAATTATTACGCAGTAAAATGAAATCGTATCCTTTTTCCAAAAACAGGACTTTCTTCCTCATTTTCTCAAAAGCTATTAAAGATGTTGGAAATATCATTGCAGCATCTGATAGACCTAATTAAACCCATACATAACGTTACTAACCTTAGTTTCTGTTTTTCTGTGGTTTCTGCTGAGTGTGTGTTGGTTTGGTACGTCATCTATCAATCTGACATCTCATTCCCTCCGTCTGTAGTTTGGTGGCCGTGGGGTTTTCAAGCTGCATTTTGTAATTTTCGCCAGACTTGGAAGGGAGGTGGAACTATGCATTACTTATATCACATAATGCACAGCACAATGAAACATGAGTGAATACTTGGAGTTTACTTGAAAAAAGTTAAAATTTCCAATACTGCAACAAAAAAGAGGTTATTTTCAAGAACAAGAAATAGAACAATATTATCTTCATTAACTTACAGATGACTACAGGAGACTTTAATCAACATTCCCTTTGAAGTAACAATAAACTACTTACAAACAAGATAACCAATACAATACTTGGAAGTGAAGCACAGGGAAGACTACGTAAACTTTCAATCTAACCCTAAAATCAGGTTATTACAATCACCAACAAAAATACACTTCTGATGGGAGTACAACCCTGGTTAATTCTAAAGCCAATGTTATACATATCAAGAAAACATTATGACTAGATTTACCAACTTTGCCACAGTTGCACAAAGAAGTGGCAGCAATCATCACTTGCCTCACACTAGTGCCATACACACTAGGTGAAGTGAGCATTGTACTACAGCTTAGCAAACAACACCACTAACCACATTCAAAGTGTAGCTTTCCAAGTACCAGGAATGAAACAAAGACATTGACGTGACTGTTTGCAGCTCTAACCTCAATCTGAGATGGGTTCCGCCACACAAAATAACCCTACACAAGAATCAGGATCAATAATTCAAGTCATAATTATAGCAAAGAAGATTCTGCAATTCTTTTGGAAATTATTCAACAAAAAAATTAGTCATAGTTTTATAAGCCTATTAAACAAAATAACAACTTTAGATTATGAATTCATATTAATCCTTCACTTCAAAACTGTATGCAGATGAAATCTAGACAAAAAGAAAGTGACGCAATAGATAATATATGGAGTCTACTACAACCCATTATCACATTTAACAAAGTCAAGGAAATTTACTGAACTGACTCTCAATACTAATACAATAACTAAATAACTAAATAAAATATATAAATATATATATATATATATATATATATATATATATATATATATATATATATATATATACACATGTA
>JAPQNM010000049.1:6374797-6422297 GCA_029783475.1 Metacarcinus magister
GTGGGATAACGGATGATAATAATGCAGATAATATAGAGAACTGGGTAAATGATAGATGAAAGAACAGAAAGTGAGAGAATTGCAGTATAAAGGGATGAGGTGTACAGACAGCAGACAATACCTTGAGGAATTCCAATGACTAGAAAACCTCATACAAACGACTGTGGAATCACCTGAAATATCTCATAGGTAGAGACATCAGCCCTGAGGGATGCACAGTCACCCCTGGACACCATGCGGGCGATGGCAGGAAGGCGGCCCACTGAAGCATTGTGTGTTGTGCCCAGCGCTGGCCATGCACCCGCTAACCTGTTGGGTGACACCAATTAGAACAAACACACACACACACACACACATCACTTGGTCCATACTCAAGCAACAGGTTAAGGTAATGGTAAGTAATAACAGTAAGTCTATCTATGTACCAGTCTGTTATCTCCCTAAAGGGGATAGTCAAGACAAGGCACCCATGCACACACACTCCTCTCACTTAAACCGTAGTCCCCTAAAGGAGAGAAGTACACTTCCCCCAAACACTGCGCATCAGGTCAGTCACACAATGGGGACGAGGGCGGGAATCGTATCCATAACAGAGCACAAAGGCTTATCTCTACCGCTTCATATTTAACTCATGCCCTCTCCCTCCCTGCACCTGATATGATCCAAGGGTCACACCACTGCTCTCCATTCAATTCTATTATGCACAATCACCCTTCCTTGCTCCACAGACAGACACATACACCCTTTCATTCATCCCTCTTTTCACACCATCCATCCCGTTCGTGGCCTTCTTCTCAACCTCACATCAGATCCTACCATTCCCTTCATCAACTGGTTCTCCTCCATGTCTCCAAACCACCTCAACACACTCTGTTCTGCTCCACCACCCAACTCTTTCGTAACACCAGTTATTCTTCGCACCTCATCATTCCTCACTTGGTCCATATGCGTTACTCCACACATACTCCTCAGACATCACATCTCCATTACATTCAATTTCTAAGTATAAAAATAAAATAAAATAAATAAAAAACAAAGGAAAATTTAAATTAGTATATAATTTAGAGAAAACAAAAACTCCTATTGCAGCAGGTGAAGCTTGCAAGGGAATGAAACAAGATACCAAATAACTCATCATCATCAACCAAATGACTTTAAAAGAGTAAAGGTTGCACCACTGTATAAATGAAAGATAGCATAGAGGAGACAGGAGAGGAAAGTAAGGATTGGATGGAGATGGGAGGTCTGATGTGACACAAATGAACAGATTAACTAAGGACAGGATATACAAAGGCAGTTTTCACCATTGCCATTCCTTCCACGGCCTTCCTAGACATAAATTAATAAAAAACTTGATAAAAGGTAAGAAATAGTTACCATGTCTTTTCAAAGAACTCACGATTTGCACGGCTGTTTGAAGGTGTCATGGTATGCCTGCATAGCAAAGTAAATGAGGCTGAAGAAGTCTTTGCTTGGAAAGTCACAAAGAATCACCACCTCCAGGTCCCCTTTCCCACCCTGGCAAGATCAGAAGACATCATTATCAAAGATTCATCAATAATGGTGATGAAAACTTACTTTTAAAATTCTCATAGTATTCACAGAAGCATGTACCCATCTGAACACACACACAGACAGGACCACAACTAGGTAACTAGGCAACTACACACACATACAACTTCCTATATAGAAGCATAGAATATAAACAAGATATATGAGTGCAGCAAGACATGGGAGATGGAATTTAATGAATAAAATGCCATGTATGTATTGGAAATGGGAAAGAGTGAAATGAACATACAAGTTAGGACACAATATTATATGAATAAAAAAAGAAGAGAAAGATTTGGGAGTGGTAATACAGGACAACTTATCACCAGAGAAACATAGATAAAACATTTGGCGACACATTCATGATGTTAAGAAATATACAAATGTTTTTTTCACTTCCTAGATAAAGAAGCGATGAAAAAAAAAAATTATTTTGATAATAGATTATACCAAAACTGAAATAGGCAGAAGTTACATGGTCTCAAGAAAAAGCATGTATCAAAATTGGAAAGAATAGAGAATAGCAACTACTATTATGCAACATATATAAACTGATGAACAACTTGGAAGAAACAGATAGAATATATCTAATATTGAGAAGAACAGGAGAGGCTAAATATTTGAGGGGACACAAGAAAAATTGTGAAAAGGAATTTGCCTGAACCACACAAAAAAGTACAGCTTTTCCCAGAGATGTATAAATACTT
Organism: Metacarcinus magister; assembly: GCA_029783475.1. Lineage (NCBI taxonomy): Eukaryota > Metazoa > Arthropoda > Malacostraca > Decapoda > Cancridae > Metacarcinus > Metacarcinus magister. Next base: position 6,377,056 of record JAPQNM010000049.1, read on the forward strand.
GGAATAGACTGAAAGAAGAGGTGATAATAGCAAAGAATTACTACCACTAAAGGCAAGGCTGGACAAATATAGATATAGAGCCACATGTGTAGCTCAGGCCATTTATACTACAGCACACATGATGGCCGCTACCTAAACTACATGTTCTATCCTATGATCTCATCTCACATCTTTAATGGCCTATCTACTGGCACATACACCATGAACTTCAAATATTTCACATGCTTCACAGAGCCATTCTCATCCTTTCTCTCCATTTGACTAAACTAACACAATTTACTTGTTCTCATCATTTAACTGAGACAATTCCCACACTAACATTTCAGATTTACCTCACCATGATTTTGTTTTTTCCCATTATGTTCTACTCTTTCATTAAGTGTTCTTTTCACACTGTCCGTCCATCCAGTTCGTGGCCTTCTCAACCAGACCTCTCACATTGGAATCTACTATTCTCTTCACTAACCAGTCCTCCTCCATTCTCTTCATGTCTCCAAACCACCTCAATACAATCTGGTCTGCTCAACCCGACAACTCTTTTGTAACATCAGTTCTCCTTCGCAGCTCATTTCTCACTTGGTCTGTACACTTTACTCCACACATACTCCTCAGTCCTCTCATCTCTATTAAGTTTAATTTCTTATTTTCTGCTACTTCCACACTCCATATTTTTTAGTCCCATATAGTGCAGTTGGCTCCGGTACTCCTTCATACAACTTTCTTTTTATATTAATTTCAATCGTTCTACAACTAAACACCTTTTTCAGTACTCACAACACCTTTCCTACATCATTGATCCTAGACTTCACCTCTATCTCTATTCCTACATCTACAGTAATCTTGAACCCTAAATATCAATGAACAGCATTAATCAGATTACCCATTACACCACAGCACTCACCCATCACACTCAACATACACGATGAAATGATTACCCTTTTTTTGCATATTGAACAAGGCCAAACACCTTATTTTCATGTACTTTCACCTGTATACCCCTCAGTACATGGCACAGAGGAATCATCAAACACACACTATACAGGATTCTCAGCCTTTCACTTCTACTGGAATTGCAAGTCACAACTCCTTGGCTTACGTACTGTACCTATTTTCTGCAAGGTAAACATGGGTTACAGCGTTTAAGAAGACAAGCTCATTTTGTCTCCATCCAACCTGGGATTCAAATCAACATCTGTTTAATCATAGAAATATACATACCAGAGAGGCTAAGGCTACAGCATCCCCATACTCCACAGCCAGTCCCAGTGTGCCATGTATGGTGATGAGGGTGTTGAAGTAGTTCATTCCTGTGGTGCGGTAGTAAGCCTGGCCAGCCGTGCGGAGGCCTTCCATGGTGCCGTAGTAGTGGTCAGGGGCAAGCATCATGTGTATGTGTGGGTGGAACTGGGAAGCACCAGCATGGAAGAGTGTGTCCCAGGCAAGGTTTGGGTAGCTAGTAGTGGTGGAAAAGACAGCTGAGTGGTGTAGTTTTTCAGTGTTGCAGAATTGTAAAATATATATAATTATAACTATTAAGAACATGATGAGAACCCTTTGACACACACTTAACCTTACATGAAATGAGATTCTTGCTGGCTGACATCATAGAACCACTGTGTTGCCTCCTCAAGCAGGTGCACCAGGAGTTCCCGAGAGAGGTGGAGGGGATTGTGGACATGGGTTGGCACCACCATGCTGTGATGAGTCTCCACCTTAAATGTGTTGGTAATCCTCACTGTATCTTTGGTTTCATGCCTGCAGGACAAGGAAGGAATGACTGCAAGGAGAGGAAGGAAACTGTTGGGTTGAAAAAGGGGAATACAGCCTAACTAACATTGGTTCTCTGTTCATACATTTTGAGTTATCATAATTTCATCTCCGTATAGCTTAGCTCCTATGATACTTGAAGACCGTAAGCTTATGCACCACGCAAGGTAGAGTTCTGTTAAAGAAGCCTGTATTTCATAACTAGATACATACACACATCCATGTATGTACACACTCACCTCCCAAACTTGTCTATAGCTGTCCGTATGTTGTATTGGCAGAAGTCACAATCAGTCTGTGTTTTGGCTGCCCTCTCGGCCACCCACTTGAAGATGTCCTTGCCTTGGTCTGGCATGGGACGCTTGGCTCGGACTGGATTGTAAACAGCATGCTCAGCCGTAAGAGGATGGAAGACGTGTATGAGCGGCTGTGAGGTAGAAGAGAGGCATGAGTGTGGTGGATGTAGTTTGGTGGTGGTGGTGGTTGAATAGTTGTAGTGTTAATTAATTTATCTCCTCTTAAACCAATTGCACTTGAGGTAAGTTCTGCTCCTGATAACCCACACAAGGTGCTCAATGATTAGTGATGTCAGGCAGACTATCACACTCAGGCCACAAGGGTTCAAGGAAAATGTGAAACAGATAAGGGAAACAAGAGATTTATAGAACAAATGGAAGAGAAGAAACAAAACAAAAAATATAGAAAATCTAAAAAAATTTATGTGACCTTGCATGGAGACAGAGAGAAGTACCTGATGAGTGTAAGAAGGCAATTATTGTTCCCTTGCATAAAGGAAAAGGTAGTAAAGATGAGTGTAATAATTACAGAGGGATAAGTTTGCTTAGTGTGCAAGGAAAAGTGTATGGGAGAGTGTTGACGGAGAGATTGATGGAAGTAACTGAAGGGAAGGTTAGTGAGGAGCAGGGAGAGCTTAGGAAAGGAAAAGATTGTATGGACTAGATATTTGTAATTAAAATGATGGTAGTGGAGTATTTAGGGAAGGGTTAAAAATTGTAGGCAGCCTTCATGGGCCTACAAAATGCATAAAATAGAGAGGATAGGGAATTTGACTATAATACACCTTATAGGGTGTGTGCCAGCAGTGGGAAGGTGTGAGGTAGTTTTAGAAGAGAAGATGGAGGAAATTAACGAGTTTCAGTATTTGGGAACAGTGCTATGCAAACATGGAGAAATGGAAGAAGAAATAAGAGAGAGAACTGTGAAAGGCAGGTGTGTCAGGATCACTTACAAGGGTTATGAGAGGAAGAAATGTGTTTATGGAGGTAAAGAGATGTTTAAGGAACAGTATCCTCCTGCCAACAGTAACGTATGGATCAGAGACTTGGACATGGAATAGGGCTCAGCAGTCAAGAGTGTGTGCTGTGGAAACCGGTGACAAACCTGTTTGTTAACTTTCTCACGGTATTGTTCATCTTGTCCCAACCAGTCTCGCACTCTCGCTGCAAAGGCACTGGACATATCTATGGGTTGTGATACCCGCTGGTGAACCTCATAAAGCTGCAAGTATCTGCTGTATGCCTCTTGACACTCTGGATGGGGTGACTCTGCCCATGTGGGGACAAGGCTGCCAAAAACTTCCTCAATGTCTTCTGAGGTTCTGCCATCAAAGCATTCTTTGGAATACCATTCCTGCAGAAGGAAGAGAAATTGTGGTGCTCAGAGGCTGGAGACTAGAACAAGGAAAAGGGAAATCCTTTCAACATATCCTGATTCAATGGATTTTGTGCGAGTTAGATCTGCTAGTAGCTAGTGACCTCTTGACCGGCTATATCAATGCAAAAACAACATTAAACATTGTTTTCATATACCATCAGCTGGACAAGAGGTGAAGAACTGCCTCCTAATAACACACATACCTTCACTCATATTTCACCTCCCCTTTCATCTTGCCTCTACAACCTTCCAAAAGTACATTTGATGTATAATTATCTTTAGAAGAGGGAGGAGCTGTGTAGATCAGGTATTTGCTGTGAGACCATCTTAAATGTTACATTTATTATTACCTTATATTGTTTGTTTGTTTCATAGTTACTGTTCCTTTGAATGCATTAACAACATGCTTCCCCGATCCCACAGCCTTGCTGCATGACACTCGACTTATTCATCATCCTTATTCTGTCCACTTTACTGAAGGAAAGGTTAACCAGTTTCTTCACGCCACTTCACTACCAGATTCTACAACACTGCCTTGTTCTGTGTTCCTACCATCCTACAACCTCCATTAAAAAGGAACACGTAAATATCATGGGAACTGGATTTAACATGTTTCATTGGACCTCTCATACATTTATTCTTTTGAGAGTAGCAGTTGTCACATTCCCTTTTCTCAGATTTGTAACAATAATACAATAACAACAATAGGGCAGTACTACAGCTATATGAATGAATACCTGTTTGTGGGGCAGTCTGGCATTGAAGGGTGGCCAGACAGTGTATTCCTCCTTCAGGACACGCAGGATAGGGGTAGGAACCACACGGACAGCTCGTTGCACAGTTAAGAAGTGGTACAGCAGGTAGATAATGGCAAGTGCTGTCCCTGTTGCCACTACCACACGGAAGCATTCTCTCATGGAGCCTGTAGTGTTAGATCAGATGAGGTGTTCCTTCTCGTAGCATGGTGACTGTTATTCTTTACTGATTCCCCTCTGTCCTCGTATAGATACCCTCACTTAGGTTTAATAACACACAAAGTACGTACATGGTGTCCTATATACACACACAAATATATACCGTATTTCCCGCCAAATAAGACGCACCTATAATTCAGTAGGGAACATTCAGGAAAAAATTAGAAACCCTACTTTTCCGTGGGCTTCTTAACCCTCCTGGAGTAGAGTTTTAGTCAAAGATAGTAGGCAAATAAGTATTCTGCTGCTGAACTACTTAAGCAAAACATGCAACTAACCTTATAAACACCGGCAATTATAAGGTTAAACACCTACATTTTCCCTTAGCTTATTAGCCTTCTCGGCAGGGAACAAGATATGGGCACGTCAATGATACGTTTTTAAAAAAATATTATCTATATGGTAAAATATTAACACAGTGAAACTTGATTAATGTAGTTCAGTAAAGGTCATGTTGACGATGTTAACTTCCTATGTACTTAGGTCTCTTTCTGTTATTTAATCACAATAATTTTACTGAACCTATTTAAGGATCTCATCTTAAAAAAAAAAGGTCACCTTATTCACTGTTGAAAAGGTCACCTTATTCACTGTTGAAAAGGTCACCTTATTCACTGTTGAAAAGGTCACCTTATTCACTGTTGAAAAGGTCACCTTTTCAACAGTGAATAAGTCAATATGGAACAGCACCAGGTCCTGATTAATGGTGGGATATTGTCGTTTTTTTATGTTCATGCCTGTATTACTATAATATTCTTAATATCTAACAGTGAACTCATTTATTTCAACTCACTTAAGAGAGAAAGAGAAAAATGCAAAACTCACGAGACCACCATACTTTTAAACAGTTATATACTTTTTTTTTTTACTGCAGTAGAAATTTGAAATTTCTTTAAAAATTTAAAAAATACTACTTCATTACATATTTCTGCTAATCAACAAGATAAGACCTTTCTCTTAAAAAAATATTTAATGTTTTAACTACAACCTGTTTGTAGTAGCAACACAGGTACACATAGAGCAGTGATAAGCATGTCACAATGTGGAAAACAACATGCCTTTCTAACACAAATTACACACAAATTACCAATTAGTATACCTTCTCTCAAAAAAGTACAAACAATAGTTTTAAAGATACTGATACCTTTCATTTTCTTATCAGCCATCTACTTATAAGTTTGAGTGCAGCTACTGTTCCATCTACTCAGTTAAGGAGCTCAAAGTATCAACAATCTGGAACAAAGTATGACATCATCAAAATATTCCTTTATCTTCCTCCTCATCATTATCTTTAACATCCTAACTTACTCAACATTGACTTTTATTGTAGCATGGTGACTTACAAAGACAATGATGAGACTGAAGGGCACCAAGATCTGGAAAACAGAACAGAATACTGAATCTGAACAGAAAACAAGGCATTCAATACATTAGGTAATGAGTGAGAGCAGTCCAAGGGTGGCAATAAAGTAAATAGAGCACTGAGCACACAAGATGCTTATACATTAAGAGGTCACAAACTATGGATGATGACAAGTAAACAATGCACAAATAACTCACTACAGGCATGACACACACTGGACAATGACAACACACTTCACACAGCAGAACACTACTTGCAAAAATAATTAAATCTTTAACAACAGGTCTGCCTCAGAACATTTTTATTTTTACCATAAAATTAGTGCACACAACACTCTTCAGCATGATGCATGTATCTTTGAGTAACTGTCTCAATGATTTACACTAACTCCAAAAAATATGATGCCCATTGGAGGAAGATTGCATAATTTTTATTATATATATTTTTTGTTGTTATGACAATGTCTTGCCATGAGTTTACAATATCATGTAACAATTTCAATTTACAATTCTTTCCTTTTTTTAACCTGTAAGTTGTTACATGTCTCTTGAGTCACTCGACACAAAACTGATGTATGCCTCTTAAGAGTGCAGATTTCAGACTACGTACTTCCAACAAGTTAGCGAGTTGTGTAGAAGCCCGAGTCTATGTTAAACTTATGTTAGAACTGTCACTCATGCAGTGTTTGATACCCTCATTCAGAATTCAGTCATTTGCCTGTAACCAATGATGGTGATATCACTTGCCATTTAGGTGACCAAAATTAAACTATTCTTTAAGTCATTCAGCAAGGAAGACCGATGTGAAGTAAGAGGAGACTCTCATTGAGGCAAAAATGTAGTTAAATATAGTAACCATACTGCTGATTATAGGCATCATAACAAACCTTTGGAAACTATATCATACTGTGATAATTTCCAGTAAAGTTTTGAAGACAATTTCTAGGGGGAGGCGATGGCCTAGTGGCTAGAGTGGGGGCATATCAACTCAGAGTCCCGAGTTCGAGTCCCGCAACAGGCTGGCCATTTTTCTTTGGAAAAACCACCGAGTGGCCAATGATCACTCAGATGCTGCCATAACAGTATCTTCGACAGTACTGCAGTTATATGCAACGAGGAGCTTTCACTGGCAGCATGAGCCACTTAAAAAATCTAACCTGCCTTACTAACGGGCGGAGGCTGACCATCTAATGCCTTCATTAAGCCTACCGGTGACATAGGTTCAGGACATAAAAAATAAAAATAATAATGAATAAATAAATAAACAAATTAATAAAAAAAACTTCCAATGGCCCCAATGCACATAACTTTCACTACTGTCATCCCTATTCTATTCATCTTACAAATGCATGAGTTGGCCAAAATTTATGAATCCATTCCTTTCATTGGTAATTTGTGGAATAGTTTGCCTTCCTCTATTTCTCCACCTACTTTTAATTTAATTATTTCAAAAGTGAAGTTATGAGATACTTCAGGACCAAAACTGAACCTACTTTCTAGTAACTAGCTACTTCTTTTTAAGATAGCATCCTTAGGTATACAGGAGATCACCAGTCAGTGGTCAATAAAAATTAATCAAATCCATCTAAGAAAGACAGGAATGAACTGAGACTAGAAGGAAAGAACACACAGGGTGATGATAGTGGACACAACTTTACCCGAATATACTGATAAAGTACCAACAGTGACTGACCAGGAAAAAGTAGTGCAGCACTCTTGGCTTTCTCTCTCATCATTCGATGCCTTCCAATTGGCCAGTGAAATCGGAAAGGATTACCACTTCTATAAAGCATGTCACTGGTACCCAAAGCTATGGGATGCCAACATTTGCTCCACCCATGGTACTCTCATTTATCTGAAACATTGAATTATGTACAAAAAAAAAGGATAAATTAAGCTATAAATAAGTTTACATGTAGCACTGTCTTGTATAATGGGATTACATTAGAGTAAAATCATTCCTTATAAAGGAATATGATGGATTTGGATTTGGTGTTTTCTTTAAGTACCTGCTTTCTTAACATAATTCATTATGCAAACTCAAGTAATGATCATATATTCTTATTGAGAATTCTATATTTCATATACTAGATATATAGGTATATATATATATATATATATATATATATATATATATATATATATATATATATATATATATATATATATATACACACACACACATATATATATATATATATATATATATATTTATTTATTTTTTCACCCTTAGACTTATTTCTCATTGCCATATATGATTTATATTTGCTTCCATCACCCAAAAAACCTGCTTTCTGAAGATGTTACCAAGCTTGTTGGTTATAAGAAGAAGATAGGGGACGAGCAGTAGTGATGTAGATATACCAAACTATAACAAAGGATATTTCTGCATAACTACTGCTCTGACGATATCAATATAGTTAGTTAGTTAGTTAGTGTAGTATAGAGGCCCTGCCTCACAGCCATGGTGATCCACCGCTGGTCCCAATCCTGGCATCCCTGTTCCTTAGGGCCACCTGGTCTGGTATGGTATTTTTTTTTTCCTGATTGACATATTATGGCCTATATTTTGTTATAATAACGAGCACCACCTAAAACCTTTACAGATGTGTTAAGTACACTATGTATAGTATGTAGGACTTATAACAGAACAAAACCGTACCTAACCAAACCTAACATAACATAATCAACATAACATAACTTGAAAGATGCTTTACCAGGTAAATAATAAGGCATGAACGCGGTACGACTGCCGTATCTCTAAGCACTTCGTATTTATATCGATATCGTCCGAGCAGTAGTTATGCATATTTACCTAATAAAGGAAACATTATCCACTTCATCATCTTGGGAATTCGATGGTGCCGTGTAAGGTGTGGTTCCACAGCCTATTATAAGTAGCAGATATTATACTTCTTGGAAATTTGATGGAGCCGTGCAGGTAGCAGATGAGTGAGTGGAGTTTACCTGTCCTCTGGAGGAAGGTACTGGTGTGTTTTGAGTGCTTTGAAGGGCTCTGAGAGCCACCTAAGCGGTCAGATACTGTTGGTCTGTGGAGGTGGAGAGAGGACTGTGAAGTGTGAGTGTACGACAGTGCTATATGAATATATTATGTGCTAACGTGGCATCTATGAATCATATCAGTATGACGTATATATGGCTTGCATTCGGCAAGAAATAGATGCGCCAAAGGTAGGAGGGCCTGGGCGCAACTGCTACGATTGTTTATGTACTGTTGTTGTTGTTGTTTTAGGGCTGCGAGGATCCCTTGGGGAACACTATGAGCCCTGGTGATGTCCTATGATGCTATCACAGGCGCGGTAGTTGACCTGTCCTCCTCAGGAAGGCACAGGTGAGGCGGATGACAGCGTCTTGCCGGGAGGGGTGGACGCCAGCTGTTTATGTACTGTATTATTATTCCAAGAGGAAAACATCAAAAGAGTACTTACATCAAACTTGGAAAAAAAAGAGAAATAAAAAACAAAGAAAGAGGAGTAATATAAACTATAGGCGAGAAAGTGAAAGAAAATTAATAAATAAATAGATAACATGAGCACAATGAATAGTTAAAAATTTAAGAAAACAGAAAAGAAAAAAGTTAATACAGTCGTAAAAATTGAAAGAGACGAGAGAGGAATGCCCTTGTAAAGGCAAAACTCCTCGCCGAACATAATTTATAACCATTAATAAACATTTATAAACGTTCGGAAATAGATGCCGACTTAGGACATCTTGAATATCACTTGTCACCAGCTGATCTCTTCTGCAGAATTATGCTAGACTAACTTAAAAAATTATGTTTGGGTACAAATATGCTAAATGAGTGACACAATTATGCCAACCTTATGCTAAATATAATATGCATAATCTTACATTAATTTTTATAAAAAAAAGATATTAGCTATTGATCACTGCTACAATCGATTTCTTTAAATACTTTAAACACTTCAATATGTCTGACATACAGGGTATCATATTATTTATACAGTAGATGAAAGACAGCAGACCGACAGCCCTTTTGTAAGCATAGCTTTTAGGCTATTACTTTACTCATTATGTAATGTACCCCCTTTACACTGTAGCTTTTAAGGTGTTATTAGATGTTATGATAGCGAGCTACAGGCCGAGCGTAGTGGGTAACTTTACAAATTTATTAAAATTAAGGCACTGAATCTTTCTAGGGAGCAACCAAAACTGAGACGAGCTATTAACAAGCATATTTATAAAGCAAATAATAAACACAATACATCGGATACAGCCTAACAATGGAGTGAATCACTCCCCCTTCTTAATATACCTTAAACACCGGCTAAGTCAGCCTCCTCTGCCTTCTCAATACAAGTTAACACCCCTAAGGTAATCTTGCTAATAAACACTCAAGGTAATATTAACACATCCTAATCCCCAATACTGCCTATCACTATAGTTACACAAAGGCAGACATCGGTGCTAGAGAGGAATTACGTCATCCTCCTCCCATGAAAACCCTGTAACACAACATTCACGTAAGTATTTGAGGTTCATTTTATTCAACCATACCCATACAACCTCTCTCTCTCTCTCTCTCTCATATATATATATATATATATATATATATATATATATATATATATATATATATATATGTGTGTGTGTGTGTGTATACAAGATAATCTATGGAATGGGGAAGCCACAAGACACACTCACCTCAACGGAGGGTATGACTGCTTCCACGGAAAACAGCTGTGAAGTGACCCTTGCCTGTGTGTATGTGGTGGCTATCGTGCCCCTGAAGGGGTCACACGGGCTAATAATAGAGCCCATCGCAGTTATCCTTATAATCGCTGATGTCGTGTGGTGGTGGCGGACTCTGGGCAGTCAACACCAACACCAGCAGATATTCGTAGTAATAAATAAAAAAATAAAAGCAGTTTCGGGAGTGTGTGTGTGTAGCCGCAGTGCCCCCAAGTTAGGGGACACGGACGCAACACAACACACCCACTGGGATCTGGGCGCGGATCCGGACCCTTGCCTGAGAAACCTCAGCCTTCCATTGATGAGATACTTCTGTCAAACGTTTCGAGTTTTGCTCTGCTTCAGCCATTGTGTGCCAATAACAGTGCATTATCTGCACAGTAAAGTGATTTGATGTGCATGAGATCAATTTCAAAGCCTTTCCATTTCCTTCAGTTCCTCAATTATTAAGGAGGTAATAAGCTTGTAGAGTAATGTGAATCCCGTGCATCCTTGCCTGATGCCATTTTGTATGTTGATATTTGTGTTCGTTGTTTGTCTTTATCATTGTCGAGTCTCCAGTGTAGATATTGACAATAGTATCGATTATTTTCAGGTGTACCTTGTAGTGCATCATGTTTTAACAAAGTGTTCTCTTTTAACAGTCAAAAGCCTTGTTGTAGTCTATGGATGAGAGAGAGAGAGAGAGAGAGAGAGAGAGAACGAACCTACAGAAACAAATGCAACCTTTCACACCGGAATGGCGTTACACGTTGCATGTGCCACGTGTCACTTGGATTCCACTGCGAGATAAGACAGGACCGTGATTCTTTTTAGCATGCGATGTGCCACCTCGCAACTGTGAGTGGAGGAGTGGTATGCTGTGGGGTGGTGGCGAAGACAGTGCAGTATGAACAGATTATGTGCTAGTGCATTATGAACAGATTATGTGCTAACGTGGCATCTACGCAACATACGTAGTTGCCTTGAGTGCAGTAGGCCGCCCCCTCCTGCTATAAAGTCTACACCTGTCAGGTGGTGGTCTTGTTTATGTAGTAATAATGTTCGGGAATAGATCCTGGCTTAGGATATCTTGAATATCACTTGGTATCACCAACTGATCTCTTCTGCAGAATTATGCTAGATTAACTTAAAATTATGTTTGATTGAGTACAAATATGCTAAATGAGTGACAAAATTATGCCAACCTTATCCTAAATATAATATGGTTAATCTTACATTAATTTTTATTAAGACATTAGCTATTTACCGCTCCAATCGATTACTTTGCTCAGGTGTTGTTGAATATTGTTGCAGTCTTCAGAGCATGTTATTTTTCTGCCAAGTTTCGTATCGTCTACGAATTTTGACTGAAGATTATTTTCTAAGTCATTCACATATACTGTATATAGATTGTTCATTATATATATATATATATATATATATATATATATATATATATATATATATATATATATATATATATAAACACCACTAATTCTAGTTTTTTCCAATGACCATGTTTGGCAGGTTTATCCACATTACCATACAGTGGAGACCTCTTCGAAGGGGGAATGAAAGAAAGTTTGATAATACTAGTCAAAACAATGACCCTCTCTTGCAGGCTCTTTATGGAATGGGAAAGAGGTTGATTGATGATGATTTATACAATGGCAGTGTAGACACTTTGTTAACTTTGTGATTTGAGGACAGTTGTGCATGTAGTGAAGGGAATGTCATTAGCATGAGGGAATAAGTTAAACATCTGAGTGCCTTTAATATCTATAACATACATTGCAATGTCTTTGCAGCCAAGGCGTCACTTAAAAAATCTAACCCACGCTACTAACGGGCGGAGGCCAACCATCTAAGGTCTCCTTGAAGCCTACCGGCGCCATGAAGAAGAAGAAGAAGAAGAAGAGAGGTAGACAAAAGTATATAGTGTATTTCTTACATAACTGCTTCTTGGGTTTCAACAAATGGTTACAACTTAAGGTGATGCCATTGTGGAGTAAGCAAGACTGTAACACACACACCGTGACACCACCGCCAACTGCAACTCTCATAACACACTTCACTCAGGATAATAAAAGTGATTGCACTCACTTCACTTTGTATTTCCTTAAACAATATAAATTGAATATCACAAATAATGTTGATGATATAATATGCACTTCATAGCTGAGAATATAAAATTTATTTACAACATGAGTGTCTGTATCCAAGGGGGGATGCAATGACATAAGATAAAAATATGTGTATTTTTCATATACGAACAGCTTACTAATACATGAGGTGAATCACACATGTCAGTACTAACTGGCACATGGGAGTAAAAAATAATAATTTGTGACTACACACACAGTTAACAAACCTGTACAACTACCCTTAAAGCACATCGGCTCCTTCCTTGGAATGAGTCAAGTTCCTATCATATGAAGTTGGACTCATATTTACTTATAGTTGGAGCAGTAGCAGAAGCAGTAGCAGCTGAGGTAGCTGCCTCCCCTGTGAGGGGTGGGCGGTGGGCATGTAGGGAAGGTAGGCTTGGGTGAGCATGGCCAATTGCCTCAGCATAGCGATGTTCCCCAAGGGTCAAGATTACATCAAGGAGGAAGGCACTGTTACGCCGGATGTCAGGAACCTGTCAAAGACAGTAAATAGCACCTCAATTTCTTTTACAAATCACAACACAATGCTGACTTTAACCTCATATTAAGCTATCTAGCTCTTCTTTTTGCCTCCAAGAAAAATCTTTAAAAGGGAATACATAATTCTCACTTCCTTCAGTCCTCTTCTCCTTTGACATTGTTCTTTCTCACAGTCTTTTGTAAAATATTCCCATACTATGAATGGTCTTCCTCATATAGTAACTTCCTTAATATTGCTGATCCACTATCTAACTATAGTCTGTTTAACTGAAGCTGATACCTTGAGCCAAACCAAGTTTTGTAATCACCTAGCTGATTAGCTGTTGACTGGGAACAACGTTCAAGTAGCTTTCATGCATTACTTTTCCCCCTTAGTGTTGTACAGCTGCAACTGTATGAAACAGTCAAACATTCAGTGCTGGACACATATGCAATGACTAGCACACAATTGTGCTATGTGGATATCGTTAGGACAAGGTACACTTGTTTTTTATATATATATATATACACTGAAAACTCGGTTTTCATATGCCCCAGTTTTCGTACAATTCGGTTTTTGACAATTTTTTTTGTCGAAATTTTGTCCCAGTTTTTGTACAGTTGAAAATGGTCCATACCAAACTTGTCCGCCTGCCCACGTGACTCAGCCACTCATTTCCCGGAATTGAGCGCCCACACAAAGCATCCCATGCATTCGTGACTCAGTCTGCCTTTGTTTCTCGTTGAGTGAGCATCACCCCGCGTGTTCATCCAAAACATTTTGTAATAACCCATTGTTTTTTGTGCTTGTTTATTGAGTGCGACTGCTAAATAAGCCACCATACATTTTTATGAATGAGAATCAACAACATAAGGCTGATATGTAGATGGAGGAATGAGTAAGTGATTGAATTAAAAGATAAACAAGCATCACTTACTTCATTCTTGAATAGAGGCTCAGTGAGGGATGTCTGGCAGTGCCTCAACTGAGCAGAAAAGATTGCTGTGAGAGATTCATTGATGAGTCGCTCAGTCTCTGGCCAAAAGAGTCTCAGCATATCTTCAAGGTAGGACAGGAATGCACGGCTGAACTGCACTGTATTGTTTGTCAGTCCCACACATAGATCATCTGTTGTAGAACATGTTATAATTATTTTTTCATGTTTAATTTGTTTCATGTGCTGCTGCTGCTGTGCAAAGAGGAGAGAGGAGGAGGAGGATTACATAGGAATACAAACAGCAACAAATCTACAGATCCCTAGAGGGAGGAGGAGGAGGATAATGATGATAGTGGGTGGTTGTGTTTTTTCAACACTAAGGTCAGTATTATGATATCAAACATGCTCATCCACTTTCTTCTATAATTCTTAATGGTGGCAACTTCAATGTCATGACACACACAGCAGACAGACAACGTACAGATTCAAACAAAGCCTACCTAGTGTTGTAAATATAAAGGTTCTCGGCTCTTGAAAAGGGGTCCTGTCTCTTACTAAATAGTGATTTAAAAGGCTGAAACATTGAAGAAACCCTTGTGTAAGGTTGAGGACCAGAAAAACTGATAATGGCGGAAAAAACACTGGAATTTCCCCAGATCTTCAGTGGTATCAGTGACCAAGACGTGAATATTGGCAAGACATGAGATTAAGGAGAAAGAAATTAAAAGAAATGCAAATGACAATCCTTAAAGAGAGAAGAGAAAAAGGAAACTTAATTACAATATATAAATTAATGAACAACCTGTAGCAAACCAATAGAAAAGATCTAATATTGAGAAGAAAAGGAGAGTTTGGTTATTTCAGGGGACACACAAAAACAAAACAAATTGGAACCACTGCTACCACACAAAAAAAGTACAGTTTTCCCCAGAGAAGTATAGATACTTGGAATGGACTGAAAGAAGAGGTATTGACAAATGATGGATAACAATTAAAGGAAAGACGGCACAAATATAGACACAGAGACAGAACCACACGAGTGTAGCTCAGGCCCTGTATACAACTAGGCAAATATAACTAGGTAAATACACACACATACGCACTCACCCTTAACATATTTTTCAATGCTGGCTACTCCAATATCATTCATGTCCTCGATAAACTTGTTGAGCTGCTCTTTGTTGTCATACTTGAGTATCTTCCACGTGTCCTCCTGTCCCCTTAGCTTGACAGCCTCCACCAGCTTGTCCCTCCCATCACGGATCCACTTCTCTGTGTCCCTCAGCAGCAGGGTGTGAAGAGCAAAGGTAAGGTCCAACCCTATGTCAGCCAACTGAAATGGTGCCACATAATGTTATGAAGTGTGGTGAAACAATTGTAAACTAAGTATATGAGTAGTATATGTGACACTATAAGATAATGCTATTGTTGTACTAGAAAATAATGGTGATGATGAAACCTTAAATATCATCATAGTACTAGTGAAGTTTTTCCAGTCTCAGAGGAAATGGAAATACACAGGATATGTATGGCAGAGGAATACACAATAATTAACTATAATAGCTGACTACGGAAGCATCTACATCTTCATACAATCTTTCTACATCCTCGTCCTTGTAGGTTAATGTTGGAGTGTAAAGGTGTGTGGTTTTCATTTTATATCTGTTGTTCAATTTGATTGCTAAGCCGGCTACTCGCTCACTTGAACTATCAAAATGTTCAATATTTCTGGCTAGTTCTTTGTTCGTACTGCTCTATAACTCTCTCAAAGGACACACAACTCTGCCCTACAACCCATAACCTCTATCCTCATTATCATATTCAATGGGCCATTACCACCATCCAAATATTTTCTCTTCACTGCACTATGTCCTCCACCTGTTCAAAATGGTCCACAGCATAACCCTGAAGTCCATAGTAACAAATAATATCTTTAAGCCCAAGGTTCTCAGGCCTAGCATTGTGAGGGAGCCCTTGTTGACTCACCTGATGACAGTGGTGATCAGCACGACTGACACAATCCGCCACAGTAGTGAGAGAGGACTGAGTGGTGAAAACATGACGGGAGAACATGGAGGCAAAGTTGTTCACTTCACTGTGTGCCCACACCATCAAGGCTGCCACGGTGAACAAGAAGAAGAAAAAAGAAGAAAAAAAGGGCTGTATTACTATGATTATTATAACTACTATCTCCATTAGTGTTTTAATTGGTATCCCTGTTATTTTTACTATCACTGTCTTCTTATTTCTCCCATTTTTATAGTTATTGCTATAGCTATCATCATCATTACTTAAATTGTCAATATGTTATAATTATTGCTGCTGTATTTACTCCACATTATTGTCACTATTATTATCAACATATCTATAATGGTATCATTCTTTATTACTATTTTTGTCAAAATCTTCAATGGTATAATTATAGAATAGTTCCTCCAAGATGTATAAGCTAGTGATCCTTACCTGAGGTGCAGCTTGGGTTGGATGGGAAGGCTTTGGTGAACTCTCTGCCAGTCTCAAGAAGGTTGTGGAAGAAAATTGAGCACAGTTGCCGCACATAGAGCACTGTCTTGCCCTCCAGCCTTAGTCGCTTAAGACCTGCCTTCAGGATGGCTCCCCTGTGGCCCAGGAACAGCTCACAAGCCTGTCAAGATGAGTCTCAAGTCATAACAGTGACAAAGCCAGTCCAGGTAGTGTAAAAACTACCCTCACAATTAAACCCGTCAAGTAATCCTACACTATACAAGAACTAAATACATGACTGTTATGCTATCCTGTGAAATCCCTACAACTGATGTAACTGATACTTTATGTTTAGAGTCACCCATCAGTCACCAAACACCACCTCATATCACCAATCAACACTATCCTACTCCCTCTCACCACCAGGAACACAATACTCGCTTGAATTGAGATGCTACTGTAGTGATGTGGTGCAGCAGCCTCCCCGTCAGTTGTACTCCTTGAAGTATACTAACAGTGCACACCACTTCACCCCCGTCACCATGTTCTTGTCTCTGTTGTAGTAGAGATGAACTTACCTGACTGGACTTGTTGAGGTGGACTAAGAGTGTGGTGGCGCGCCGGGCTGCACGGGGACCTCCCTGAAGGCTCTTGTCTGGAGTGACTCTCAGCTCAGCTTGAAGCACCTCCACCAGACTCTTGACCCGACTCTCTAGGGCACGTCTGATGGGAGAGGAAAGTGACAAGCAAGTTGGTTAGTGCCACAAGTACAATGTGGTAGAGTATTTGGTTTGTGGTAATGGTGTAATGAAGGTACTTCACAATTTAGAAATTTTAATGCCATTATGTGGTGAAATGACCAGTCTCAGTTGATGGAATAATTCCAAAATTCTACCCGGTCTTTGGATAAAACTTTCCCTTTCACTATATCCTTTTCTGGGCATGCTTCAATTTGATGGGGTTGTCTTAGCATCACTATATCAAAAAACATCAAAGAAAGTGACACTCAAACCTCACCTCATTTCACTGAAGGCTGGTGTCTTGGGGGACATGTCAAAGTACTCCCTTCCACTGTCCACCAATGCTACGGCTTCCTCAAAGTTACGCTGTGCAATGGCCTGGTCCAACTCTTCTGGCAGCTCCAACACCCATTCTGGTGGGCCGAGGGAGGGTGGCTGGGCCTCCATGAATGGGTTGAGGCTGTCGTCATCCTCCCCAAATGCTGAAGGGATCAGTGCAAGTTGTGTCTACAGATTCAATGACAGAGATAAATATGAGATTGTGAGATGTTTCCAATTATTTGTAGGAACCCAGAAGGTTTAGGAATTGACAAACAAGTTACACAAAACCATGCAGCTAGACAACCTTTTATCAAATGACTTAAAGCTGAATCATTTACATAGAGAACCTACAATTCAAAATCATGATTGTCATATTATTTTCTGCTTCCCACATCCACACTACACAACCTTGACATAACCTTCACAATGTGCCGCCACACATCACCATAAGTGACATGATATGGGTTCAATGCAAACCATGGAACATGACAATGGTCTGCCATCCCAGCAGTGGAGACGAGTTTGCTGGGAAAAGGTTGTGGAGTTAATAGAGTAGATGGTGAAGGTAATACAAGAGTACTTGGAAGATGTGCCATGTTCACTAATAGAGAACCTGGTCAAAAATGGCTGAGAAGAGCTAATGAGATCAATTTATGGGCACAAACTAGATGCTTAGAGTGTAACAGGACAATACCTTATGCAATTAAATGACAGTGTTGAAGTAGTTATAATGTGTAGCAAGAAGAAAGACTAAACTGTACAAAGATGAAGTGTATAGTCACAGATAAGTGGAGACTCTTTCATCATGACCACACCCACCAAGGAGACCCAAGGAAGATGTGCCACAATACACCATTACAGACACAACACCACAACACAAAATCACACTCCCACAACACCAACTTACACCACCACAGCTAAGCCACACACCCAATGAGAGTGGTCCTACATGACACCTACGGTTGGTGTTTTCCAGTGAATCTTCCTTGCTGAGTGAGAGTTGTCGTTCTCTTTGGTGTTGTTGCTGGGCACGCTCCACATTCTGCTTGTCTACCGTCACTTTATTGGCCTTGGTGTGCTCTATTTCATCCAGCCAATCTTGCTGCATAGGTAAGGGAAAAATATCTATTAGTGATGACTAGATGAGATCCCTGCTGTGGGGCCTGCAAGAATACTACCATAATATTCCCTGCGGGTCATAAAAGGCGACTGTAAGGGCAATTATTGTTCCCCTGGGTAAAGGTAAAGGTTGTAAAGATGAGTGTAATAATTATAGAGGGATAAGTTTGCTTAGTGTGCAAGGAAAAGTGTATGGGAGAGTGTTGACGGAGAGATTGATGGAAGTAACTGAAGGGAAGGTTAGTAAGGAGCAAAGAGGATTTAGGAAAGGAAAAGATTGTATGGACTAGATATTTGCAATTAAAAGTATGGCAGAGAAGTACTTAGATCAGAATGAATAATTGTGTGCAGCCTTCATGGAACTAAAAAAAAATATGAGTTGATAGTGAAGTGAAAAGCCATCTGTATATTTCTTAGTGTGTATGTGCGTGTGCGTGTGTGTGTGTGTGTGTGTATGTGTGTGTATGTGTGTGTGTGTGTGCATCCTATCAAGTTGTGTTACCTTAGATTTAGCCGTGGGAGCCATGAAGACGCGGGTGTCAGGGAAGATGAGCACCTTGAAGGCATTCTTGGTGTTGCCTCGGTCCTTAATGTTGACGGGCAGCACTTGGTCCAGTGGGTACAGCACCTCAAACTTGTAGCGTACCGGCCCACGTCTGAGGACAGGAAGCCAAATAACAAGGTTCATTATATTCAATGTTCTTTATATAGTCTTCATTTGCACATATTGAGGAAACGTAAGTGATAAGCATCAACAGGAAATAGAGAGAAAATCTTCTGCCCAATAAGGTTGTGTTAGGCATTAATGAAAAAAATAATCAATCATGTTTTAGCAAATAGTATCATTAGAATAGTTGTAAAACTCACTTAAAAATAGCCACTGAAAGTCCATAAACAACAAAGGGATATAATTCAAACACTATTCACAGCAAACTGAAATTACTAACAAATATAAAATTATGAACACAGAAGTAATCATCACTATATAATGTATTCTCTCACCCTCCCACACACACACACACACACACACATCCACACCCACCTGTCACTGAGCCAGGATGCAATCATGAGTGAGTCATTGAGTAGGTAGGCATGGATCCGCTGCATGGCTGTGTAGTCATCTTGGTTCAACTCCACTAAGTCTCCATCAAACACCAGACAACGGTCCTCCACCTCCATCACATGCTACGGTAAGGGGGTTGGGGGTCAAAAGAGGAACATGGAAACTCACTCATTCTCTTACATACACACATGGAAAAAAATTCATAATAAAAAAATAAAATAAAAAAACCAATATATATAATAATATGTATATAAATAAATAAATTCAGTAGATAAATGAAGGTGGTGAACCCTGCTGTTATGATGAACTTACCAAAACATTATGAATTATAAGAATAGCATGAATCCTTAAAAATGGTCCAAGATGTATTTAATGAAAAAAGTTATCTCATGAATTTCATAAACTATAATTAGCTCATCTGTCTGCAGCCTACTGCAAGTAAAGCAAACTAACTTGTTCAACATTAGTAAGTATAAACATAAAGTGTCAACAAGTCAAGAATGCAAACAATCCATCATAAAATGTTACTTTGACAAACAATTAATTGAACATAATGGAAAGCATGACAACTTTACCTGTTACTAATGTTTGTAAAACATCAACTGTTATAAGAATTTGGTGGTGAAAAAACACAAGGTGAAGCAGAGGCAAATAAATAAAGTGATTTTGCTTCATCCCATGTTTTCTCACGACCAAATTCCATTTCCTTGTCTTATTCATATAACAAAACAACTGTTATAATATATATATATATATATATATATATATATATATATATATATATATATATATATATATAAGTATATTACACTGTGATAACTGTTACAATTGCCTACACTAAGTTTCTTCTATATTGATAACATACTAGAATACACTGGCATACATACATACAAATGCACAACATAATTCAGTTGAAGAAATACCTTAATCTTTTTTGTGAATGAGCCCAAAGAGGAAAAAAAGTTAATAAACTTGATTTTATAAAATCTGCAAAAAATCAGTCTTTGTATATCCAAGTCACCAATTCATGACAACTTTATCTTTTGGAATTAAACCACATCACCATCTCATCACAGAATACGGGGAAAGTTCACTAAAAAATAAATGAATATCAAACCTCCATCTTTTTTTTCTACATTTTAAGATGTGTTTAGGTTCAGATGTTTTGAAATACACATAAGTTTGGTGTTCCAGTTCCATACTTTTCTGCAAACCTTCCAACCACCTTTCATGTTCTATCATAAGTTCCTCATTCAATGTAACTACACCCTATGTTCATCACAAAGAAAACAATGTGAATTACATGAAATATCAGTTGTTTGTAAAATAGCTTTGATGGTATTGATTTCCTATTTGAATAATAAACCTACCGAGCAGCCTTCAATTTTTTCCAGCAATCCAGTCAGCTTTTTCCTATTTTCACGGTTCTGCATTTTTTTCAAATCCTGCGGGTTGACTTCAATCATCTCCTGTGGAGCGCTGCCAGGTCCTCGGTCTCCTGAAGAAATAAACTGTAATCATCTACCTTTCTATCTCACTCTAAATATATCTGATGACCACAAAATCCTTTCAAAGGTGTGGCCATTAAAAAAAAAAATCCTGCTGGTTTTTTCATTAAGAGAGTGGAATGAGCTTCAAACTAGCAGCACGCAGAACAAAACAACAAGTATAGATATGTATAGCCGTGCTTCAGCTTGCACGGTAAGAGTGACACTGGACACTAACCTGTGATGGAGAGTTCAAGGAGGGAGGTGAGGAGAGACTTCTGCTCCGTAATGAGGTGAGACAGCTGGTACATCTCACTCTCAAGGTCTGGTGGTGATGCAGATTGTAACAAAACACAATAAAAGTATCGTGTTTTTCATACATTAATTTTTCAGAAATTTCCTTTCCAGTCAAATATAGGTTAGTTACAGTTTACATCTTTACATACACTTTACACACTTGAATTTACAGTACAACATGATGTAAATGTCAAAACAATATCCCAACCTCAAGAGTCCCATTCATCTTCTTGTCAAATTAAAAGTCCTTCGTTACTTTTGACTTCCTTTCCTTCACGGCAAGGACACAGGAATGAGTGGTGCAGCAAAGTGTAAGTTTGTACATAACACATACTGCCTCCCCGTTACCATCACCTCAAGAAGCCTCACCTCATGCACACAAACATTCATCAATAACAGGACTGGCAGGACGTACATGATATTTCCTTGGCGGTGTCAATGAATTGCATGTAGTTCATGTAGACATTTCGCTTGAGCTGTGCGTTAGTCTCCTCGGCCAGGTGCTGGATCCTCTGCCGCTGCTGCCGCAACTCATGGTCCCCCACACTGCTCTGACTGAGGCCCAACACATCTGTGGAGGCATCCTCACCTTCACTCTCAAGACTGATGCCTGTACTACTAAACCAATAAAACCTTCACATCACTTATCATCGGGAGGAACTCAGACATTTGTCTTACTTTCCACCACATGACACCATGACATTACCAAATAAAAAATAGCTACTGTTTATTTATTTTTACTTGCTTGTCCACTCCTTCCCTATATGTACAGGCATTAAAACTTACTTAAATAAATACTTTTGTCACATGGAGAGAAAGAAGAGTGAAGAGTTTGTGAAGAAAGTGTATGAGTGAAACTGCGGGTCCTAGTAGGAGAGGAAGGCTGGTTTGTAAGATGGAAGGATAGCGTGAAGGAGTACATGCATGAGAGTTGCTGATAGAGGGGGAGGGTTTGAACTGGCAAGGAGGTAGTGTATGGATAGGGAGAGGTGGAGGCTCTTCTGCCCTGGCCTTATCTGGTCTTATCATCCTGTGGGAAGGTACCATTACTTTCACCGTGAAATCGCCCTTGTGTATACGTCCACCTAACTTTGATAGACAAGCATAAAACACATATGTGTCCTTCGCAGTGAGACCGATGTGACACTGCAATAATACCTACATTCTTACGTTCTTACATACTGGTGATCTACAAATGATAGAATGAGTCATCCATACACCTATTTTTCCTGCCAACACTCACACATGGATAGTGTTGCATACATAAACTGTGTGACTATGGAACACATGAATATCCTTGTGAACCTATTACTACATAACCCCACCACCCATCACCTAGTAGTACTGTAAAGTGGGCGGAACTTAATCCACACCTGCCTTCCTCACCATTACAACGCATCATGCTACACACACTAACGTTCAACAGCGTCATAGTAATATACAAGCACCATTATTTACATTTACACCATCACCTGCACACTGTACTTACATTTCTCCGCGTTGTAATCCTCGGCTGTCAGTTTCTTCACCAGCAAGTCTGCCATGTTTGTTTACTCTGACGTCACCGGCGTTCGCGAAGACACACTCACACTGGATTCAATATTAGCTACTGAAAGGTGAAGGTGTAATAAGGTAGTAACCAACTTCTTGTGACCGCTAGCAGCCAGACAGAACCTCTGACCTGGTGATAATATTTTTTCGTTTTAAACTTTCCCTGTTCCTCTACATGTCATTTTGAGGGATGGAGGAGCAGTAAAACATCATTCTTCACCATTAATAGTGGAGGGATATAAAGAAAACATTACCTATTAAGCGTAAGTAACCTAATATAAGAACATCAACAAGTACAGGTACAGCTAGGGAGCGGCCGTGCGTTGGCTGGTGGATCACGTATATATTAAACCAAAATTGAGATTATTATTATACACAGGAAAGCAATTATATATACTTTAAAAAATCGTCTGAAATGCCTAACTGTTTCCTACATAAACATTTGTTATATTTGATTCGTATTTATTTCATGAAAAATGTTTATTTCTAAGGTCAATCATAAAATCAAAAAATAGAATAAAGCAATACTAATTAAATTAAACCAATATAAACCATAGAATAGAATATATAAAAATTATTCAAACAGAAAGTAAACCCTAAATAAGCCATAGAAAAAAGAAAAACGGAAAAAACAACGACAAAATGAGAAAAAAACACCGTAATTATTTGTTTACATCCAAGAGTGTTAATTGTAGCGTGTTACGTTATCCCGTCTGCCAGCCTTCCTCCAGGGTCAGGTTACAGCACCATAGAAGGGGCAGAGCGGGAGCAACACTACAAAAACTCACTTCTGTAACTTGGATCCGGTGTGTGAATGCGGGCGAGCTAGACACTACCAACACTGGTCAGACAACACTAGTGGGCGAGGGAAAACACGTCCACCACTGAGCACAATACCACTATACAGTCCTCAATACACGGTGGAATGTCCCAGGCTCTAGTAGCCACACAAATATAGGCTTTCCCAATAGCAAGGTGGAGAAGGAGGAGTTTTGGCGGAGGAGACGGGGTGTCCATAGCGCCAGCCTGCGCTTTGCCCTTCCAGTGCCGTCTCTCCGCTCTGACTGCCCCAGGCGACGCCCAACAAGCCTCCAACTGCCTGGGGACGCTACCAAAGCCCGCGTCTTCTCCAAAAGCCAGCGAACTATCCCGCCAAATGCTGGCCCCCAAACTCAAACCACAGGGCACCTAGACATGCATAACACTATTGTTATTATTATTATTATTGTTACGAACCCCCTCCTTCACTCCACTCTCACTCCTGCTCCTCTCGTCAGCACGCTCAGCCGAGGCCAACGTTGGCCTCGGCTGAGCACGGCCTCACTCAGTGACTGGAGCGGGAAGGAATCGTAATGACTGTTCACTTACTTTTCCGGGCACGGAATCGCTGTGGCGAGTGTAGCTAGCGATTGTTACCCCCAAATCACTGGCGGCTAGGTGGTGACAAACACTCGTTGACATTTCCTTTCCTTTACTAAACAACACTGGCAAGGTTACACAATTTACACACTTTAGGGCACACTCTCAGAGGCACAGAACACAACACAGTCACAGCAAAGTACAGGCTCAACACAGCCTCAACACGATAGCAGCACAGCACGTCTCAGCCTCAACACAGAGGACAGTCTGCTCTTCTCTTTCGTTCGTCGTCTCTCTCCCTCCTGCTGGCTCTCCTCCCCCTTAAAACAGGGATCCAGGGAGTAACAAAAGCCCACCACTTTGTCACTTTGCTTTGCCTCCAGTGTAGAGGCTGCAAAGGGCCAAATAAGCCAGCTGGCCTCCCCCACGCTCTCTAGAATCGCGGGAAAACACCTCATCCCATCTTCCCGCGTAAATAAGCCCGCCAAATACTCCCGCGAAATATCCATGTTCGTAACATTATTATTACTACTACTACTACTACTACTACTACTACTACTACTACTACTACTACTACAACTACTTCTACTATTATACTACTACTACTATACTACTACTACTACTAACAATAGTGATAATAATAAAAAACAAATTGAAATAATAGTTACATTAGAATATGATAATAATAAAACATTGCTTCAAAATGACAGATGAAAATAATCTAGTGGCCCTAATATGTTTTTAATCCTTTCGTCATGGCGGAACACTACGCCTCCTCTTCTTCCTCCTCTTCTTCTTCCTCCTCCTCTTCTTCCTCTTCCTCTTCCTCCTTCTCCATTCCTGTTGCCATCTTTCTTGCTCCACGGACAGCAGCCAAAATATCATTGTATAATTCTTAGAGAAATTCATTTTCCACGAATGTTTTTGCCAAGTAACACGTATGGAAGGTTGTAGTTAATTATTATAGTACTAGCGCGTGTGATGGCCTTAACTTCCGTGTTGGGTGGAAAGGATGTGAGAGAGGGAGAACAGTGATGGTTTTATTGAATCATATAGAGTGCATAAAGGTACTACACCCACTCCCCGAATCCACACAAATCTATAGCCTTTCACAGTTATTTAAACCTTACATACAAGGAGCTGTTTCTTCTTTTACGTCTTAAAATAAAATCATAAAAAAAATTACATCTCATTGAACAAAAGTAAAAAAGTACATACAATGGAAGACTTATTCAGTGCTTCTCTCTTACACTATTCCTTCAGTTGTATTAACATAACAGGTACTGCATATCAAGTTTCTTTGCTTCCGTTGCTCTTTCTTTGCATTTAAAACACTCTTCGTTGCAACAATAAAAGTATATAACTCAAAAGTTTAAGTCTTGGGAACACTGCCACCACATTTCACACTCTATCACTAACACACTTCCTCCTCCACGAACATTGCATTCCTTTCCCTTCCCTCCACTCCCTAGGTCCTTTCACTTCCTCCTACTCACTCCTCACTCTTCGGGAGCATCTCAATAACGCGCTAAAATACATAAGTTAGTACTCAACTTACACATTTCTTTTCTCTTTCTAATAAGGTACTTTTCCTATAATAAGTTAAAACCATGAAAAATATATATAATACAACTTGGTACAACAAATCAACTTAATCATAAGTTTCAAAAGAGGTGAAAACAATCTTCTATATAGTAACTGGTGCTTTCAATAACTAGTAGAAAATATCTTTAGCTTCCCTAACTCTCGAGGAGAGAGAGAGAGAGAGAGAAAAAAACAGGAACACAAAACACAGCATCAAAACAATGAGAGTGAGAAGGTTACAGAGTGATGTGCCTCTATAGCATGCAACACTACGGGCGCGGGGACGTAACAAGGTAACGTAACGCTGTACACACACACACACACACACACACACACACACACACACACACACACACACACACACACACACACACACACACAATCACTGAGAAGACTATGTAAACTCAAACGAGCCAAACACTGCTTAAAAGTTTCGTACACTGGCGTCACACTGGGTGCATCAGCGACACACTGGGCACATTACCGTCACACTCACCACACTATCGTCACACCCAGCACATAATCGTCACACCCAGCACATAATCGTCTCACTTAGCACATTAGCGTCACACTTAACACATAATCGTCACACACAGCACATAATCGTCACACTGAGCACATTAACGTCACACTGGGCACATAAGCATCACACTTAACACATATGGACTCCCAGATACTGTACGTTAGCCTCACACTAATGTGCTTAATGCTTCACCCTTGCCACGCCCACGGAGGGATGCAGCGGCAACACAACACAACACAACACAACACAACACATAGTGACTCTGATGCAACACAGACAAGGTGGAGCCGGAATGTTGTGTTTGTATTTTGCGGGTAATATGTGTGTTGATGTGAAAGGCAACATATTTTCGTAGATTCAAATATTAACCTGAGTAAAAACATCTTTAAAACATTTTGTATAATTATTCTACATTTTACATCTCGCATGTGTATTGTTCCCTGGCACTGGTTTGTTTGTTTGTTTGTTTGTTTGTTTTGTTTTTCTTCTTCTTCTATAATTTAATTCCCTGGCGTTATTAAATGTTGTTTTTTATTATTTTTTTCTATATCATTAACCGTTGGCGCCAGTAGGCTTATGGAGGCACAGATGGACTTGCCTCGCCTGTTATTTGGCGTAGATTATCAAATTTTTATAGAGACGCCTCAAATGTTTACGTTCTCTCTTGAATATGTTGAGAACGTGCGAGGCTAATCGCTGCTACAGCCTCAGATGCATATAACGTTGTAAGTCCCGTCTGAGGACAGTATGGCAGCAATTTGGGTAGTCTTTGGCCACTCGGCGGTGATATCAAAGATTGAAAAGTGGTCAGCGAATATCGGGGATTCGAACCTGGGATCCTAGGCTCGCATACCCGAGCGCTAGAAGGAGTGACAAACAACGATCTCTCTCTCTCTCTCTCTCTCTCTCTCTCTCTCTCTCTCTCTCTCTCTCTATCTCTCTCTCTCTCCTCTCTCTCTCCCTCTCTCTCTCCTCTCTCTCTCTCTCTCTCTCTCTCTCTCTCTCTCTCTCTCTCTCTCTCTCTCTCTCTCTCTCTCTCTCTCTCTCTCTCTCTCTCTCTCTCTCTCAAATGAAGAACACTTAAACCACCAAAAGTTAGGCAGCTGTTTACCTGTTGTTTACCTGTTGTGTGCCCCGGAAGGTGTTCGCTAACGCACCCGAACTAAAAACACTATACACAAAAAAACGGTACGTAGACGAAGGTGAACCGGGACGAACATTAATGCACGAACGTTAATGCTAAAATAAGTACACGTAACACTTCATATACAAACCCTAAAGCTATGTATGTACGTATCTAGTGTCTACATAAGGCTGTGGACGGTACGTAAGTGTATGCATCGTCAAGGTACAGGACGGTGTAAGTATGTAGGTGACGGTGCTGGACGGTATGGTATGGACTAGCGACGGTACTGACTCATACGACCCCACGCACCTATACAAGTAACATTTGGTCACTAGCTATTCCGCTCCCTCGCCGCCACCAAGGACGGGACGGGAGGCGCGTGAAGAGACAAAACTACGGTAACAATAAGTTCTACAGAGGGACAGTGTTACTACATGCTATTGCTGACTGATTGTTGAAAGAATGTGTTATAGAAAGTCAGACTAGGTTATGGTTAGGTTAGAAGTAGTAGTAGTAGTAGTAGTAGTAGTAGTAGTAGTAGTAGTAGCAGTAGTAGTAGTAGTAGTAGTAGTAGTAGTAGTAGTAGTAGTAGTAGTAGTATTAATATAAATAGTAGTAGTCGTAGTAGTAGTAGTAGTATAAATAGTAGCAGCATAAGTAATGGTAGTAGTATAAGCATGTAGTAGCAACAGTAGTAGTATTAACAGTATTTAGGAATATAAACTTACTACGTGATACATCCAACACAAACGCAGCATTGCCTCGGTGCTGCTATTAATGCAAACACTGCTACGAGAACAGTAGTGTGTGGAAGCAGCGTGATTACTCTTCATCTTTATACAGAGAGGGAGGGAGGGAGGGAGGGAGGGGCGTTTGGAGGAAAGAGGTAGCATTAAGGTGGGGATAGATGGTAGGAGGAAGGTAGGGGTGAAGGGAGGCACACGCTCACACCTCCTTCTTCAGTAAGGCGTCAATGTGGTACTCGGGGCGCTTGACGGGCAGTGACTCCTCTTGTAGAGCCGGGGAGTCTGGGTGCGTGTGTGGGGGTGGAGTAGGGTCTGGGGAGGGCGTGGAGGGGTGTGAGAGCTGCGCCTCGGCCTGTGCACGGGCGTGGGTGATGTGCGCGGCGCGGGCCTCCAGGGAGCGCGCCTCCAGGGCCCTACGGTACTCTTCTAGGGCACTGAGGTCCAGGGTACGGTATTGTTCCAAAGCCCTGAGTGCTGCCAGGCTCTTCATGTCCAGGGGCCGCGGGAGCTCCGAGGCGCGGGGGTCAATACCGCTGCCCTTGTACGGTGGACTGCCTTGTGTCTCACTCTCCTTCTCCTCCGCCTCCTCCTTCTCCACCTCATCCTCATTCTCACTCTTTACAGTTTTGTGAGGGGTGCCATTCGAGCTACCAGCATCCCGTGGGCTTCCCTCTGAAGGCGGTACATCAGAGGCCCCGCTAGTGGCTGGTGTGACGTGGCCGAGCTCAAGAGTACCTTGGGCAGCGGCATCCTGTGCTGCATCTGCCTTGTGTTGGGCGGAGAGTTGGGCGAGCAGGGCGTGGAAGGACGGAGGGTAGAGGAGTGGGCTGCTCAGTGAGTTGAAGAGAGGATACCTGCAAAATAGAGGTGGTCACTGTAATATATTCAGCCAGGGATCATGATTTTCTTACAAATTCACAGTGGCATGCAAACTCAGTCTAAATAACAGACTATGAATCTATAGGAAAATGGAAGGAAAAGGAGAGGTAGTAGGACTATTTTTAAGGAAAGTAGAGAAAGACCAGCTGAATGAACTCGAGAAAAAAAAACTAACCAAAATTTTCAATATAACAAATAAAAACCGAGTAAAATAAAGACACAAAGGGGAGGGAGGTGCATAGTGACACACAGACAAGCACACTTACAAGGCGACACAAAGGTTACAAGTGTTACAGATCAAGCACAGTCATTACAGAGGTCAAGGGTTAAGAATGGTTACAGTACATAATAGCGTGCCTCACCCAACCCTTCCCACTGACAAAGGTTCGATTCATGGCAAGGAAATTGACAAAGATACCGTAAAGAACAGGTCCCCAAAAGGTGCAAGAATGTTACAGACACGGCGGGAGAATGGACACACACACACACACACACACACACACACACACAAATGATAATGTGTTGTTAACTCATACACATACACATATAAATCCATAAATAACAATGAAATGAATAAATGCAGAGATGAATAAATAGATAAACAAATGAATTAATCAATAAATAAATCACAATTCCTAAAAAAATAAAATAACGAAAACCCAAACAATAGATCAACATAAAGAATGATATTATGCATTTCTAGTCGAGTGGCGGCGCCCGTGAACTTCATCATCCATACAATATCCGATCCCTAAAGGAAATATATACGACGTTCTTTTATGCGAGTCACAATAATAATAATGGTGTTCACGGTCTACAGGTCACCATCTCAACACACCATACTCAACACTGTCAATCTGTCAATCCACCTCAGGAATATTTAATAACCATCTTCACTCACGTCAACACTAATTCATTATCATTAACATCACCATCATCACTAATTAACCCCAAGGCAGGAGATTAAAGAGAGGAAACACACACACACACACACACACACACACACACACACACACACACACACACACACACACACACACACACATGGAATTTTCAGTCATACTCTACTAGACACGGATATACGTATTCTTGACGCTGAATATCGATTAGTTTTGGCGTCTTGGAGTGCCGAAGGGCGAGGGTGCGGGTCCCAAGGTCGATCTGGGCCTTACAACACTCCACACCAATACAACACAACCTGCAGCCAAGCGTCGCAGCGGCCTCTGGAGCGTAAAATGCAGTGAATTATTGAACGGCAGTGAGCGTCTAATACGACCTTCGGGGCACGAGTGAGGGAAGTAAATAGTGTCACCAGAGTGCAGAAGAAACGAGAGAAAAAAACTGAAGGAAGGAGCAGGAAGGAAAAATCAAAATATGGCTCCGTTTTTCTCGTGTCTTGTCATGTCATGTCTGTGTGTGTGTGTGTGTGTGTGTGTGTGTGTCTGTCCTAATGTGTGTCTGTATGTCTGTTTGTCCTGTGATTGGTGTTTGGATGTAGTATTCCTGGTGGATGATATATAGTTTTGTATATATATTTTATGCTCGTTCTTCGGTTGTTGATGTTGTTGTTTATAGATGTTATTGTTTTTGTTATTGTTATTGTTATTGTTATTATTATTATTATTATTATTATTATTATTATTATTATTATTATTATTGTCATTATCAGTATTATTATCATTGTTGTTTTCGTTTAACTCTCTCTCTCTCTCTCTCTCCCAACTTCATCATCCACTTACACCCACTTCTACATCCCTTTCACCTTTCTCTTCTACCTCCTTTACTTTTTTTCTTTTTTAATTTTCCCTTCCTTCCATTTCTTCTCCATTTCCTCACTTATTCCCCCCCCCCTCCTCCTCCCCCCTCCACACGACCACCAAGACCCCCGCACTGTCGCAAACCACAGACGCTAAACGCTTCAACACCTGCGGCCAAAAGGTTTCCCAGTAGCGGCTCCCGAGGACGTGGGAGTGAAAGCTGATTGCAGGGTGTCGCGAGGCTCATGTGGCGGCCGTGTTAGTGAAAGAAAACGGAATGGAGGCGGCCTTTTCTCCATTTTTTTTTTCTCTCTCTCTTACCCTCTCTCCTTATGTGTTTTCTCGTTTTTTCATTCCATATCATAATTTATTAGTCGTATTTGTTTTCCTCTTTCTCGATTCTTTTTTTGTCTTCCTCCTCTACCTCCTCTTCCTACATACACCTCCTTTTCACTCTGAGTTTTTATTTATTTATGTAGCACGAATTGTCAGGTTTGTGTGTGTCATTCACCACAGTTTTGGGGATCACACACTGGTATCATTATCGCTAACCATTACTTTCTTACTTCCCGGAGAGAGCTTAGAGTTCATTATAGCCAGATCTATGGGTAAGACTATGACCTTTCACATATCACACCTCATCCTCTTGTGAAAACTTTGTACTACCTAGAGCGAGGCGCAAATCTCAGTCTACCGAGTAACAAGCCGAGAAGTTACCACTGAGCTACCAAGCAGTGTGTGTATGTGTATGTGTATGTGTATGTATTATTCATTTCTTCCTATGCTTCTCGTTCATCTCTTCCTTTTCCTATCCTCTGTGTTATCATCCTCATCTTCCATTACCTCGTCCTCCTCCTCCTTCTATTACGCAAGCACACGAACAAAAACACAGCAGCAGGAACCACTAACTCTGCCTTAAAGTGCTCAAAACGACGCTGAAAGTCCTGTAAGTGACAATCCAGTGGCTCTTCCTTTCCGCTTGCCTTGGGGTCCCGCTGCGCAAGTCATCCCTTCGCCGCGCACAAAGAGCTTGAAGGCCGCCACGGTGAACCACTAGGCTATGAAATGCTCCTTCATCACGCTTAACACCACAAGGGAAAGGCTGGTCAGGCTGCGACACTCCCTTTAATGGCTATCGAGGTTCTTGTCGATGGCCGGCTGGGTAACACGAGGACGCAATGATCACGAAACAATCATTCAAACGCCTTCAAGTCCCGACCGCTTGGCTTTTATTTTCTCTTTTTTTCCTCGAGGCTTACAATGACCTGCCTTTTTAGTGATTCGTCTTAACCATAATTACAACGTTGTATCATGAGGTGTGTTGAGAGTAACACGTGCGCCATAAAAAGATATTATCGATACAAGCTTGACTCACTGTGCCGTCTCTCTCCACGGAACTCAATATCACACCAACACATGAAATACATTCTGGAATACCGATGGAAGCGTTTAATGTGAACGTTCTCCTCCCGACCCGATGTTTTGTTTGTCATTACTATTTGTTTGGTGCAAGTTACGATGTTACTTTAAGTTTATAATAAAGCTGTGATGTTTTGTAGGTACGATAATTCACTTTGCGTGTTATTAATTTTTTTTTAATGCTATCGAACGTTGCCAGTGACAATGTTGTTTGAAATAACTTCATAACTAAGCTATCTTCACCTCCCTTTTATTTATTTATCTATTCATTAGCTTGTTTATTAACTCTTCATCTATTGGCTTATTTATTTAATAATTTATTTATTCATTAATTAATTCATTAACTTCTTAATCTATTTTTAGGTTCCAAGGAGTAATGTGCGAAAGGAATAATTTTTCCGCCTTCAAATAGAAAAAAAAAGAAATAAAAGAAAATTAACTGCATTATACAAAATTTCAAATGTAAACAGATAAAACATGCATACAAGGTGATGTATTATGCACGTTCCTAAGCTTAGTTATACACGTAGTTTTAGTTAGTGTAGTACGTAGATCGGACGGATCTATAAACAACAACTGAGACGGTTGGTTGGTAGTCTATCGTGTCCCCGTATAGTGTACACGGGTACGCCCGTCAGCGTTGTGTCTTATTAGAAGAAGGGAGTTATCGTGGCGGCGGGTACTGCAACGACAAACACGGCCCGCCTCAACGGAGTCTGTATCCTGAGCCCAGGCCACACGGCGGCGGAGGACTTGCGTTGGTGGGCAGCGGAGCAGGTAGTGGTGAAAAGTGAGAGGGTCTTCCTCCTCCTCCACCAAGCAGGGTGAGCAAGGCTCCGGGGCGGCCTGGTGCATCTACGTCGAACTCAGGTACCCAAGACGCAGACGGAAAATGGTCGTGGCCACACCAGGAGTGAGTGCAGGGTGCAGGGTGCAGGGTGCAGGGTGCAGGGTGGAAGTAGTTGTTTCCGTTTGGTTGCCGCGACGTACCACGACCACAAGTGTAAACCCGCCGTCGGCATCCGTAAGGGGAGCGACGGAGGTAGAGGTAGAGGCTCGTGGCAGGCTTTGAGCTTCCTCCAGCAGTAGAAAGGAAAGGGCGGCCGCAGAGGTGGAGGGAGCAGGCGAGGGCGAGCGGGTGTAAGTGGAGGCGATACCCTCACCAGGGGTGGGACGCTCGGTAGGCGGTGTTCTAACGAGGCTCCAGCAGGGGGTGCAGAGGCAGCAGAGGACGTTGCAGTTGTTGCAGGATGGTGCTTTTCCTGGTCTCCCACACGAGGAGTACGGCCAGGCTCAGCAGGGCGATGGTACAATAATTCGAGAAGGGACAGAGCGGGAAGTGGTGGATTGCCTTGCCAGCTGTTAGGTGGTGAAAGCAAGTGGTGTACTTAGTGGCAGGTCCCGTGTAGAGCCTTGGCTGCGGAGCTGGGCTAGTAACCCTCGCCGTCTTGGAGGGAGCGGCTCCTCCAACCGAGGGAGTGGTATCGGTGCTAGAGGATGAGGTATGGCAAAGTCTCTTCACAGTAACAGGCAGACGGAAAATAGCAAAGGATGGAGATTGGGCAGAGGCAAACGTGCCCGTCGGGGAGCCTTCCTGTCCTTCATGGTCACACCCTAGTGCCCTACCTACACCAGACTGCACGCGCAGGAACGCAGCTAGCTAAGGGAACAAGTAAAATAAACCCGGCAATATAGCCTACAGCGGCGGGAGGGCTATATTAGCCGCCCTCAAAAGGGCGTCGCACTAGCCCCGCCGCTGCTCCTTGTGGGCCTTAAGCCTAGCCTATCAGGGTCCCTATGGCCCGCCTTGACACCCCCTATAAGCAACCCTCTAAGGGTCCCCCTCATGGATGTGGTCTACGCCTCCACTCCTTCAGGGTTCACCGTCGGGTGTGTCAAGGGTCTCAAAAGGGCGAACCGGATATCTTCGGTCACCACCAGCAGAAAAAACAATATTGTGGGTGAGTGTGTGTACTGCTTAGCGAGGTGAGAGCGAAGCATGAAACACGTCTCGTCAGTGTGGCAGCTGGAAGACAACTGAACTGTGGCAATTTGTGTTCTACGTTTTCTTAGAGATGTCACGCGGAACACGTGTTCGGGGATTAGAATATTAGTTTGGTGGTGGAGGGACACTTAATTTGGTCGAGACTGCAGGTATGTATGTGCCTGAAGGCAGGTGAGTTTAATTTCGTGAATGTGGTTCGCGAGGTGACAGGTAAGGCTCCAAAGCAGTGAGTGTCATGCGGTTATGCGGTTGAGTAGAGTGTCTCCGG
Source organism: Metacarcinus magister (assembly GCA_029783475.1). NCBI lineage: Eukaryota > Metazoa > Arthropoda > Malacostraca > Decapoda > Cancridae > Metacarcinus > Metacarcinus magister. The sequence goes on from JAPQNM010000049.1 coordinate 6,411,821, forward strand.
GAATCACTGTGGTCTGTGTGTGTATTACCATTTACAGATACGACAATTGCACCTGAGGGGCAGAGGATATATTGGAAACTATCTTGATTATCTCTCTCTCTCTCTCTCTCTCTCTCTCTCTCTCTCTCTCTCTCTCTCTCTCTCTCTCTCTCTCTCTCTCTCTCTCTCTCTCTCTCTCACTGCTAGGAGGGAATATTACAAAGTTCCAAGGTACATTCAAGTTACATTCATGTGTTGTAGGTTTAAATGGAATCACGTAGTTCCCAGATAAGAGAGAGAGAGAGAGAGAGAGAGAGAGAGAGAGAGAGAGAGAGAGAGAGAGAGAGAGAGAGAGAGAGAGAGAGAGAGAGAGAGAGAGAGAATAATAATATTAACAATGTCTTCCTCCACACCACGGTAAGTCATGTGGATGGCAGGCAACAACACAGACCATCAGTGGGCAGTGTTTGCGTGGTCGTGTTCCTCTGCATGTATAACCATAACGAATATAACCTTCACTAATAATACCCACCTTGCCTCTTTACGTCATCAAACTTTTGCCATCACAGGAACACGTGTACGGAAGCAATAAAAAAAAAAAAAAAACTGCAAATAATAAAATATCCCCCACCGAGCAGGACAATGCACTGCAAACACCTGTCAGGATAACACACATCACAAGCTCACCTGTAAGCAGCTGCGGCGGCGGCGGCGGCTGCTGCGGTGCGGTGATCTCTAACGAGCGGCAGCAGCGGCGGGAACACGTTATGACTGGTGGCAGGGGACGTGGACGGAGAGGAAGAGGAGGACGGAGATGCCGGAGCGGGGGACGAGGATGAGGAGGTGGAAGGGCGTCTGGGAGTAGAGGAGTGATGACGGGAAGCGTGGGGCGTCGTGGGGCTTGGCGAGGTGGGGACGGGCGTAGCTGGGAAAAGCGGCACTCAGCTTGCTGGAGAGGGAGGCGTAAGGGGATGCTGAGGAGCCGCCGTTCAGGCCTGCGGGAGAGAACATCTGATTACCTGTCTGTAATGGAACACCTGATGACTTACCTGTGACAGAACACCTCACTGGCTAACTATAATACAGCACACGCACACGAAAAGTAAATAAATAAGTACAGAAAGAACAACAAAATGAACGTTCAAAAAATATAAGTATACAGATGAATAATCAAAAATATGTTTAAAAGACAATTACATAAAAAAAAGAAACATTTGATGAACAACAAAAACAACAGCAACAACAACACCAACAACAACAACAACAACAACAACAACAACAACAACAACACCAACACCATCAACACCCAACACTTTCTCCTCTAATACTCACTCTTCTCTTGCTTCCTCCACTTGGCGCGTCGATTCTGGAACCACACTTGGATCCGCGCCTCCGTCAGCCCAATCTTCATGGCCAGCTCCTCCCTGCAACGACACACTCTATCACCACCACCACTCAACCAAACACACCCAAACACACTCCAATCCCACCCAAACACACTCCAATCCCACCCACACTATCCTATTGATGCTAAAAGTGTAAATAAGTGTAAATAAAAAAACAATAATAAATAGATTGTCGTCATTATTCATAACACAACACAAGTTTTTTTTCTTCTATTTTAAGGTGAATAAGGTCGTTCAGGTCACACTCATTTGAAAGAAGAAAATAAAAAATGAAATTATTAAAAAAAGCAGGAAAGAAAAAGAACATTATGAGATACAACATACACATAAATTTTCAACCTTGCTGTTTTTTTTTTTCCCCTTCCTCTGGTGTCTCAAGAATGAAGGAAAAATGTGGTGTTTGTACCGCATTACAGCTATCCATGACCTATAGTGCCCTGGAGGAGGAGGAGGAGGAGGAGGAGGAGGAGGAGGAGGAGGAGGAGGAGGAGGAGGAGGAGGAGGAGGAGGAGAAGGAGGAGAAGGAGGAGGAGGAGGAGGAGGAAAGGTGAAAATTATTGCCACTGATATGTGTGTGTGTGTGTGTGTGTGTGTGTGTGTGTGTGTGTGTGTGTGTGTGTGTGTGTGTGTGTGTGTGTGTGTGTGTGTGTGTGCAGTGTAGAGAGAGAAAAAAAGAAAAGAAAAGAAAGAGTGAGAAGACAAATAGACACACAGATCTATAGTAACACTCATTATCATCATCATCATCATCAAGGTTATTGGTTACAGTGCAGTTATTCTTTCATAATCATCATCATTATTACAACCCTTTCCTTCCCCTCATCCGTTTACCTTCCCACCTGAAACATACGACACTTTCCACTACTTTCCATCGCAATCACATTCTATTCTCACCCATAAACCATTAGAAGGCAGGAATTTAAGGGGGGCGGACACTCGACAAGCTTATGGCGGCAACAAAATGACCACATATACAGTACTAGAAATGAAAGTGTTCCCGGTGTAACTTAGCTTAACAAAGGAAAGGGAATCAGTAAGCTAGAGAACAAAATCTGTCTTCACTATAATAAAAAAAAACAATCTTAACATGAATAATAATAATGATAAACCCAGAAAATAAACAAAATATAAACTTGTTAGAAAAATATATACGTTTTAACTTGTCTGTAAAGGTATATTCGTTTACCTGGACACACTAAAAAAATGCAACAGGTAAGGTAAGATAAAAAGTTTGGATCCTGGTTTGTAATACATTTCTGAGGTGTTCTGAGGTGTGGTGGTGGTGTGGTGTGTTCATGTGTTCAAGCTTCGCAGTTTAATTTCGGTATCATATTTTATTTTTGTATCACGCCGGTATGCATTTGTACCTCCACTTATCCAGGTGATGTATGAGTGTTTGTCACCTGTGTTATTATCTCCGCCACGGCAGCTCATTCAAGGTGGGAAGGTGTCGTGTAAGTATACTATTAATACTACACTGATTTCTCCTTTTTTTTTTCCGTATCCGTTCCTGTACTACACTTCTCTCTCTCTCTTTCTCTCTCTCTTTTTTTTTCTTTCTCTCTCTCTCTCTCTCTCATTATTCTTTTTTCTTTTAACTTTTCTTCTTTTTCTTTTAACATCGTTTTTTATTCTCCTCGTCCTCGCCCTCCTCCCATTTATTTTTTTTTAAGACTGGCCTTGCAAGAATTACAATTTGAGTGGATTCACCTCCCTCCTTATATTCTCTTTCTCTCTCTCTCTCTCTTTCTCTCTCTCTCTCTCTCTCTCTCTCTCTCTCTCTCTCTCTCTCTCTCTCTCTCTCTCTCTCTCTCTCTCTCTCTCTCTCTCTCTCTCTCTCTCAACAACTTATTTATGGATACATCACCATTACGTAAAAAGAGAGAGAGAGAGAGAGAGAGAGAGAGAGAGAGAGAGAGAGAGAGAGAGAGAGAGAGAGAGAGAGAGAGAGAGAGAGAGAGAGAGAGAGAGAGAGAGAGAGAATAAAAAAAAATACAAGCGAAACAGGCAACCGTACAAGAAGAATTAACACACACACACACACACACACACACACACACACACACACACACACACACACACACACGCCACGCCTTCCCCTTTGCCTCATTTAACAACACAGATTTGCTTGGTAGATTTTGTCAAGTCACATCCACGTTAGAGAACCAATAGCAGCACCTCTCTCTCTCTCTCTCTCTCTCTCTCTCTCTCTCTCTCTCTCTCTCTCTCTCTCTCTCTCTCTCTCTCTCTCTCTCTCTCTCTCTCTCTCTCTCTCTCTCCTTCCTATATTTCTTCTAAATCCTGTTTCCTCCCTTCACCCAATCCGTCTCCTTCTTCCTCTGTCACCTCCCTCCTCCTCCTCCTCCTCCTCCTCCTCCTCCACTTCCTCCTCCTCCTCCTCCTCCACTATTCGTAATCCTCTATTCGCCACGCCCTATTGTCCACGAGGGGTAGAGGAAGAAGGAGGGAGAAGAAGGGGGAAGGAGGGGGCAGGAGGGGGAGGAAGGAGAGGAAGAGGTGGAGCCGTGTGGTGGTGGTGGTGGTGGTGGTGATAATAGGTAGTTGGGAAAAGGGAGACTGATAACTTTGTGGTGGTGGTGAAGGTGTTGTTATAAGGGGTGATTGTGGTAGTAGTAGTTGTGGTAGTAGTAGTAGTAGTAGTAGTAGTAGTAGTAGTAGTAGTAGTAGTAGTAGTAGTAGAAGTAGTAGTAGTAGTAGTAGTAGTAGTAGTAGTAGTAGTAAGAAAAAAAATTAATGATAGAATAAAAAATAGATACAATGAATTATGGGATAGAAAAATAGAGAGAAAGAATAAACAAAAGACCAAAAATATAAATAAATAAATAAATAAACAAATAAAATAATCTAAGAAAAGGTAGAGAGAGAAAAATATATAAATAAGAAAAATACAAAGAAAAAAAAAGGAAAGAGGTTAAAAATAACTGCAATAACTAAACATCACCTTCATCATCATCATCATCATCATCATCATCATCATCATCATCATCATCATCATCATCATCATCATCATCATCATCATCATCATCATCATCATCATCATCATATCACCATAACGAGTGGAAATTGCGTCTCTCTGTCATCTTTTTTTACGCCATCACATTATTGAGGAGGAGGAGGAGGAGGAGGAGGAGGAGGAGGAGGAGGAGGAGGAGGAGGAGGAGGAGGAGGAGAGAAGGAAGTGAAATTAAAGAAGAAAAGAGGACACATGAAGAGAAGAGAGAGAGAGAGAGAGAGAGAGAGAGAGAGAGAGAGAGAGAGAGAGAGAGAGAGAGAGAGAGAGAGAGAGAGACCATGTGCTTGATGCCAACCTCCATTTTCTTTTGCTACGCTTCACGTCCTATCAAATTACTATCTCTCTCTCTCTCTCTCTCTCTCTCTCTCTCTCTCTCTCTCTCTCTCTCTCTCTCTCTCTCTCTCTCTCTCTCTCTCTCTCTCTCTCTCTCTCGATACAGTGAGTGGTTACAAAACTCACAATATTTTTAGAGAAGATTCTTGATGATGATGAAGTGATGATGAGGTTATTATGAAGCACATCACCATTACCAGGACAAAGACTCTCTCTCTCTCTCTCTCTCTCTCTCTCTCTCTCTCTCTCTCTCTCTCTCTCTCTCTCTCTCTCTCTCTCTCTCTCTCTCTCTCTCTCTCTCTCTCTCTTATACAACTGGGATTAAATTTACACGTAGATTTTGGAAGAAGAGAGAGAGAGAGAGAGAGAGAGAGAGAGAGAGAGAGAGAGAGAGAGAGAGAGAGAGAGAGAGAGAGAGAGAGAGAGAGAGAGAGAGAGAGAGAGAGAGAGAGAGATGCGCTTGGCTTCATCACCACACTCTGATGAAGATAAAGAAAGAGTTTTCTAATTGCATTTTTCATTGTCGTTTGAAAGTCTTACAGCATCTTTGTCTGTCTGTCTGTCTGTCTGTCTGTCTGTCTGTGTCTGTCTGTGTGTCTGTTTATCTATCACTAACTTTTTTTTGTGTGTGTATGTATGTACGTTTAAGCACACGCACACACACACAAATAAAAAGAAAAAAATAAAATAAAAAAAAACCTCAAACATTATTATCATGCTTTCTTAGTCATGTCTTTCCTGCTTTGAGAGAATTAAGTGACCTTGTCCTAGCCCTTCCCCCCCCTCCCCCCCTGCCCCCATTCCCTCCATCCCCCCCTTGACCCTCCCCGCCCTCCCTCCCTCCCCCTCTTGACACTCCTCCTCCCTCCCTCCCTCCAACTAAATCTCAAGCCGTGCATGTTGGTAAAAATATATCTTGCTAGATTACTGAACACATGAGTCACTGCAAAATAATTATATTACTACTACTACTACTACTACTACTACTACTACTACTACTACTACTACTACTACTACTACTACTACTACTACTACTACTACTACTACTACTGCTGTTGCTGCTACTATTGTGTGTGTGCGTGTGTGTGTGTGTGTGTGTGTGTGTGTGTGTGTGTGTGTGTGTGCTAACTCCTCCTCGCTTGGCAGAGTTTCATAACTAAATAATCGAGGTTCAGTGAAGGGCTCCGTGACCTGGTGCTGATTACCGTGCTCTCAAAATTACACCAGCATAGTTTTATTTTTTATCCAGTTTTTGTATTTTCATTTTTATTTTTGTCTTTTTCTATATTTTTGGTTTACTTTTTTTGTTTTGCGTCAAACACATCAAGGGGAAGGCCAAGGATAGAATATGGACACAGGAGGAGGAGGAGGAGGAGGAGGAGGAGGAGGAGGAGGAGGAGGAGGAGGAGGAGGAGGAGGAGGAGGAGGAGACAGGAAGAATAATATGACAAGAAGCAGAAGATGAAGAAATCCAGCAAGAACCAATAACACACACACACACCCACACCCACACACACACACACACACACACACACACACACACACACACACACACACACACGACCGCAACAATTTCAACCACACCTCACATGATTAATTTAGGCTTCAAAAACATGTCAAGTATACCTGAGAAAATACCTGAACGTTCAAGATGATTAGGAAAAAGGTGACACTGAATAAGTAAATAAACAGAGAATGAAGGAATTGATACATACGTTGATAAGATAAAGAGCAGGTGTGTATATGGGTGAGAGAGAGAGAGAGAGAGAGAGAGAGAGAGAGAGAGAGAGAGAGAGAGAGAGAGAGAGAGAGAGAGAGAGAGAGAGAGAGAGAGAGAATGAAATAAAACAATGATAATCTCTTTCTGTTGCCTAAAATATCGAGTATATAATTGTGTGCTACTTCAAGTAACAGGTGTTAACATGCCCCTCCCACCCACTTACCCCCCCAACACACACACACACACACACACACACACACACACACACACACACACACACACACACACACACACACACACACACACTATACACATGAACAGGTGTGTTCGCCCAGCTGTGATGCAACAACTTGTTATGCAAATGTCCTTTTTAGATAAAAATTATTTGACGATATAACGATCTGGCACACCTGTCTTCATGTGTGTGTGTGTGTGTGTGTGTGTGTGTGTGTGTGTGTGTGTGTGTGTGTGTGTGTGTGTGTGTGTGTGTGTGTGTGTGTGTGTGTGTGTGTGTCCAAGGCCAATCAAGCCACTTAACCACATCAAAATACTATGTTGAGAAAATTCTGTGCTTTATCCGCTCCCCCTGAAAGCACCGGAAGAAGGGGGAGTGAAGGAGTGAAGGAGGGAGGAGGGAGGAGGCGAGGGAGGGGAGGAGGGAAGGGAGGGAGGTGTAGGTGGGTGAGGTGAGCGAACAGGAGGAGGCTGTGCATGGGTGACGAGGGCGGGAGGGGAAGGGTGTGGGGAATGCAATCACTATAAAACAGGGTGGGGGATGTAACTAGGGTGTTGCAGGAGTATGTGTTGGTTAGGTTAGGTTAGGTTAGGTAAGGTATGAGGTTAGGTTAAGTTAGGTTAGGTTAGGTATGAGGTTAGGTTAGGTTAAGTTAGGTTAGGTATGAGGTTAGGTTAGGTTAGGTTAGGTTAGGTATGAGGTTAGGTTAAGTTAGGTTAGGTTAGGTAAGAGGTTAGGTTAGGTTAGGTATGAGGTTAGGTTAGGTTAGGTTAGGTTAGGTTAGATTAGGTATGAGGTTAGGTTAGGTTAGGTTAGGTTAGGTATGAGGTTAGGTTAGGTTAGGTTAGGTTAGGTATGAGGTTAGGTTAGGTTAGGTTAGGTAAGAGGTTAGGTTAGGTTAGGTATGAGGTCTTAAAACAAAGGAGAGGTGTCAGAGGAAGCTATAGGAGACAGGGTAGGGAATTGGGAGGTGGTAGGGGGCAATGAGGTAGCAGGAAGGAAGTGAGAGATGGTAGGGTGAGGTGCAGGGTGTTAGAGGGAAAGTATTTAACCATCATGAACCTGGCGACCCTACAGGTAAGGCACAGATGTACAGGTGAAGGTTACAGGTAGGGTGAGGTTAAATCAAGGTCACTCAACACACCTTTGTAGCTCCATCCATACATGTGTTTGTTATCAGGAATCAGTGTGTTAAGTTAATTATTCTATTATAGGGAGGAGAGGGAATCACACACACACACACACACACACACACACACACACACACACACACACACACACACACACACACACACACACACACACACACACACACACACACACCAATTGACGTTATTGTTTAGCACTACACTAACAGGTGTGATAACAGGTGTGCTGTGGGCGTAACACAGAAAAGGAAATATTGTGAGGAAAAAAAAATGTTGCTTCTATTATTATTTTCCCTTCACCATCACCATCACCATCACCATCACCACCACCACCATCACCATCACCATCACCATCACCACCACCATTACCATCATCATCATCAGCTGGATCTGCATTTTAAATCTGTTATCAAAATATTTCCATCTTCCTTTCCCGTTTTTATTTTCAGGCCCAGACTTTTTCTATACGATTTTCTGTTATTATCGAACATTACTGTGGTGTGGAGGAGGAGGAGGAGGAGGAGGAGGAGGAGGAGGAGGAGGAGGAGGAGGAGGAGGAGGAGGAGGAGGAGGAGGAAGGAGGAGGAGTAAAGGCGGATGTGGATGTAAGAGGAAACTTTGATGATGAAGAGGGAGAGAGAAAAAGGAAATGTGGAGGAATAATGAAGAAGAGGAAGAGAGGAAGGAAGAGAAGGAGATGTAAGAGATAACTGAACTGGAGAAATGGAGGAAAAAGAAGAAGGAAAGAGAGGAGGAGGTAATTAAAGAAAGAAGAGAGAATTAAAAGAGAAGTGAAAGATAATTATGTGAGAGAGAGAGAAAGAGAGAGATAGAAAGAGAGAGAGAGAGAGAGAGAGAGAGAGAGAGAGAGAGAGAGAGAGAGAGAGAGAGAGAGAGAGAGAGAGAGAGAGAGAGAGAGAGAGAGAGAGAGAGAGAGAGAGAGAGGATGAAATAACGGGAGCGGAGGTAGGAAAGAAGGGAGTGTGTGTTATGGAGGAAGGAAGTGAGGGAGAAAAGTGGAGGTAAGTGAGGAGGGAAGGAAGAAAGGAGGGAGGGAGGGAAGGAGGGAAGGAGGGAAGGAGGGAGGGAGGAAAAAAGAACCTTAGATCAAGCGTAACAATGTAGAAAGTTTACTACTACTGATACGTGAGAGAGAGAGAGAGAGAGAGAGAGAGAGAGAGAGAGAGAGAGAGAGAGAGAGAGAGAGAGAGAGAGAGAGAGAGAGAGAGAGAGAGAGAGAGAGAGAGAGAGAGAGAGAGAGAGAGAGAGAGAGAGAGATATTACTTACTCATCAGACACCACCACCTCTCCTCCTCCCCCCCCATTCCCTAACCCTTCCCATCTCACCTTCCCCCAATCACGTTCAAAGCCTCGATCTTTCCACCAATCATGGCCTTCCCTTTCCACACACCTAGCCAATCACCGCTTAGATGGCTTAACTCACTCAACTTTCCATTCTTGAGGGAGGAGGAGGAGGAGGAGGAGGAGGAGGAGGAGGAGGAGGAGGAGGAGGAGGAGGAGGAGGAGGAGGAGGGGAAGGAGTAAAGTTCTTGTCACGTCCCGGTAGAGAAACAGTGATTTTACTGCACCAACTAATTCAGAAGACTTTGTGATGCATGGTGTGTGTGTGTGTGTGTGTGTGTGTGTGTGTGTGTGTGTGTGTGTGTGTGTGTGTGTGTGTGTGTGTGTGTGTGTGTATGTGTGTGTGTGTGTGTGTGTGATGACGTAAGAAATATAATGACGAGGAGTGAGGAACTGAACAATTTTGGATCGTGTAATATCAAACGGTAAAAATAGCAGTTGCAGCAATAGTAGTAGTAGTAGTAGTAGTAGTAGTAGTAGTAGTAGTAGTAGTAGTAGTAGTAGTAATAGTAGTAGTAGTAGAAGTATTATTATTATCATTATTATTATTAAGGTCGAGTCTCACCTTGTCACCACGTCTGGGTATTGAGTCTTGAGGAACACCTTCTCCATCTCCTCCAGCTGGTAGGTGGTGAAGGTGGTACGGTAGCGGCGCTGCTTACGGCGGGGCTCCTCTAGGTGAGGTGGCTGCAGGCTGGAGCGCGGTGGACCTTCCAAGGCGGACAGATCAAGGTCTTCATGAGGTCGTTTGAGTCCCCTCTCCTCCCCTTCCTCACTGGCGCTGAACCGTAAGTGAGGGAACAAGGAGGAGGCAGGAAGGAGGGGAGGGATTAAGCCACCCAGCCTCCCATGCTGCCCACCGCCCCCTAGCACGCCCAGACGACCCACCCCAAGCCCCGCCCGTGCCATCTCCAGGTTGAGACGGGCGTGGAGACTCGTGGAGAAGGAGTCCGGGGAGGGCGGGCGTGGGCGGGAGAAATTTATGGGCTCGTTCATGGGGTTAGGAGAGGGTGGTGTGGGCGGGTTGGTGGTGGGTGGGTGGTGGATGGCGTGGTGGTTGTGGTGGTGGTGATGGTGGTGGTGGGCGGGGGAGGTGGGCGTTGGGGGGCGTTCCCTCTTGACGCCGGACATGACAGCCAACATGACGCTCCTGACACCGGCTGAAACGTACATAGAGGGGGGCGAGGTGATTATACGTACATAAAGAGGGGGGGGGTGATTATAAATACGTACACAAAATAAGAAAATAAAAAAATCCCA
>JAPQNM010000049.1:6427297-6434797 GCA_029783475.1 Metacarcinus magister
TACTGTATACAATCAGCATCTGGGACGGAGGGAAGATGTGACGGAAAACACACACACCGGTACCTTACCTACACAAAAAAGATGACATAGCAAAAGTTTATATAAAATTTCCAGATGCAATTTTGTAGCAAAGGAAAGCTCAATTATGTTGATTGTAGAGTTGTTTGGAGGTTGTGTGTGATTGAGAGTGAATGAATTGGGTTTTTTGAGGCACTTGTCAGCACATTGTTCTCCTTAGTGCAGTGTAAACACATTAAACAAACACCCACAGGTCTATAGCGTGTGTTCATGTGTTCGTGTGTTATCTCATTCCTGTTGAGGTGTTGGTTTGACAAGTGACGTTATCGGCATAAGAGTAGATAAGAGCATTGAGCATGAGTGAGAAGACTATTGATAAATAATAAAAAGAAAATGGGAGATTTGATATAACCCTGAGGAACACCATGCACTGTTAAAAGGTTTAGGAGAAGAGAGAGAGAGAGAGAGAGAGAGAGAGAGAGAGAGAGAGAGAGAGAGAGAGAGAGAGAGAGAGAGAGAGAGAGAGAGAGAGAGAGAGAGAGAGAGAGAGAGAGAGAATACCAGCCACGCACCCTCAAGACACGCACCACCGTAATAACCTCCGCTTTTAACCTGAACGAGCAAATAGCCTCGTTACGCCCATTATCACCTCAGCACCGTCGCCTCACAGCACGCCTCGCTCCATATGCACAGAACAAAGACTCCTGAACACAGCACCAATTACTAACACGAAAAGCATCGCGAAACTGATAATTCTAAACGAAAATATAGCAATAGAGTGAATTTATAATGGTTTGAACACTGCACGAGAGGAGAAAGCAGATGTAATATAATAACAGCAACAACACAGCAGTGATAGAATATCACAGCCATGTAGCCACAGCATAAGTAAACAGCGACAGTAAAACAGCTACAGTATTAGTTCAGAATTCACAGCAGTAGCACTAAGAATGACATTTAAGTGACTAGGTACAATCACAGCATCGATAGATAAACGCGCCACCACAGCTTGAACTCTGAATGTTCAGCGTGACAAACATCAACACAGCACTGATAAAAGCCACACCACACCACACACAGCATGGAGTTCGTAAATACACAGCATTCTAAACATTAACACAACACTAAAACATATTAATTCACAGCATTCATTCATTTTCTTTACAATCACACACAGCATATCATTCATCACTTTTACAAACACACACAACATTGACACAGCATCACAAAGAATAACACAGCATGAACACCACAGTCAAGCACAGCATCAGCCACGCCACAGCACATACAGGAACACAGCGTAAACGAGAGTAATACAGACTCCATTACTACAGCATCCTCGCGCCACTTTTTGCAGACAGGATGCACCCACACCACACACACACACACACACACACACACACACACACACTCACAATCCAAGAAGTAATTACGTTTGTCCTATCATCACTACGACTATATCCATGCATCCTATCATTCTCTCTCTCTCTCTCTCTCTCTCTCTCTCTCTCTCTCTCTCTCTCTCTCTCTCTCTCTCTCTCTCTCTCTCTCTCTCTCTCTCTCTCTCTCTCTCTCTCACAAAGGTATACAGCAAAATGACTTACCGTTCACGTTAATTCTTCTTGTGTTGCACCAGATTCTTGACGTGACGAGACAGATGGTGAGACGCAGTGTCAAATAATTGCAAATAGACTGTTCAATCAATGTTCCTGTGGTCTTTTTTTTTTCCTTTCCTTTCTCTCTCTCTCAGTTTCTTTCTTTTTTTCCCTATTGCTTGTGTGTGCGTGTGTCTTTTCGTGTGTAATAATCACCAGTTCGGAGTGTTAGTTAGGTTAGCGGGGTTAGTGTGAGCACCGCGGCAGCCTGCACAGAGCCGCACACACACGGTAAGGTACACATTTCATTTGACGGAAATTCACTTCTAATAATGTTACGCTTCCTCTTGAAACATTACCGCCTCCAAGTTGCCAATCCGTGACTACCTCAATAAGTGCACAAATCCACTTTATTCCTTGTTATATATATACTTTAAATGTTTCTAAGGTATCAGAGGAGTATATGAAGAAGTCTGTGTGCACCTGAAGCTAGCAAACGTCTCAAATAAACAGTGAATTCAATATATGGACTAAAATCACCACCCGGCATCTTCATCTTCCCGCCTCCGTGTGGGTGGAGCTTAGTGATGTCACAAGTTCGGGCCTCTGTGATTGGCTTAGCGGGACGGAAGAGTAATGTACACGTGGTTAATGAAGTAAGTTGGTTGGAAAGTTGTCACGAGCGGTGCGTGTTGCTCCATTTGGCGATTTCCACATTCCAGGTTCCATGCGCGGCGGCGGAGGCGACACGGGAGGGAGAAAGACACGCAAACACACTAGGGGGAAGGAGGGAGGGAAGGAGGGAAGAACGCACGCAATTTGAGAGAGAGAGAGAGAGAGAGAGAGAGAGAGAGAGAGAGAGAGAGAGAGAGAGAGAGAGAGAGAGAGAGAGAGAGAGAGAGAAGAGAGACAATTACGTGATTAAGTTAAGTGCTTTTTCTTTCTTCTATCGAGCAAATGAAACAGTGAAGCAGTGAAGCAAGTGATGAGAATGAATGTTTAGAGAACGGTGAATGAAGAAGAGAGGAGGAGGAGGAGAAGAAGACGGGGAAGAGGAGGAATAAGAGAGGACTAAATAGAGAGGAGGAGGAGGAGGAGGAGGAGGAGGAGGAGGAGGAGGAGGAAGAGTAACGAATAAGGAATTAGCGTAAATACAAAACTTAACAAGAAATGATAGGATAAAGTTAGTAAAGAATGTATAAATAGAAGAAATAAAATAAAAAAAATGGCAATGCAACAATGATAAAATGGGAATAAAAGAAAATATGATGACACCACAATAAATACGTAACAAAAGAGAACAAAATAAACATTAGAAGCGAACAAAAATAAACAATGAAAACAAAAACAAAAAAAACACACACAAAAAAAACAAGAAAACGAGATCAAGAATAAGAGCAAACAAGAATAATAAAAAAAAAAAGAAAAAAAAACACGAATAAAACAAAACCAAACGACAGAATCAAAATCAAAATAGACAAAAATATAACCAAAAATAACCACCCCAAAAAAATCTAACTAAACAGGAAGAATAATTTGGAGTATTCGAGAAATAGAAAAAAAGGAATATAATAAGGAATGAAGGAGTGGGTTGAAGGGGTGGGTTGAGGTGGGTTGAGGGAGTGGGTTGAGAGGGATTCTTGACACCAATCAGTACAGGTAACAAGCAGGTAGAGGTAGGTTGTGTGTACTTCCTACCTGACGGAGGCGCTGCTGTGAAGGAAGTGATTTGCGCAGCAGGTAAAAGGATGCAACACACACACACACACACACACACACACACACACACACACACACACACACACACACACACACACACACACACACACACACACACATATAATAACATCATGATATAATAAAGATAAATGGATCCAGAAAAAAATATATAAAAGAAATGAAAATTAATGAATATAAAGAAATATATAAATCCAGCCACATAACTACTTAACAATCTTTATAACTACGTAACTATCTGACCACAAGCCAGCCAGCCAGCCATCCATTGTTGTGTGGCCAGAGATAAATAGTAATTCACTTCCTTCTGCCATTTCACACCAACCTCAACCCTACTGTTGTTACTAGTGCTGCTCCTTCTCTCCTTCCTTCCTTCCTTCCTTTCTTTTTTTCGGAGGAGGAGGAGAAACGAGCAGAGTAGTGGTAGTGGTAGTGTAGTAGTAGTAGTAGTAGTAGTAGTAGTAGTAGTAGTAGTAGTAGTAGTAGTAGTAGTAGTAGTAGTAGTAGTAGTAGTAGTTGTTGTTGTTGTAGTATTTAAGAATGATAACATCCGTGGTACTTACAGTAACCAATCAAGTGAACTGTTTCATTGTAACTTTATGTTTAACAATACGCGACTTCAAACAATTGTGTATTATATATATATATATATATATATATATATATATATATATATATATATATATATATACACACACACACACACACACACACACACACACACACACACACACAGGCAGACATATATATATATATATATATATATATATATATATATATATATATATATATATGTATATAGATAGGTAGATAGATAGATAAATAGATAGCTAGATAAATAGATAGATATAGAGATAGACAGATAGATACCATCATTGTAATAATGTTTTGTTAGTGAGTAGTATAAAGGGTTGGGTGCAGACCTTCATTATACTACAACACTCACACGGGGCATCACCTGGTCCTAACAGGTGTGCCGTGCATCGGACCACACCTGTGTAACTCTATTGTGCCGAGAACAACTTGGTGCAATCAAAAGGGTCGGTGTGGGAAGCTGATGATGTGCATGTGTGTGTCTGTTTGTCTGTCTGTCAATCAGGTAATCATAGAGGAAGAGCTGTTGGCTTTGTGTGTCTGTCTATTTGTCTGTGTATCTGTCTGGCTGCCTGCCTGTATCTATTTTTTTATCTGTTTTTTTCATTTAATTTAATCATGATCATAATAATAATTTTTAAAAGAATTCTTACTTTATTATTTTTTTCTCTCTCATGCGAACACACACACACACACACACACACACACACACACACACACACACACACACACACACACACACACACACACACACACACAATAACACAATAACAGCTGCATCACCCCTTCCCACGCACACCTGTGTACTCTGGCCACAGGTGTGCTTACATACCTGTTGTACCTGGCCGGGGCGGGACGATGGCCGGCAGGACGGGTGTAAACAGTGACATACAAGGTGACGCCAGGACAAAGGGGCAGAGTGATGTGTGTGTGTGTGTGTGTGTGTGTGTGTGTGTGTGTGTGTGTGTGTGTGTGTGTGTGTGTGTGTGTGTGTGTGTGTGTGTGTGTGTGTGTGAGAAAGAGATCGAGAGATAACATAAAATAAAAAAAAACTAATCGATTTAAAGCTACAGAACATTGGAAACTTTTATCTTATCTAATTTGATCTTATTCTAGTTCATTTCATTCACTTTATATTATTGTATTCGAGTTTATTTTTTATATTTATCAATTTCTTTCATATTTACTTTATCAATTCATCTATTTCATTCTACTGACATTTATTTGATTATATTCTACTTTATTTTATTGTTTTTCATTCAGATTTTCCATTTTTTTTTTGTTTTTTCGTTATGCATCTGTTCAAAATATGACTGACAACTTTATATTCACATTCGGTATAAAAACAAACCTTTCTCAATATAAATCAAGGGATATAGAGTGATCGGAAATGAGCGTCCCACCTGTGTACCCCACCCCCCCACACACACACACACACAGACACACACACACAAATAGGTACACAAGTGACCGCTGCCACTGCCCTCCCCCCCCCCAACACACAGGTAAGGTGCCGTAAACGTATCACGGTCCACTCAGGTGCATAGGGTCACCTCAAGGACACCTGTGTAACACGTGGCCTCAGGTAAACGAGGGAATAGAGAAAAGGAGTGATAAAGAAGTGAATTAAGGAATATATAGATAAATAAAATGAGGAATAACTGAGTAGATTTGTACATAAGTAAATTATATGATAAATGAAAGGGAACACGAATATATGAATAGGTAGATAGATAGATAGGTAAATAGATAGATGAATAGATAGATAGATAGATAGATAGATAGATAGATAGATAGATAGATAGATAGATAGATTGATAGATAGATAAATGAACAAATACATCAATTGATCATAATAATAACAATAACAACAATAACAACAAAAACAATAACAGTAATACGCCACAATCAACCAAGCCAGAAAAGGTTACACACACGGATAAAAACAGACACAAAAAGAGAAAAGAAAAGAAAAAAAGAAAAAAGAAACACCAATCAAAATGAAAACAGGAATAAATGTCAACATATAAGTTAAAAATTGGCGGGAAGGAAAGAGAACATCAAGCCAACATTTGTATAAGAAGGAAAGAATGACAGACAGGTAATGACAAAGGAGGTAATGATGCAAACAGTTAATTAATGAGTTAGCAAGATACAGGTAAGGTTAGGTAACACTAGGAAAGAGAGAGAGAGAGAGAGAGAGAGAGAGAGAGAGAGAGAGAGAGAGAGAGAGAGAGAGAGAGAGAGAGAGAGAGAGAGAGAGAGAGAGTAAAAAGAGAGACGGTATTTATCCAACAAAAGAGCGAGGTGACTGAAAGGTTAGTGGAAAAAGAATTATTACAAAAGATTAACCACAATTTAGTGATGAGCAGAAGTGTGACAAAGTAGATGAAGTTAATGAAGCAAATAGCGATGAGTTAAAAATGTTAAATAATTAGTTAAAGAATATTCGAAGAAGAGAGAGAGAAAGAATTTAAAACATATTAGTAAGACGATTATAGTGAGAATTTAAATATTTAGTAAGCAAAGCAATGATTCCTTTAAAGACTTAGTGAGTGGAAATATTAATAAAAACCCAGTGATTTTGGAAATGAATGAATAAATAAAATGATACATATACAAAATATAACTACATTCAGTCAAGGTAAAACACGAGTGAAGTAATGATTAATACGACGTAAATGAGCAAGAAATCTAAAGGTGAGGGTGAAGGTAGCAATTACCAAGACATTTAGTGATTAGCAAGAAGTCAGCAATCAGGGAATATAGCAATTAGTGAAGGTAATTAGACAGTGACTCAGTGATTAGTGGGAATTTAGCGAAGAACAAGAATAATGAGAATCTGCTTCCCTGCCACCACAAATTTTAGAGTGAAATGACCCTCAGTGACACTCCCTTTCCACTCTTACCTCCCTCCACCTCTCTCCTCTTCCCTCCCTCCACCTCTCTCCTATCCTCTCCCTCCCACAACCATACCACATCTCCCTCCCTCTAACCCTACCTCCCTCCCTCCCGAAACTTTTACCTCCCTCCCTCCCTCAACTCCTCCCTACATCCCTCCCTCCTTCCCTCCATCTATCCCTGTTCTCTCCTTCCCTCCTCCTCTACTCTCTCCTTCCTTCCGTCATTTTACTAAGGTCATTAAAGACATCCTGCCCACGTGACCCTACCCCCCCTTCCCTCCCTCCTTCCCCCCTTCTCTCCCTCCCTCCCTCCTTCCTTTCTCTTTCTTCCTGTCCCCGTAAAGGTTATAAACGTGCTTAATCACCCACAGTAATTAGGTTATTAGCATTACCATTATTATTATTATTACTATTGTCATTATAATTATCATCATTATTATTATTATTATTATTATTATTATTATTATTATTATTATTATTATTATTATTATTATTGGTAGTGGTGATGACAGTAGTGAAAGCGGTGGTTGTTATGAAGTTATATCATTACTACTTCTGTTACTACTACTACTACTACTACTACTACTACTACTTCTACTACTACTACTACTACTACTACTACTAATAATAATAATAATAATAATAATGATAAT
>JAPQNM010000049.1:6439797-6442297 GCA_029783475.1 Metacarcinus magister
ATAAAGATAAGAACATATATAATTATGTAATTGCAGTTCCACTTGTGGGAATGAGTTTGAGTAATAACACGTGGGGGTGAGGTGTTGTGTTGTGGGTTATGAGGTGATGTGTTCAAGATAAACAACACAACAACTAACAATTTAACACACAGATACATTAATTTCCTCACCTCTTTGAAAATCTTGCAAATTGTTTAACTAAATCATTGATGATTTTACAAAATGACGGTAGAATAAACACTATGAACACAGGGACAGAGACAATAGAACACAAGGTGATGCATCCAGTTCACAACACACCATTATAACACTGCATCCTCACATCCACGCCAACATTTCTCGTCCACACATGATACATGATCCACGTCAACATTTCTCTCTTCTCCACAAAACAGCTTCCTCCTCATTGTACTACATACCGACAAAAACTTGAAACACATAATATAAATATTCAATGGAACACAAAAACGAGTTGCATTGAATTCGAGTTGGTAGATAACACACCAATTGAAGCCCCGTCGAGCGCTCGTTTCCCTGCAGTAACACGGCACGAAACAAGGCCCTCAGGTGATACAGGTAATAGGTGACAATAACAACGCTGACAGGTACACCAAATGACAGGTAAGAAGCGAGAAGCAGCACGCCACAGGTAACACCAGGTAACGTGTTTCACCTAAAAGTGGTATTATTTATAGACCGAAAAGGAGCAAAGGTTGATTGCCTCGACGTTGAGGGAAAATGTCGAAAATATTGCAAAGATCTCTCTCTCTCTCTCTCTCTCTCTCTCTCTCTCTCTCTCTCTCTCTCTCTCTCTCTCTCTCTCTCTCTCTCTCTCTCTCTCTCTCTCTCTCTGTTTGTGTTTGTTTGTGTGTGTGTGTGTGTGTGTGTGTGTGTGTGTGTGTGTGTGTGTGTGTGTGTGTGTGTGTGTGTGTGTGTGTGTGTGTGTGTGTGTGTGTGTGTGTGTGTGTGATCGTTTACGCGATGAATACTTCTTGAAAAAAGTAATAGGAGAACGCACACACACACACACACACACACACACACACAATATATATATAACAACAACAACAATAACCACCACTACTACTACTACTACTACTACTACTACTACTACTACTACTACTACAACAAACAGTACTTTCACCTTACGCAGCAGATCTCCACAAAGCACTGCCAATAAAAAGAAAAGAATACTGACAAATAAAACAAATAAAAAAATAAAAAGATAAATAAAATAAAATAAATAAAAACATCGCCAGAATAAAACACAACACGTCGCCACATACGTATTATTTTCAAATTTTATAATATTACACGTTACCTAAAAGAATGACATTGGCAACTGAAAGAGAGAGAGAGAGAGAGAGCCAAAAAAAATCGGAGAAAATATGAGATTAAATGTTTTTTTTTAAGATTTTCACATTTATTGTTTTTATTCGATGAAGGAAAGTGACCAAAAATGCGGTTCAATGATTTATATGTATTTTCCAGGCAATAAAAAAAAACTGGATGGCGACGCGGCTGGATGCAGGACGTTCCAGTGTGTGTGTGTGTGTGTGTGTGTGTGTGTGTGTGTGTGTGTGTGTGTGTGTGTGTGTGTGTGCGTGTGTGTGTGTGTGTGTGTGTGTGTCTTCATTCTTCAACACTCATCCTTCCTCATTCTCCATCTTCATCTCCACCTCCATCACCATCACCATCACCATCACCGCTATCACTAATATCTCTCCTCCTCCTCCTCTTCCTCCTCCTCCTCCTCCTCCTTTCCCTGACCCCCCTCGTTGACCCCTCCCCCCCTCCCCTAAGTCCTTGACAGAGTAAGGCCCAAATCAGCTTCACCTTCCCCCAAATCTTCCCCCTAAAGAGTGTAATAATAAGAAAAAGATCAAGGATGTCTCACACTTAGCTATGAAAAGAGAGAAGAAAGGAAGAAGAAGAAGAAGAAGAAGAAGAAGAAGAAGAAGAAGAAGAAGAAGAGAGAAGAGAGAAGCAAGATAAATGAAAATGTAAATGGATAATGAAAAGAAAAATACGAAAAGAATGGAAGGGATAGAAAGATGAAGGAAGGACTAGGAAGTAGGTAAGAAAGTAGGAATGTAAAAGAAGAGAAAGAGAAAAATCTGAAAAAATGTTGAAAAAAAAAAAGGAAAAAATAGAAAGCAAGTCAACAGGAAGGGAGAAAAAAAAACCCCATAAAATAAACGAAGACAACATAAACATGAACAATAACAATAAATATAAAAGAGAATAAATATAAGTAGAGAAGACAAAAAAAAACAAAAAAAAGGAAAAAAAAAGAGAGAAAGAGAAGATGAGAAGAAAGTATATAAAAATAGAAAACAAACACGAGAGAGAGAGAGAAGGAAAAAAAAAGAGAGACAAACACAGATAAACAAAAAACACAATACAGAACACAATATAAACACCACCACCAACAGACTCTTCATATACTCGTAATAACCACACACACACACACACACACACACACACACACACACACACA
>JAPQNM010000049.1:6447297-6454797 GCA_029783475.1 Metacarcinus magister
GATCCTTGTCAATTCAACAGGGCCGTCCGACAGCCTTCAAGCATCTCGACAGGAAGTGAGTCAGAAACGAAGGTGCAACCGGAAAACATGCCGTAGGGAATGAACAGGTAATACAGGTGTAGGTGGGGGAGGGGGAGGGAAGGAGGAAGGGAGGGACAGGAAGGGGAGAGAAGGAGGCTGAAAATTTATTGTCCGTTGGCTAAGCGATTAAGACAGGTAGGAGAGAGATGGAGGAAAGGAAGGAGGGAAGGAAGAGGGGAAGGAGAGAGGGTGGGAGGGAGATGAGAGGGAGGTAATATATGAAGGAACGGAAGTATGAAATAAAAGAGAGGAAAGGAGGCATAGCAGATGATAAAGAATAATGTGAAAAGAGGGAGGAAAGAAGATGGAATAGAAGGAAGAAGTGAGTAACTGGATAAAGGAAGGAAGAGAAGAAGGGAGAAGAGAAGAGTAAAGAGGGAAAAGGTATAATGTAAGTGAATTAATGAAGGAAGGAAGGAAGGAACGCAAGGGGAAGGAGGTAAAGAGAGGGAGGAAGTGAGGGAGAAAGAGGGAAGTGGGGGAGATTTATAAAGGGAGGAGACAGAGAGGAAGGAATAAATGAATGAATGAATTATGAAGGGAGGAAGGAAGGAAGGAAGGAAGGAAGGAAGGAAGGAAGGAAGGAAGGAAGGAAGGAAGGAAGGAATGAAGGAAGGAAGGAAGACATAATGGAAGATAGAAACAAATCAAGACAAAAGACAAAAAAAAAAAAAGAATTTGCAATGATTTGAAACACTAAAAAAAAAAATTATTAAAAAAATGCAGAGGGAGAGGGAGAGGGAAGGGAGAGGGGGGAAGGGAGAGGAAGGAATGAGGAAGGGAGGCATAGCGTAATGGAAGGAGGGAAGGAGGGATGGATGGATGGATGGAGGAGTGGAGGGTGGATGGATGGAGAGGTGGAGAGATGGAGGGGAGAAGTGAAGGGGTGTAAGGGGTGCAGGAAACGCGGTGGGTGCTATGGGGGAGTGCGTGGAGTAGTGTATTGGTGGAGTGTCTTGCTTGAGGGCGCCAAGACAAGTGTGGGCGTGGCTCGAGGTTAGGGAGAAGTGTGGGAGGTCGAGGAGGAGGAGGAGGAGGAGGAGGAGGAGGAGGAGGAGGAGGAGGAGGAGGAGGAGGGTAAAGGCAATGAAGAATAAAATGGAGAAGAAATGAGGTAAAACTTTAAGGAGGAAGAGGAGGAGGAGGAGAAGAAGAAAAAGAAGAAGTAGGAGAAGGAGGAGCAGGAGTATATAAAAAAAATATATATAAAAAAAAACACAAGAGCGAGCGGGAAAGACTTCAATCGAGCAAGAGAAGATGAACAAAAAAGAGTTGGAAGGTGATAATGTCAAGGTCGTTTGAGGCTCCAGATGCAAAACCAGGAAAGGAAGAACAAACGAGACCCAAGTGACACGAGGAAAGGCTGCTGCACCTCCTGAAGGCACCACCAGCGAGCGTCCTTCAGCCTCCTGCAGGATACTTAATGAGAGAGAGAGAGAGAGAGAGAGAGAGAGAGAGAGAGAGAGAGAGAGAGAGAGAGAGAGAGAGAGAGAGAGAGAGAGAGAGAGAGAGAGAGAGAGAGATAAACAGACAGACAAACATACAAACAGGTAGAGCTTTTTAACCTAACAATAAAGAATAAGAGAAAAACAGGAAGAGGAAGAAGAAAAAGAGGAAGAGGAAGAGGAGGAGGAAGAGGCGGAGGGAGGAGAGAGTGGTGGGACATAATGTAAGACCAACACTATATTATTAGGACCACCATAGCAGATGTGTGTGTGTGTGTGTGTGTGTGTGTGTGTGTGTGTGTGTGTGTGTGTGTGTGTGTGTGGTGTGTGTGTGTGTGTGTGGAGGAGAGGTAGAACAAAATGGTAAGCAAGTTCTCCACACGTGTACAGACAGACAGACAGACAGACAGACAGACAAACAGACAGACAGACAGACACTCAGGTGACTTGTATACAACTGGTCTCATACAGGAATAAAAACATACTTCTTCTTCTTTTATAAATTCAACTTTGTATGTTATTTGATAAGTATATTTTTATTTATTTTTATGTATTCAGTTCAGCTTCACTTTTTGTCGATAATAATTGATATATATGCATTATTATTTTTTTTTTATTTAACATTACTACTATTATTATCTTACTATTTAATTATTTGTATGTTATTTGATAAGTATATTTTTATTTATTTTTATTTATTCAGTTCAGCTTCACTTTTTGTCGATAATAATTGATATACACGCATTATTATTTTTTTATTTAACATTACTAGTATCATTATCTTACTATTTCATTATTTTTTACACCAAACCAAGAGTACTTTTTTTTTATCAGTCATGTCGTGTCATTATCGAAGAATTATTACACGAGTACAGTTTTATTTGCCTTTTATTTTCACTTTTATTTATTTTTCCCTTCAATTTTTTTGGTACAGGTAGTAAAGGTTAACTGTACTGTGGTTAGGTGTCAAAGTATCAAGGTACGCACACACAGCACACGTACACACAGCACAAAGAAACATGACCTCCCCTGCGTGTGTGTGTGTGTGTGTATGTGTGTGTGTGGGGGGAGGGGAGGGAGGGAGAGAGGGAGAGGATAGAATTTGCAGTATTTGTGGTTGAAGGAAGAGGACAGAAGGACCGGAAAGGAGAAGAAAGAAGAGGAAGGAAGGAAGAGTAGAGGAAGAATAGGAATGAGGAAGACATGCAAGGTATAAAAATAAAGATATAGAAGAAAGGAAAACAAAGAAGAATAAGATAAAGAAGATAAGGTAGACTAAATTAAAGGATTATCATCATCACTCCCTCATCACTGTTACCTCCACTCCCTTCCTTCCACTCCCTCATAACTTCCCTCCAGTACTCTTCCCTCCCCTCACACCTAGTAAAATTCTCACCCATCCCAAGCATCAGGAAAAGGGAGGAAGAAGGATGGACTTTCCCGCCGAGTTACTTCGAACAGACCATTGCAAGTTGTCATGCAAGTGTTCGACCGACGAGGGATTTAGTGCAAGACATACCGCTTCTAATTACAGGGAGAAAGAGAAAGAGAAAGAGAGAGAGAGAGAGAGAGAGAGAGAGAGAGAGAGAGAGAGAGAGAGAGAGAGAGAGAGAGAGAGAGAGAGAGAGAGAGAGAGAGAAATGGTAGAACACAGTTAAAATCAGGAAGAAAAGAGAGAGGGGTTAAGAGACAGGAGGAGGAGAGAGTTGGAGAAGTGGAGGAGGAGGAGGAGGAGGAGGAGGAGGAGGAGGAGGGAGAGGAGGAGCTGGAGGAGAGAAGTATCGGTCTCTTCATGGTGTTAATTCCACATATCATTGTCACCTTCGGGAGGAGGAGGAGGAGGAGGAGGAGGAGGAGGAGGAGGAGGAGGAGGAGGAGGAGGAGGAGGAGGAGGAAAGAGGAAGGCAGTCATATTTTGCACGGTTTTATTCTTCCTTTCATTGTCACTATTATCATCATCTTACTCCATCCCTCCTTCCTTCACTCCTACCCTCCCTCCTTCACTCACTCACTCCTTCACTCACTCCCTCACGCACTCCCTCTCCTAACTCTACACTCCCGGCAGGAACCACCCACCGTAACCATCCCAGAACACTTTGCAAATCTCACCTCACCAACCTAAGTCATCATTTTGTACTTGAATTAGAGTTAAACGTTACTTGAAAACAGGCAGAAAAAAAAAGTGAGTTAAACAGCAAAGTCGAAGGAATAGAAAGACATTGGACTTGATTCTTTGTGAGTGATGTGTTGTTATTTAGTATGAGTTATGTGGAAAGTATGGTGATTTAAGAGATAAGGAATAGTTACTAGAATAAAGTGGTGTTATGCAGGTATTTTCACAACGGATCTTCTTGGTTCAATTTGCTGGTTCGAAAAATTATAATGTAGTTGGATTTTTGTGGTGGTAAATAGTGTTTGAAAATATAGGTGCAGATGTTGTAAGACTGGAAATGGTTGAAAATGTTCCTGAATAGACTATTATTATTATTATTATGAATATCTAGAATTACCTTAAGAACTGTTAAATATTCTCTATAAAAAACACTTATAACTTTCATTAATAGTATTTTCTTTAACCTAAACATGCAATAGAGTAAAAAAAAATATATAGGGGAAAAAATATGAAAAACAAGTAAATATGAAAACAAGTAAATATGAAAAACAACACACGGACGAAATTATGAATAACTATATATATAAAAAAAATAATAATAGCTGCAAATATTTACTTTCAAAATATAAAAACATTTTCTATTTTCACACAAACGTACTGTACACACATAGCACCAAGCTTTACATGTAAGTACCTACACGGGAATACCTACATGAACGTGCTGTACCTACACATGTACGTTTATGTACGTATCTACGCAGCTGTCTGTTCTTCCGTGCACATACACTGTTATCAAGCCTCATTTGTGTATACGTGTTCATAACCATCAACACTTCTATTCATTCATGTACGTATGTGTTTGAGGTGTATGTATGTACGCAAAACACACACACACACACACACACACACACACACACACACACACACACACACACACACACGCTAAATTTCTTCCAAGACATGTAAAGGTGCGAAAATGGCTGTTTAAAATTGTTATTCTTAGTTATTATCAGTGTGTGTGTGTGTGTGTGTGTGTGTGTGTGTGTGTGTGTGTGTGTGTGTGTGTGTGTGTGTGTGTGTGTGTGTGTGTGTGTGTGTGTGTTGGAGTGGTAGGTGAGGATGGGTGGATGGGTAGGGGGTGAGGGTGGATATGAGGGAGGTGTGGATGACAGGTGGATAGAGTAGAGGGTGTTAGCAGGTGATTGGGGATGTGGTGATTGTGGTGGGGTGGTGTTTTTTTTGGGGGTGTCCAGGTGTGGTGGAGGGGTTCGAGCTGTCAGATGTGGTGGGGATGATAATGGTAGTGGAAGATGAAGTTTATATGAAGTGGTTGGGGGAGGAGGGGAGGGAGGAGGAGTAGGTTGAGGGGGAAGGAGGGGGATAGAAGGTAAAATAGTCTGGGGTGAGGTTGGGGTTTTTTTCTATATCATTAACCGTTGGCGTCAGTAGGCTTATGGAGGCACAGATGGACTTGCCTCGCCTGTTATTTGACGTAGGTTATCATTATTTTATATAGTGACGCCTCAAATGTTTACGTTCTCTCTTGAATATGTTGAGAACGTGCAAGGCTAATCGCTGCTACAGCCTCAGATGCATATAACGTTGTAAGTCCCGTCTGAGGACAGTATGGCAGCAATTTGGGTAGTCTTTGGCCACTCGGCGGTGATATCAAAGATTGAAAAGTGGTCAGCGAATATCGGGGATTCGAACCTGGGACCCTAGGCTCGCTCACCCGATCGCTAGACCACTGTACTGGTGGGGGTTGGAGAGATAAATTGGAGGGAGGAAATGGATGGTGTGGGTGATAGGAGTAGGGTTGAGGCGGTAGTAATAGTGAAGATAGGGAGGTGGAGAGTGTTAGAGATGGAGGGGTGGAAAGGGGTGGAGAGAGGTGGAGTCGGGTGAAGTAAGGAGAAAATGTAGATGAGGCTGACAAGTGGTGGTGACTGTGGTAGTGATGGTGGTGGTGGTGGTGGTGACTGTGGTAGTGAGTGGAATAAGGAGGTGGATGACACATGGGTGACAAGAGATGGTGGAAAATAGAGGAGTGGATGGATGTATTAATAGGTGTAAGAGGTGACAGGAGGGTGGTAGTGGTGGTAGTGGTGGTAGTGGTGGAGATGGTAATGAAGGTGTGTGTTCCCCTCCCGTGGTGCAAGTGGAGGCAGTGGAGGCAAATGACACGCGATGGCTGAACTAACGTGGAGGGAGGGAGAGGGAAAGGGAGAGAGAGAGAGGGAGAGAGAGAGGAAGGTGTAAAATGAGAGTAATCTGAGGTTCAACGTTAGACTTGTGACAATGATTAAACATAACTCTGAAGGGAAGAATTTACATCACCATCAATGAAAAACAGAGACGTGGAGTTATAACCTTCAGTCTATCTAACGTGTAAACAAACCTACTAACTAACTAACTAACTAACTAACTAACTCACTAACTAACTAACTAACTAACTGACTAACTAACTAACTCACTAACTAACTAACTAACTAACTAACTAAATAACTAACTAACTAGCTGCTGGAAGGATGTGTGCAGCAGAATCAGAGGAATAATATATACTAAGATGAAGAGAGTAACAGTACAGTCTCCCCGCGTGTAAAGTACTTCTGCATAAATATGAATAAACTCCAAATAACAAGGAAGAAGAAGAGGGAAAAAAAACCCAGCAGATGGTAAAAGAAGAGTATACGAAGAAAATGTAGAGCAGGATTATGTAAAAAATAAATAATAATAATAAGTTTGTATAATTAATTAGTCATGAAGATTAAATTTGAGGAACACGATAATGAAGTTAATATCGCTTTAATGAGATGTATATAAGAAAAAAAGGAACAAGGAAAAAAAAAGAGAAAAAAGTCAAAAATATAAAAATGAATAAATATAAAAAATCACTGAAATTTTGAACCTTTAGAAACAGATGCCAGAGTTGAGAGAAGAGAAGCGCTTCACATCCTGCGGAAGTGTAAGGGAGGAAGCTTTAAAGCATATTATATTGTACTATGATGCTTATTCTGTACCAGGATGAAATATACACTACTTCCTGCAACGCAAACTAGTACTATAAAGTCTAGTAGAAAAAGACCAAAAAAATATTGCTACTACATGAAAAAAAATGACAATAATAATATAGTTCAGATAAAAAATGAGAAAATAATCGTAAAACTGACACGGAATCTAACACACAGGGAGATGAACACACGAGAACAACACAACACACAGGGAGATGAACACACGAGAACAACACAACACACAGGGAGATGAACACACGAGAACAACACAACACACAGGGAGATGAACACACGAGGACAACACAACACACAGGGAGATGAACACACGAGAACACAACACAACACACAGGGAGATGAACACACGAGAACAACACAACACACAGGGAGATGAACACACGAGGACAACACAACACACAGGGAGATGAACACACGAGAACAACACAACACACAGGGAGATGAACACACGAGAACAACACAACACACAGGGAGATGAACACACGAGGACGAGGATGATGATAAGAACAAGGACGAGAAGGACGACGAAAGAGAGATAAAAAGAGAGAAAAACAGAAGAAAAAAAAACTGCAACAAAAACAAAAAAAATATAGCACATCAACATGAAAACAAAACATTCAGAAAGTAATGATGAAAACAAAAAAATTAAAATAAAAATAATAATAATCTCAGGTAAAGGAATGAAGGAAGGCTAAAACAACAGTTGGCTTTCTGATTGGCTGATAAGGACGTGATAGGATTGGCTAAAACATAAAGCGAGACAGAGGAGGAGGAGGAGGAGGAGGAGGAGGAGGAGGGGAGGGAACAAGGCACGCACGAATGCTTCCTTTTTCTT
>JAPQNM010000049.1:6463235-6473235 GCA_029783475.1 Metacarcinus magister
TTAATATTTTTGTCATTAATATTTATTTTTATCATTATTATTTATTTTTATCATTAATATTTATTTTTATCATTAATACTTATTTTGATCATTAATATTTATTTTTATCATTAATATTTATATTTATCATTAATATCTATTTATATCATTATTATATATTTTTATCATTAATATTTATTTTTATCACTAATATTTATTTTTATCATTAATATTTATTTTTTATCATTATTATTTATTTATATCATTATTATTTATTTATATCATTAATATTTATTTTTATCATTAATATTTATTTTTATCATTAATACTTATTTTGATCATTAATATTTATTTTTATCATTAATATTTATTTTTATCATTAATATTTATTTTTATCATTAATATTTTTTTTATCATTAATATTTATTTTTTATCATTAACATTTATTTATATCATAAATATTTATTTTTATCATTATTATTTATTTATATCATTAACATTAATTTTTATCATTAATATTTAATTTTATCATTAATATTTATTTTTATCATTAATATTTATTTGTATCATTAATATTTATTTTTATCATTAATATCTATTTTTATCATTAATATTTATTTTTTATCATTAATATTTATTTATGTCATTAATATTTATTTTTATCATTATTATTTATTTTTATCACTAATATTTATTTTTATCATTAATATTTATTTTTTATCATTAATATTTATTTCTATCATTATTATTTATTTTGATCATTAATATTTATTTTTATCATTAATATTTATTTTTATCATTAATATTTATTTTTATCATTAATATTTATTTTTATCATTAATATTTATTTTTTATCATTAATATTTATTTATATCATAAATATTTATTTTTTATCATTATTATTTATTTATATCATTAACATTAATTTTTATCATTAATATTTATTTTTATCATTAATATTTATTTTTATCATTAATATTTATTTTTATCATTATTATTTATTTTTATCATTAATATTTATTTTTATCATTATTATTTATTTTTATCATTAATATCTATTTTTATCATTAATATTTATTTTTTATCATTAATATTTTTGTCATTAATATTTATTTTTATCATTATTATTTATTTTTATCATTAATATTTATTTTTATCATTAATACTTATTTTGATCATTAATATTTATTTTTATCATTAATATTTATATTTATCATTAATATCTATTTATATCATTATTATATATTTTTATCATTAATATTTATTTTTATCACTAATATTTATTTTTATCATTAATATTT
This sequence comes from Metacarcinus magister, assembly GCA_029783475.1. Lineage (NCBI taxonomy): Eukaryota > Metazoa > Arthropoda > Malacostraca > Decapoda > Cancridae > Metacarcinus > Metacarcinus magister. The sequence goes on from JAPQNM010000049.1 coordinate 6,464,516, forward strand.
ATTTTTTATCATTATTATTTATTTATATCATTATTATTTATTTATATCATTAATATTTATTTTTATCATTAATATTTATTTTTATCATTAATACTTATTTTGATCATTAATATTTATTTTTATCATTAATATTTATTTTTATCATTAATATTTATTTTTATCATTAATATTTTTTTTATCATTAATATTTATTTTTATCATTAACATTTATTTATATCATAAATATTTATTTTTTATCATTATTATTTATTTATATCATTAACATTAATTTTTATCATTAATATTTATTTTTATCATTAATATTTATTTTTATCATTAATATTTATTTTTATCATTATTATTTATTTTTATCATTAATATCTATTTTTATCATTAATATTTATTTTTTATCATTAATATTTATTTATGTCATTAATATTTATTTTTATCATTATTATTTATTTTTATCAATATTATTTATTTTAATCATTAATATTTATTTTTATCATTAATATTTATTTTTATCATTAATATTTATTTTTTATCATTAATATTTATTTTTATCATTAATATCTTTTTATATCATTTTAATATATTTTTATCATTAATATTTATTTTTATCACTAATATTTATTTTTATCATTAATATTTATTTTTTATCATTAATATTTATTTATATCATTATTATTTATTTTTATCATTAATATTTATTTTTATCATTAATATTTATTTTTATCATTAATATCTATTTATATCATTATTATATATTTTTATCATTAATATTTATTTTTATCACTAATATTTATTTTTATCATTAATATTTATTTTTTATCATTAATATTTATTTCTATCATTATTATTTATTTTTATCATTAATATTTATTTTTATCATTAATATTTATTTTTATCATTAATACTTATTTTGATCATTAATTTATTTTTTATCATTAATATTTATTTTTATCATTATATATATCTTATATTTTTTATCATTAATATTTATTTTTATCATTAATATTTATTTTTTATCATTAATATTTATTTGTATCATTAATATCTATTTTTATCATTAATATTTATTTTTATCATTAATATTTATTTTTATCATTAATATTTATTTTTTATCATTAATATTTATTTTTATCATTAATATTTATTTTTATCATTAATATTTATTTTTATCATTATTATTTATTTTTATCATTATTTATTTTTATCATTAATATTTATTTTTATCATTAATATTTATTTTCATCATTATTATTTATTTTTATCATTATTTATTTTTATCATTAATATTTATTTTTATCATTATTATTTATTTTTATCATTATTATTTATTTTTATCGTTAATATTTATTTTTATCATTAATATTTATTTTTATCATTAATATCTTTATATCATTATTATATATTTTTATCATTAATATTTATTTTTATCACTAATATTTATTTTTATCATTAATATTTATTTTTTATCATTAATATTTATTTTTATCATTATTACTTATTTTTATCATTAATATTTATTTTTATCATTAATATTTATTTTTATCATTAATACTTATTTTGATCATTAATATTTATTTTTATCATTAATATTTATTTTTATCATTAATATTTATTTTTATCATTAATATTTATTTTTATCATTAATATTTATTTTTATCATTAATACTTATTTTTATCATTAATTTTTATTTTTATCATTAATATTTATTTTTATCATTAATATTTATTTTTTATCATTAATATTTATTTTTATCATTATTATTTATTTTTATCATTAATATTTATTTTTATCATTAATATTTATTTTTATTATTAATACTTATTTTTATCATTATTATTTATTTTTATCATTAATATTTATTTTTATCATTAATATTTATTTTTATCATTAATATTTATTTTTATCATTAATATTTATTTTTTATCATTAATATTTAGTTTTATCATTATTATTTATTTTTATCATTAATATTTATTATTATCATCATTATTTATTTTTATCATTATTTTTTTTACCATCATTATTTATTTTTATCATCATTATTTATTTTTATCATTAATATTTATTTTTTATCATTAATATTTATTTTTTATCATTAATATTTATTTTTTATCATTAATATTTATTTTTATCATTAATATTTATCATTATCATTATTATTATTATTATTGCTATTATTTTTGTTATCATCATTATTATTATCATTATTATTAGTAGTAGTCGTGTAGTGACAACACACATACACACACACCTACATACCCAGGTGCACACACACCCAGAGCCTATAATCACTTCCCTCGAGACCGCGGCTGAGGTCGAGATTAACTTCACCTTACCTCACCTGTGATCTGACTCCAGGTGTCCACAGGTCTGGGAGCCCAATATAAGCTACCCACACACACACACAGTTCATACTCGTTCACCCAGCCACCCCAGAGCGAGCACCTCCTCCCCGCTCTCTCGCTGGTCCACTTGCGGTCGAGTTCTCTCCCGCCATGGCCACTCCTAAGAGGCCCCCTGAGTACCCCGCCGACGACGACGGCTTCATCCCTGTGCGGAGGAAGCGTCAAAGGCAGAGGGATGCCCCTGAACCCCCTGCTGCTCAGGGCACTCCATCTTTTTGGAGGATCGCTGAGCACAAGAACCACGACAACCCATACTCGGTCATCAGGTGGCTGGAGGATGAGCTCAAGATCCTTCTCAAGGTGGAAGAGTCTCCCGCACGGGAGACTTTTTCATCAGAGGAGCGGATTGGAGCCACGCCACCACACTGCAGGAGGTAGCAGCCGGACAGCCGCGAGGCATCGTCCTGCTGCCGAAGGAGGTCACGCGTAAGTGTGTCCTTCAGGGTTACCCCACCGCCCTGCCCTTGGACCCGGTGAAGGAGCACCCTGCTGTTTTAACAGCTGAGCTGAGCACCCACAACGCCGGACATGGACGTCGCCTCCCCACCCGCCAAGTTCTGCTGACGCTGCGGGGACCTGTTCCCGCCTCGCTCGACCTTGGCTGCTTCGGGAGGTTCGACTGCAGGAAGTTCATTCCTGAGCCCGTCCGCTGCTTCCGGTGCCAGGCGTTCGGTCACTACCAACGCCAGTGCAGCCCGGAGAAGGACCTATGTGGAGTCTGCAGTGGGGACCACTCTTCAAGGGACTGCATCCGGCGCCTTCGCGGTGACGGTGAAAGGCCCTCCCCGTGCTGTCCCAACTGTGGTGACAGGCACCACGCCTGGAACCGCCGCTGCCCTGTACGACTCCAGAGGATCACTGGCGAACCATCACGGCTTCAACAGGTCGCCAGGAACCCACCACGGCAACGTGAGGCGAAGCCTCGCATACCACTACCACCGCAGCCTGCACCGCCTCCCACTCCCAGGGGTCAGCCGACGCCAGGGAGAAGGATGAGGAGGAAGACAGCCCGGCAGGATCCACCACTCCCCCAGGAGGGGGAGGAGTCCAGCCGACCCCCCGTGAAGAAGACGTCTGCTGCTGGTGTGCCGCCTCCCCAGGTGGCTACCACCAGTACGGACGTCGTAAAGAACACTTTCACCTTCAGTGAGGCGGACTTGGTCCGCTTCCTGACCAACTACGCCTACCTGTACGAGCAGGAGCAGTGGGCCGAGCAGGAGCAGTGGGCCAAGCAGGAGCGGAGCTCGCACGAGCCTGCGCTGTCTGTAGCGCGGCGTGTGATTAGAGCCGACATGCGCCTTCCTGGGCTACTCCCTGTCGACAGGCCACTGCAATGCATGCCTCGATTCCCTGGCTACAATGAACTCGCGTGGATCAACTACGACGACATGGAGGATGACGACAGCTAGGTGGACAACAGCCCTCCAACCGTTTAAGAGAACAAAATCAGCCACGGGTGGCTCACCATAAGCCGCTTTGTATACCAATAATTATTATTGTATTTATGTATTGTTATTATTATTGTAAATTTTCATGTTTATTTTTCTTGTATATGTTATGTTTCTGGTATCAATAAACTTTAAACAACAACAAAAACAACAACACACACAGTTAGTCAGTCAACCGTCAGTCTACCTGAAGTCTACCACCACACACAGTCCAGGCAACACCTCCAGCATAGCGTCTGGGAGCCCCACGTCGGGGCTCCCCAGACAACACACACACTCGCCTTCCCTGGGCTCTGTATAGTTGTGTACAACCAACGCTGCAGCAATAAACCAACTAAGCCACATTCGTCTGTTGTCAAACCTTTGTGTGTACATAACTCCCAAACCTCTACAGTCGTATCATTATTATCATTATTATTATATTTATCATTAGTATTATTAGTATGTGTATTATTATTATCATTATTATTTTTATTATTGTCATTATCATTTGTGGTATAATTTTGACTAACAAAACGAACAGAAACACAAAAGGACTGCCACGTTTGTAAACACACCACCCAGCTACCCAAGAAAAGATAAATAACTTATCACTGTAAGGAGTGGGTGGGTGGATGGATGATGGATGGTTGGGTGGTAGGATGGATGAACGGTGGATGGGGTTGCTGGGTGGATGGGTGAATGGGTGTGTGGGTGGGTGGATGGATGGGTGGGTGGATGGATGGGTGGGTAGATGGGTGGATGTATAGGTGGGTGGATGAATGAATGATGGATGGCAGGCAGGCTGTACATTCAAAATGTTGGTGCTGTGTTCAGTGTGGATAACGACGCTAGCCTATCCGATGAGCTGCGTCAAGTTGCCAATGGCACATTTTTACAGAATATTTGCATCCAAGATATATTGTGTATAGAAAGAAAAATATTTTTCCTCTATTCTTCAGATCGTTGTGAGTTGATAAAGAAAAATTTGAATAAAATCATAATTTTTAAAAAAATCTATAAATCGAACACTTAGAAAAGACCTCGGCAGTGTAAGGGTTAAGTAAATAGACATGCTGGGTGACCATGACCCCCAAAACCAGTCACTGAGCATACCCAAACTGCTCGTTTCAGTTTGGGTAGTTGCTGCAAAACACATTGCCCAATCGTCCGAAGACAATCTGAGCCATCAGGTGAAGGATACTGCCTGAGGAGTCTTGTACCTCAGATTGAACAAACACACACACACAAACATACAACAGCTTGTTTTAAATAAGTTATCACCTAAGCCATTGATATATTTTTTAGGTATACTGGTGTTACTAAACCTTCATAATGTCTTCTAGGATTCAGATCAACATTATAGTTTCTAACGAATAAATAGATTGGTGGTGAAATATATATTGTATGTGTGAAGTGGTAAGCTGTCCTGTCTGCTACCCCTCCTCTCCCTTCCTCTGTTACCAAGTGGGTTGTGGGGGGAGGGAGTCAGCTGCTTCACTCACTCACTCACTCGCTCATTAAGTGTTGTTCAGACGTTCGAAGCACCAGGCAGCCGTCTAGTACCAACCTTTCAGCCTTCCTCTGCCTTACTTCACGAGTCAATAGTAATAGGATTTGCCGTTTTGGCGTATTAATAATTATCAACTCTGGTTATATTTGGTGATTAAAACTATAACTATAATGAGACGAATGGCTTGGTAAGGGAAAGGTGATCGCTCGCTAGCATATACGGTTCAGACTAGCAAACATGACTGACAGTGTTGCTATGTACCTAATAAAACTAATAATTATTAAAACATCGTAAAGTAAAGAATTATTACATAACTTTATTGTACTACATGCATTCATAACAGGGTGGCGTTAAAAAATATTAATAAAAGTTAGATTACATTATTAATTTCAAGGAATAACTTAACCTAACATTCACTATCTGACAAGACCTAGTATTACACCCTTGCCTAGCTAGCCTTGAGGTCTCGACAGAAACCAGCGGTGCATCGGGGAGGGTAGAGAAGCCGGTGTGTTTATACTGCAACACCTCACCTCACCTCACCTCGCCTCGCCCATCCATCGCGCGTTCATGTATATTTTGTAGTGTTAATACCGTGTGTTAAGAAGAGGATTACCGCCTGTTACCAATTACCTGTTACCAGCACTGCTATGTAAGTGTTAATACGTAGTTACAATGTTAGTTATCTATACCTGTAGAAAGAGAGGTAGGAGGTAGGTAGGTAGGTAGGTGTCTCCTGTGGAAGGTAAATATGAATATGTGCGACCAGTATTAAGCGAGGTACAGGCTTTTCACAAATAACTTTAAAATTTACATAATAACTATGTTTTTGATATATAATAACCATCTAAGGGTTGATGCCTACGACCCCTGTACGTTTCATTCCGATCCCTCCAGTGGTCTAGGAGGAGATAGAAGACAGACAGACAGACACACACATACATACAGACACACAGACAAATTTTGAATGGGATCGTATAGAAACTTCCAAACTGGTCGCGTCGCTCGCAGTTTTAATATATATATATATATATATATATATATATATATATATATATATATATATATATATATATATATATACACATATATACATCTCGTTTAATTTTTTTGTTTCCCCTATTGTGTCTTCCTCTACCCTTTACCTCTCCCTTCCCCTCTACCCTCCTCCTTCCCTCAAGGGGGGGAGAGGGAGAAGAGAGGGGAAAAACCGCCTCTCTCAGGGCCTCAGCGACTGACGCTCATCCAATCAAGTCTCTCCTCGGAGGGGAATTAGAATCCTCGAAATTACCTCAAGAATTTATGCTCCTCTCACTCTGATCTCTGCTCTCTCTCTCTCTCTCTCTCTCTCTCTCTCTCTCTCTCTCTCTCTCTCTCTCTCTCTCTCTCTCTCTCTCTTCTTTTCCTACCTCTTCTTATTTTTTCTCTCCATTCCTCTCTTCAAGTGTCTTTTTTTCTGTTTCCCTTCTTTTCTTCTTTCGTCCAGCCCCTTCCTATCCCCCTTTCCTTTACTCTCCGTTCTTATAATCCTCCCTATTCATGTTATCTCAACTGCTCCTTCCCTCTCCTCTTTACTTCTTTATTTCTCTTGTTTTTTTCCTTCTCCCACACTCCTTTCCTGATATATTATTTCCTCCATCCCTCTTCTCCTCCATTCTACTTCTATATACACACACGCGCACACACACACACACACACACACACACACACACACACACACACACACACACACACGCACACGCACACGCACACGCACACGCACACTAACAGTTTGATCAGACCGATTTGAGTCTCCTTCAGGCTACGAAAACTTTTCCAATTTTGGAGGATCTGAAGGTAACCACGAGGACCCTTGCGACGGCGGACGAGGCTCAGGCAGGGTCCAGGAGCAAGGCGGGGCGGGGCAGGGTGGGGCGGGGCGGGGCGTGACGGGGCAGGGTGGGGAGTGACTGGGCAGGGCGGGGCAGGCGGGGCGGAGGCGATTCTACTCACTTACTCACCACTTGTTTGAATGTGTGTGTGTGTGTGTGTGTGTGTGTGTGTGTGTGTGTGTGTGTGTGTGTGTGTGTTGAAGCACAAATCTATGGGTGTCTACAAATAATTGAATGAGTGAACATTTTGGTAATTTCATTGTATCTATTTCTTCTTTGAACCAAACTTGATTATTTTAACTTATTTTACCCGTTACAATGAGACATGTGAGAGTGTTGTTTGCGTTCCATAGCGTGATTGTCTGTCTGTCTGTCTGTCTGTCTTCTTTGTTTTATTCCTTACCTATCTACATACTGTGTCTTTTTACGTGTCTGTTTATCTTTATGTGTGTATGTATATCTCTGTGTCTGTATGTCCTACCGCCTGTCTGTTTGTCTCTGTCTATTTGTCTGTTCTATCTGCCTGTATGTCTGTCTGTCTGTCTATCTACATTTGTTTGTGGGACTGTCTGTGTGTCTGTTTGTTTGTCTATCTGTCTGTCTGTCTGTCTGTCTGTCTGTCTGTCTGTCTGCCAGCGTGTAACTTCATAGTTTCGGAATTAATTTGCTTACATAATGGAGAGAAACCAAAAAATAGTTTCATTATATACCGATGCATAAGAAATAACCAAATTGAAGGCTCCACCGGCACACCTAATGCAACACACACACACACACACACACACACACACACACACACACACACACACACACACACACACACACACACACACACACACACACACACACGTTCGTTCTCTGCACTTGATCTCGAGACAAAAAAAATATATATAGATAAAAACTAAACTAAACTAATTAGCAACATGAAGCATGACTCTGAATTGCACTCAGCGTGGCAGCATCAGACGCAAAACTGAAACTCACTCTTTTTCTGTTCCGAAGCACCACGAAACAAGCTTTTAACGTTATTAGTTTTAGTACAAATAACGTAGGAATATTATAACGAAAGAATTGGCTTCGGTTAATGTTATATGTCTATCAATCTATCTATTTATCTGTGTATCTATCTATCTATCTATTTATCTATCTATTTACCTTTCTGTCTGTCTGTGTGTCTTTCTGTCATTCCATTTCCCTGCCTGTCTATTTGCTATTTATGCGTCTCTGTCTCTCTGTCTTTATCTGTCCATCCACCTCACTGTCTATCTATCTGTTTATCTATCCATGTATGTATCTGTTTGTCTTTCTATATTTCTGTCTATCTATATGTTGATCGGTCTATCTATCAATTTTCTTCTGTATTTCTGTCTATCTCTATCTATTGATCTATCTATCGATCTATTCTTTTGTTTACATGAAGACGCGAAAACACATCAAACAAACCTTTGCATGTTACTGGATGTCACTCACTTGTTTCCCTTCGTGTGTGTGTGTGTGTGTGTGTGTGTGTGT
>JAPQNM010000049.1:6483235-6490735 GCA_029783475.1 Metacarcinus magister
AGAGGGAGGGGAGAGGCATTCACCCGTAGATGTATTGGCGTAGGGAATGCTGGAGGGAGCGAGCCAAGGACGCGGTAGTAGGGAAAGAGTGAAGGAGGAAGGAAATAGAAAGGGATAGGGTGTTCTTACGTAAATGTATGGGAAGGAATGTGCCCAGGACGCTAGAGAGAGAGAGAGAGAGAGAGAGAGAGAGAGAGAGAGAGAGAGAGAGAGAGAGAGAGAGAGAGAGAGAGAGAGAGAGAGAGGAGAGAGGGGGGGGGGAGGGGAGAGAGAGAGAGAGAGAGAGGATGTATGATAAAAGGAATGTTGGAAGAAGCAAGGCGAGGACTGGAGTGTAGGAGTGAGACAGTTCTAAATAGGGAGGCAGAGAGGGAAGGAGGGAAGGATGGAAATAACGAGGGAGGCGTTAAGTACCTCTTCAGCACCTCCTTCTTCCCCCCTTCCTCACCACTGCCATTAGCGGGGCTCATTCTCACTCGTTCCTCTATTATTACTCGGGCTAATTTTTACGTCGAACACTTTTTATTACGCTGAGGCAGTAAATTTCGGGACCGTCCGTTTGTTTTGCTCTGCTATTTTTCCATCTGGCTTAATTCAGAGAAAGACGGAGCGAAGAGGAAGACAAAGAGGACAAAGAGGCCACCGTGTCTCTCTCTTGTTTTCTTCCACGTTATGCGACGCGCACACACACACCCACACGCATAATTGCAAAAATCATGCGTTTATACACAAAGGAATGAAGGAACGTCAGAGTATCCTTTCTTTCCCACACACACACACACACACACACACACACCTGCATGACTAGCCACGCAAACCCTTCATCTTCATGCACGGCAAGACCCTCGTACGTGGAAATGCTCCTTCGTGCACACGACACGACAGCCGTGCAGAGTCCACACGTGCTTAACATATTGTCCAGAAACAAATATGTACAATACATGAGAACTTTAAGAGTGATAATTCCGCTCTTCCCTTATGGCGCTATGCAGCCGTCCATCCGCGAGGTGAATGTCTGCAAGGGATATTTCATCCCTCGTCGGTGTGAGGAAACACTCTTATCAACACCAAACACCTTTAACAACTGACAAATTGTCTTTTATTTCGAAAATTTTTGCATCGTTGTTGAAGCAGCTATCAATGTATTGACTTTCTGCTATATGTTAAACAGAGCAATGTGAAATGTATTAACAGGCGAAGTGTCAAGTGCCTCAATCAATTTCAAGGGTGGTGGGAAATGCTGCATATATGACAGTGTAATGACAACACACACATACACTCACACTCCCTACCGGGTGAGTAGGTAATTACGGCCCAGGGGGAACACGACTCAGATCGAGTTAACGACCTCGCCCCAACGGGAGGATTAGCAAGACCTGACCTCACACCACCTGTCTTGACCGGACCTCCCACACACACAGGACAGGAGGCCAGTTTACCACCACAGACAGAAAACACTTCCAGCATCGCGTCTGAGGAGCCCCACGTTGGGGCTCCCAGACAACACACACGCTCACCTTCCCTGGGCTCTGTCTACTTGTGTACAACCAACGCTGCACCAACAAACCAACTAAGCCACATACATCTGTTGTCCAACCTTTGTGTGTACGTAACTCCCAAACTTCTACAACAGTACCATATCAAAATTCCTTATACTTAGATGTTACGGCTGCAGGACTCCCTACTCCTGACTACAGGGGGTTGTGCCTGCTGAGATCGGAAACGCTGCATTAAACTATCAGACGCACGCATCACACGTCACTCAGCTGAGGTGGAGACCAATGGTCAACGCCGCCGCCAGCCAATCAGGTTCCAGCTCTGTAGGGGGTTGGGGAAGGGTAAATGGCGTCGTGAACCTCCGCTGTTTCTTTCTGGTGCGAGTCGATCAGTCTGCTGGTGCTCCCGTGGTAGCGATGTGTGGTTACTGTGTGTGTTTCGTGGTATTGTGGACAGAATAAGAAGGTACTGACTGTGATGTGCGAGTTACACAAGCAACGAAGAGGCGGTAAGATAAGTGCCCGTAACTGGTGGTGGATGGGTGATAAGCCTGGCCCTGGCCCTGGCCCTGGTTCCCCGCTGCCACTGTGGCATGAGCAAACGGGACCCCGTGAAGAAACCGAACCTCGCACCTGCGTATACGCCAGGAGCAGTAATGTCGTACTTCTATCGGAAGAAAGATTGAGAAGCTGATGGTGAGTAGACATGAGCTGCACAGTGTTACCATATTTAGCATTATTTAATCCTTTAGCATACTTTCAGAAAATTATGTTGTTAGCATGACATTTAGCTTTCATAACAATTTAGCATAATTTTAGCATTATTTTGTTATTTAGCATAAATCTAACCAACTTTAAGCAAATCCGATAAAAAGGAAAGGTATTATATTACATCTTCACCTGAATGCTCTAGAGAATTGCGAGTTGTATTATTACATTATCTGATGCATTTCGCAAGTAGCACGTCTCATTTTGCATATTTATAGTTTTTGGAATGGGATATACTGCATATTAGTGAACGTGATAAGAAACGTCGAAATGTTGAGGCACCGCGAATGTCTTTTAAGTTTTTGAGTCGTACGTCTGACAGCGCAGAAGATTCCGGTGCATGCGCACAACTATTGTCATGGTCATAAGGTTATTATTAATTTGCACAAGAGATGTGGTTTCACAACATTCAAATGAACACAAACTATCATATGGAAGAAGAAAAAACACATAAAAATGGAACACTGCAACATAAAAAATATTTAGCAAGAGTTTTAGTAGTGCGTTCGCTCCAACTTGGGCGTTTTGAAGAAACATGTAAATTAGGCATTTGCAGTTAAGCTCTTGCGATAAAGTGAGGGAGTTTATATTCATTGAGGTAATGCGTAAGCTTGTGAAACCAAAAGTTGAAAGATTAGTCTGGTTTCGCTTCGGGCAAAAAGGGTCAATGTAATAATTCCATGTTGCCGGAAGCAGCCTCACCTCGCCTGTTAGAAGGAACCAACACACCTTAACGGGAGCGTCATCATTCTATTTATTCACCACGGAAAATTTGGCAATATTGATAAAGACTCACCATGGTTGCCGTCTTACCAACGTCACCCTTGGTCCTGGTGTAGCAGGGACACAACCTACTTTTGCTATCCAAATTTTATCGGAAATGCCATCCCGTATCAGAAGGCTCCAGGTTATTGGTGGGTCAGTAGTGAGGCACGTTTCCCGGGGTTTCTGGCCTCCTCCTCCCATCCAATATTGGGTGCTCGAGTGACCCTCTGACGAATGGCCGCGTCCAGTGCTGAAAAAGGCAGTGTAGCAGCGATGCGACGACCAGTGAGGGGTGCGTGGGTGCGTGTGACGTGTCCGGACCTCGTATACACACACACACACACACACACATCGCTGGTCACCGCATCGCCGCTCCAAGAACAGTCTGGGTGACTCACTCTTCACTACCCTTGGCGGCGCCTCGGTGAGAAGCCTCCCGGGGAAACCCAGTGAACGAGGAAGCACTTAAGTTACCTGTCTGAGCTGTCGTCACGGTGCCACTTTAGGGGAGCTGGAGAGGATTGGGTCAAACGAGGTAACTTCTCAGCAAGGCGGGGCAGCTTGTCTCCAGGGCACCATGCAAGGGCGTCCCGGGGACCTGCCGCTTCACCCACTGTGACGGAATCCCAGAAAGTGACTCGGTGGAGGAAAATCGTTTGGATTCAGTAGTTGTCTCAATTTCCTTTGTTTCTCTGTTTGACGCAAATGGAAACGAACCAGACGCTTTAAACAATTTGAATTCTAAATGAATAATTGAAGTTTCTTTCACTTAAAAAATTAGTTAAATAAAGAAAATGCTAACAGGTGCTTGGGTGTACAATCCTATCAATACATTGATGTTTGCAAAGTGTAGGTCACGGGGCGGCGTTTGATAAATAGGCTGGTCATCAATTGAAGCTGCAGTAATGTTTAGCCAACAATTTTAGCGCCGCGGCGGGTTCGGCTTAGAATGGGAGTGAGGTGGGGCGGGGCGGGGCGGGGCGGGGCGGGGCGGAGTGGGGTGGGGTGGGGCGGGGCGGCTGGTATAGTGCTACGCATAACCTTTTCTCATACTTGGTTGGCTTCATATCCCTCTTACCTACTATGTCGTTGTCTTCGCGTTGCCGGAGTTGGCCTACTGCCCCCCACCCCCCTGTGTGGCCTTCCTCCCCGTGCCAGCCCAGTAGTTGCCCGCCCCGACACGCCCCATAGCGCCGCCAGTCTCCCTGATCTACTCTGCCACGATGTGTATTCATGATGGAGAGCGATCAAGGGTAATTGATGTCGCGATGCACAAGGGCGCGCGGCTGATGGATTGTGTTTCCCCTCCACTGCCTTTCCGACTCTGCCACCCCCTCTCCACCCCCTCTCCACCCACTCCACTAACCTCATCCTGGCGTACGAGCCTTACAGGCCCCTCACCCCCAAACAGCCTTCCCTCCAATGTTCCTACCCCCTCCCCTTACCGTCATCCTCCCTCTGCCTCGCTGTAGTCACCCTGCCAGCGTGTTGACTTCGCTGAGACATGCATGGCTGTACTATTTACTACTCTTCTAAACTTGCTAACTGCATGCCTCCCCACCCTTTCCCTTCTTTATACTGTATCTACCTTACTGTTGTATATGTGTGCAATGCAAGTTTAGTACCTCGTGTGTGTAGAACAAGAGTGTGAAACGGATCACGTGATGGCATGTGGCAACTCAGCTGACTCAGTGAACAAGGCAAGAGGTGCTTCACTTGTAAACGATCATCCACCGTTTTTATACTTCTGATTACACTCATTCTTAGAAATTTCCAAGTAAGTGTTAAGCACGTGTTGGAATTCAGTGTCACCTTTACCAGCAATTGTTTACCTACACAACACAATCGTTTTCTTTCCACCCAAGCAGTGGCGGCGCAGGATAACTTGACGTCCTTACCCGCGTGCTGCTCATAGTCACCTCCGCTGCTTGCCGCTCACACTCCATTGCTACTACTTTGCCTGGACGCTCCTTTGCTCTGCTGCACCACCTACTGTCCCCACTCTCTCTCTCTCTCTCTCTCTCTCTCTCTCTCTCTCTCTCTCTCTCTCTCTCTCTCTCTCTCTCTCTCTCTCTCATGGAACCTTATTTTCTCCAATATTTTACATTATATTACATTAGTCTGCCGTCACTTGTGAAATAAATAAATATACAAATAGATAAGATGGTAAAAATCTTTGCCTCGTTGCCGTCCTGGCCATCCAATCACACATCAGCAACCACGGGATAGGGACACCTGATTGGACGAGACGTGTCAGTAGTGACCACTTTGTACTCTGAGGGCAGGTCATCTCCGTGGAAGAGTATCGGAACAGGTCACATGAACACCTGAATGGCCGATAGAGTGTCAGTAAATCGGGTTATTGTATCGGGGAACTGCTCCTCTTAAGAGTTACAATAAGAGTTAAGAGCCTCGCCCAAGGAGGCAGAGAATTTTAAATAATGTTGAAAGGAGTTAGATTTATAATAGAGTGAATGTTATGTATGTTAAGTATTTGTATTGCGTAGAGGATGCACACACACACACACACACACACACACACACACACACACACACACACACACACACACACACACTCAGTGCTTCGGTTGTCACAGTGCTTCGAGTCCCATGTTCGGAACACAATGCATCACCGTGACACCGGAAGTTTCCAAGAAGTGTTCTGGCAGGTGAGAGGTCTTGCTCAGCCCCCCCTCCCCTCCCCCCCTTTTGGATGCGTGCCCACCCTTCCCTCCCATTTCAACTTTCTTTCTTTCTTCCCTCCCTCCCTTTCCTCTTACATTCCCCCTCCCACCGACCCATCTCATACCTCCTCCCTGATTCCCCCTCTCCCATTTGATCTCCTCCTCACCTCTTAAAATCGACTCCCTCCACTCTCTCCATCTTTCTCCATCCCAACCCTTTCTTCCTCTCTCCACCTGCTCTGTCTGAAGCCTCAATCTCTCACTCTCCCAACACTTTCTCAACCCCATCCTCCTACTCTCAGATGTCCCCCCTCCCTTCTCTACCCCTCCAATCCTTTTTGGCTCCCCCTTACCCTCCTTCCCTCTCTCCTTCCTTCCCTCCCTCCCTCCTTCCTTCCCTCCCTTGCAGATGAGACACTGACTATCGGTAATTGTTTAAAAGCTTTGTGCGACCCACGTTCGAGGCTCCTTCCGCACTAACGCCGCTGCCTGTCTTGACTTCGAGAGAGAGAGAGAGAGAGAGAGAGAGAGAGAGAGAGAGAGAGAGAGAGAGAGAGAGAGAGAGAGAGAGAGAGAGAGAGAGGAAAAAAATGTATATCAAAGGTATTTAAGTGTAGAAGAAAATTTAGTCTCAACAAAGGAACCAAGAATCGTCACCTGGATTGTTTAGCCCAATTGTGGTTTTCTTTCCTTTTGTGCATAGTGGTAAGGGGACTGGGTAGGGTGGGGCGGGGCGGGGCAGGGCAGGGTGGGGTGGGGCGGGGCAGGGTGCAGGGTGGGGCTAGGTTGAGCGGAGCGGGGCGTTGTTGAAGAGATTCTATAAAACAAATACTTATCAACTACACTTTGTCAACCCTCCTTGCCTTCCCCTGCTTCCTTCCCTTACTATTCTTCCGTGCCCTGTTGAGAGAGAGAGAGAGAGAGAGAGAGAGAGAGAGAGAGAGAGAGAGAGAGAGAGAGAGAGAGAGAGAGAGTATTAGTGGTTGAGTTTGCAATACGAGTAAATAAAAAACACATGGATTTAAAACCTAATTGATGTTGGTTTGGAGTGGAATAGAAGAAAACTTTGCAATACGGACAAAATAAACCCACGAGTTTATAACAAAATTCAATAAAATAATAATAGTTATAGCATCAGGTTGTCATTTAGTTTGTCTTCATATTCATGTCTTCCCTCCTCTACCCTTCCTTCCTCTATCTTTCCCTTCTTCTCCCCTTCCCTCCTCTCCCCTTCCCTCCTCTCCCCTTCCCTCCTCTCCCCTTCCCTCATTTCCTTCCACTTCTCCTCCTATTACCTTCCTGTACCTATAAATGTACTTCCCTCATAACTCCTCTTTCCATAAAACCTTCCTCCTCCTCCTCCTCCTCCTCCTCCTCCTCCTCCTCCTCCTCCTCCTCCCTTTTCGCCCTCTTTCAATTTTTGTCTCCTCTCCCTTCCTCTTTTATCGTGATGTAAATGGCATTATTTTTGCCTTGCGTATTTATGATGCAGTAATGTAGTCTGTATGAATAGCTTCCTTTATATTTCCACTTCTTAATAACACTCACGAGGGAAAAACGTCACTACATCATTAGGTGAGGAAGTAGAAAATTGAATAAAAGATCCTTCTCTTTCTCTTCCTTCCTCTCCATAATTTCATTCTTTACATCTCCTCCTCTAGATCTTTTTCGCCTCTGTTAATATCTATCTCCTCCTCCTCCTCCTCCTCCTCCTCCTCCTCCTCCTCCTCCTCCTCCTCCTCCTCCTCCTCCTCCCTTCCATCGTTCGTTCTTCCACGTCTGTCACA
>JAPQNM010000049.1:6493235-6495735 GCA_029783475.1 Metacarcinus magister
GGACATAATTAAGGAGCATCGTCTTGGAACCATGATATATTATTTCTGCGTGAGAGAGAGAGAGAGAGAGAGAGAGAGAGAGAGAGAGAGAGAGAGAGAGAGAGAGAGAGAGAGAGAGAGAGAGAGAGAGAGAGAGAGAGAGAGAGGGGAAATAAAGACATACAGAGAGAAAGATAAATACAGATTGAGAGGGAGATAAGAGTTAGAACGAAAGGAAGATAAAGACATATTAAGAGAGGAAGATGGAGACAGAGGAGGAGGCGGAGGAGGAGGAGGAGGAGGAGAAGAAGAATAGAGATGGAGCCATGAGACGGAAATGAAGAAAATTGATAAATAGAGGGAGGAGAGACGGAATAAGAAGAAAGAAGGGAAAGTGGGAAACATTGGAGGGATGGAAGAGAAAAAAAAGAGAGAGGGGAGGAGTAATATTTGGAAGGGATGGAGGAAAGTGAGAGGAAAAGCTTGTGTTATGAAAGCCTCATCAGTAAGTTATAGGTGGAGTCCAGATTTTTAGACATTGCTCCATGGAGTGTGCGGGGCGTGGAAAGGTGTGACAAAGAGTGAGAAAGTGGTGAGGTTAGATTAGGTTAAGTTAGGTTAGGTTAGGTTAGGTTCTCTTTACTCCTCTTGCCGTTTCCTTCTCTTACTCTACGTATGTTCTCATCCATGTTGCTCATCTTTTTTTCATCCTCTTCTTTCTTTCTCAGCTCTTCTTTGTTTTTTTTCTTGAGTCGATTTTTCTTCCTTTCTTCCTTCTTCCTTCCTTCCTTCGCTATTTTCTTACTGTTATCCTTTCCCATAATTTTTTCCTCCTTCCTTGCTTCCTTCCTCCGTCTATCTGCTCCTTCCTATTTATCTATTTATTAATGCATCTATCTATTTATTTACGTATTCATTTATTCATCTATTATTCATTCCTTATTTTGGTCTTCCATTTTTTGCACCTTACAAAAAGAAAATGGAATGTGCTCAGATTTTTCTTTTCAAATTTTTTTCCTTTTTTTTCATGCCATTGATTCTTCATTTATTTGACCTTTGACTGCCGATCCGGAACTTGTGGAGGACTTTTGGGGCGACAGTGGGATAGAGATGGGGTTGGGGGCGTGGGGTGGTGAGTGAGGGAGGGCGGTGGGGAAGGGATGGCACTGAGGGGAAGGTCGTTGGAGGTGGCACAGGAGAGACTGAGGTGACTCGGCGCTGAGAGAGGCATTAAGGGAAGGATTGAAGGAAGGAAGTATTTTTTTTGTAGTAAAATGAGAGAAAATACTTGAGTAAAACTTTTAAATCTTTCAATTTGCAGTAAAATTTGTTCAGCAAGTTTTCGTGTAAGACTAAACGGTTTCAGAGGCAGTGACAAGACACCTCTCTCTCTCTCTCTCTCTCTCTCTCTCTCTCTCTCTCTCTCTCTCTCTCTCTCTCTCTCTCTCTCTCTCTCTCTCTCTCTCTCTCTCTCTCTCTCTCTCTCACTAAGAAGGAAAAAAGTTGAAAAAAGTAAAAAAAAAAAGGTTTGGTCCCTGATTCCTTTATCTCGCGATGAAATTAGTTCTTTCCTTCTTCTCTTTTGCTACATTTCCAGTGAGATAATTGTGACAGTCTTCGCCTTGATACTCCTACTTCACTTGTATCCTGTAGTCCTCCTCCTCCTCCTCCTCCTCCTCCTCCTCCTCCTCCTCCTCCTCCTCCTCCTCCTCCTCTGGTGTCTGCGTGGACGGCGGTAATGGTGCGGGAAGGAGAGGTCGATTACCTTCAAAGGGGAAGAGGCAGGCAATTCCTATCATAATTGCTGATTGAAGGTAATTTGACCTGCGTCCCATCAATTGAGTTTTACGTGAATCCTCCTCTTGGATTTAATCAGTGCGGGTGGTGAATGTAATGAGGGCTGGGTAATGAGGCTGGGAGGGAGATAACGGTGAGGTACGGAGGAGGAGGGGGAGGAGGGGTAGGGAGGGGGAGGAGAAGGTTTGGGGAGGAGGAGGTTTAAGGAGGAGGAGTTAAGATATTTTGTATATTTGTTTTTTTTATCTCCTCCTCCTCCTCCTCCTCCTCCTCCCCCTTCCTTCATCTCTCATATCTTTCCTCCCTTAATCCCGTTCCTCCTTCCCTTGTATCTTCCTTCATCCTCTCATTTCCCATATGTCTCCTTCCTTCCTGTTGTTCCTCCCCTCTGCCTTCCATCTCCCATATTTATTCCTCCTCCTCCTCCTCCTCCTTCTCTCTCCTCCTCCTCTTCCTCCTCCTCCGTCTGCCATATTGTTTTTATTATCTTCTATATTTTCTTCTTCCTTGTTGTCTATTTTCCTTTCTCTTCTTTACTCATATTCTTTATAATTTCTTTCCTTTTCCTTCTTTTTATCTATCGCTTCCTATTTTCTCCTTATTTCTTCAATTTTTTCCTCGTTTTTCGTATAATATTTCTTCTATACGCACTTGTTTCCTAATATTCTTCCTCCCCCCTCTCTCTCTCTCTCTCTCTCTCTCTCTCTCTCTCTCTCTCTCTCTC
>JAPQNM010000049.1:6500735-6560735 GCA_029783475.1 Metacarcinus magister
GCGGCAGGGAACTTGTAATTACCGGGGCAGGATATTACCGTGGGAAGGGAAGCCACTTTTATGAAGAGAGTTTTGTGATTCTATGTGCAGTGTTGAGGAAGGGAGAGGAAGAGTAGGAAGGTGAGCACTCAGACTAAAGGTGACGGAGGTAAATGAGACGCGGGAATAGACGAAGTGAACGAGAATGTTAAGGCAGGAGAAGGAATAAGAGTTACGAGACAGCATTATTTAGAACTGTGAAGACAATCGTGAAAAAGGTACGAGGAAGGGTACACTAAGATAGATGTTTCTCGCCTCTAGTCTGAACTTTTTAATGATATATCTTTGGAGAAGGAATGTATATATACATGTGTGTGTGTGTGTGTGAGGGGGGGGGACGCTAAGGGAATGGAAGAACACGGACCATCAATAAAGTACTGAGGAAATAAGTCACTTTAGCCCGAAATGAGACGTCAGGATGGACTCGCACCGCCCCGTAATAAGTGTGTTCCCTTCCCTTTGAATCCTGCCGCGTGACACCTGTGATTGATGGTGATTTGAACGCTCAGGTAAAGACTCATTAGTAGTCGTTGAACAGGTAGACAAGACTTAATCATCACGTCACTTTTAACAAGCATAATGTATAGATCGGAGATGCGTCCACAGAGGCAAAAACAGGGGCAAAAAAAAATGATACTCCCACGTTTGTTTTCAGTATAAGGTTATGTTGGCCGAGACTTGCAACAATTCCCAAAATAAAAATGAAATATATCCAAACTTTATCATTCTTTTAAGCGGTGTTCTGATGCTCTTCTCTTAAAAGTATTGCATTGGCGGGAAAGAGGAAAGTAGAGGAGGGCAGCAGGCTGTTCCAAAGTTTTCCACTAAAAGAGGATCAAGGAACAAAGATAATGATTAACTCGTGTATTATAAAGATTAAGAAGAAATACGTGAGAATGTGAGGAGAGTCTGGGAGAGGAATGAGCTGCCGATGCGTCGTAGAATGAAGGAAGGAAGGAAGCGAATTGACTATTGAAGGAAATGACTTATGAAAAAAGTAAACGATTGAGCGAAACACACTTGAAAGATACACTTAGAGGAATCGATCCCTACTCTGCCAGCCTTTTGTACCTATACCAGCTAATACACCACTGAGAAGGGGTGGGTGGGTGGGAGGGAAAGAGTACAATTTTAATTATGTCAAAGGATGCGAGAGGATAAAGTATAGTGACTCCTGTATAGTGTATAATGACAGTGAACATGGCGAGGATAACCTTCATCATTACCTTCCGTCGCCTTAACAGGGTTACTAATGACTTTTTTCAGTGAATCGCCGAGGAGAATGGGAGGAGCGTTTGAACCTAAATAGAAGTAGTAGGGTGATGATGGGGAAGGGAAGGAGGGTGGGGGGACGTGTGGGGGAAGTAGGTGGTAGGCATAGTAGGCATAGTAGGGAAGGGAGGATGGGGAGGAAAGAGGGGTTGGAGGGGGAAAGATGGGAACAAGATGCAGGGGTGAGTAGGTTATTTCCTCCTCCAGTATTGTACCTTCAACATTTTCCTCGCCGCCAAGACTCTCATTTGGTGCCGGGGGGGAAGGGGGGAGGCTGTTGGGGCGGAGTTGGGGATGGGGATGGGGAGCGGGGGAGTGATTGTGGTTGTAGGTGCCATTGTTTTTATTATTGGAAGTAGTGATAACAGTTATGATGATGATGATGTATAGACAGTGGTGAGAGGTGAAGGTAGTGGTGATGGTGGTGGTGGTGTATATGGTGATAGATGGTGATAGATAATGGTGAAATGTGTGGCAGGTACGAGTCTTCTTTAAGGATAAATTCATCTCATTAAGTTTTCTAACATTTTTATTTATTTATTCTTTTTTTCCACTTCATTAATGTCAGACGAGAATGAGAGTTTCCAGCATGAGAACAGCGGGGAGTGAGCGTCGGTGGGCGGGGCGGGGCGGGGCCGGGGCGGGGCAGGGCAGGGCGGGGCGGGGGCGTGGGGGGGAAACTCAAGTGAACCCGCAGATAAGAAAAAGACTGGAGTTGGCAATAGATAAGCGCACTGTCCTCCCCCTCGTTTGTGGCGGTGGGATGCAGGAGGCGTGGCCGTGGGCGTGGGGGGGGGTGGTAGAGGGAGGGAGGGGGAGTGAAGGCGGACCTGGTATCCTTGCACCACTCAGTTTCTTATCCCTTGACACACACACACACACACACACACACACACAAGGAAGGCTAATGGTCACTTTTGCCTATAAGAAAATATTTAAAGCCATTCATATTTTGTGTTTTTAAATATGTCTTGCGTAAATTAATTGATGTCTGTTACCCATTCTTCCTCAATTGACTCCTATTCTTGCCATGGTTAAGTTGTCTGTTGTTTTCCTCTTGGTTTAATTAAGCTCATACATCGTTTTTCTGCATCTTGTTTGTCCGTGTGTGTTGCGTGGAATACTGTGTTGCCGGTGTTGAGGGTGTTGCGGGTCAGGTCTTAGGTGTTGGCGGGAGGCAGAACATTTGTTGACTACTTGATGTTTTGGGAGAAAGTATAGTTTTGTTGACTTACCTTTTCTTCTCCTTTTTAACACGAGAGTAAATACTTGCTTTCCTTATTTTTATTCTTCACATTCCTTATACGTAATTATATACTATCTCTCTCTCTCTCTCTCTCTCTCTCTCTCTCTCTCTCTCTCTCTCTCTCTCTCTCTCTCTCTCTCTCTCTCTCTCTCTCTCTCTCTCTCTCAGACGAGATAAATCACTCTCCATTGTCCCGGCAAAGCTGGTCACTCCATCACTCTGTTTCCTGAAGCTGACGACTCTTCCTCCTCCTCCTGATTGTTGCTCTCTCACTCCCTCACTTTTCCTCCCTTCCCTCTGCCTGTGTCCTCCTCTCCGCTCCGACTTCCTTCCTTCCTTCCTTCCTTCCTTCTTTCCTCTCATGTTTTCCTCCCTTTTATTAACTTTTTCACTGATTCGTTGTTTTCCTTTGTTTCTATTTCTCTGTGTTTGTCATTTCTATGTATTTTCATGTATTTACTTTGTCTTCCCTTTCATCCTTCCCT
This sequence comes from Metacarcinus magister, assembly GCA_029783475.1. NCBI lineage: Eukaryota > Metazoa > Arthropoda > Malacostraca > Decapoda > Cancridae > Metacarcinus > Metacarcinus magister. Next base: position 6,503,778 of record JAPQNM010000049.1, read on the forward strand.
CCAACCCTCTTCCTTCCTTTTCCTTCTTTTATTTTTACCTTTTTTTGGTCACCCTGTACGTACCTTTCCTCCTTCAGTCTCTAGGGACGCTTGTTTTCTCTATCAAATTTTTTCCTTGGGTCTTGAGAATTCTTTGAGGCGTATTATCACTCCCATTCTCCCGTCGCCGTTCTTCTGTTTATCCTTGAGTGCGCTTGATGGTCCTTCAGAAAGATTACTTAGGCGGTTATCGTGTTTTTGATGCACGCGGGCAATTAGATCATTTATTATTATTTTTTTTATCTATTTTATTTTTTGAGGTGGAAGGAAAGGGAAGGGAAAGGGGATTTTTAAGGTATTGTTGCCAGAAAAGATGCGTCGTTTTATAAGATGTGAGGAATTTCAGGATAAAATTGACTGTTCTTCGTGTTTATTTATTTTTTTATTATTTTCTTTAAGGTTTTTTGATAATGAATGGAAATTATCGAAAACAATTAAGTGATTGTAATGAAAATAGTAATAATAATAATAATAATAATAATAATAATAATAATAATAATAGTGATAATAATAATAATAATAATGACTTATTTTTCTTTATTTCAACAAGTAATCAATATTTGAACACCGTCAGTATTATATTTTAAAAAGTTTTCGTTCAAGGTTTTCATTTTTTTGGTATGAACGCTTAACGATACTAATTTTGAGGGAAAGTTTATGTGTGTAGAACAGGAAACAACGGAGAGGAGAGGGAAGGAGGGAGAGGAGAGGGAAGGAGGGAGGTGAGAGGGAGGAGAAGGAATGTGGGGATGAGAGGGAGGAAAGAAGAGCACGAGGATGAGAGGGAGGAGGAAAAGGAGCTTATGGGTGAGAGGGAGGAAGAAGAGCCTGGGTTGAGAGGGAGGAGGAGGAGGAGGAAAAGAAAGAGGAAGAGGAAGAAGAGCGTGAGGAGCTGTGATAAGTGAGAGGCATTTCTCTCCGACGGGCGGCTCTCTCCTCCCTCATCAGTACCTTTCCACAGGCCGTCAGGAGGAGGAAGAGGAGAAGAGGAGGAAGAGGGGGTGAGGGGAAGCAGAGATGAGCAAGCAATGGCGTCTCAAGTTACCTCACACACATCAAACAAAACAAAAAGTGAATATGACGGGGTAGGTTTTAAAGAGATACAGTGAGTGGATGATGATGAGGAGGAGGAGGAGAAGGAGGAGGAAGGATTATAGGGTTCGAGGTTGGATAATGGTGATAGTGGCGTTTAGAAGGTCGTGGGTGTCAGCTGCGAGGGTTCGAACTCTTCCTTACGTGCGTGGGTGGTGATGTGAGGCTGCTGTCCCGTTGCTGTCCTCCTGAACCCTCTACTATCCTTCAGGCGGGGACAGGACAGGGCCGAGAGAAGCGATAAAGTAGTGTAGGGAGACTCAATGCAGTGTAGATAGACAGATAGACGAATGTTAAGCTGTAAGGCGTTATAGCTTTAGAATGCTGAAGAGGGGCGTGATAAAGTAGTGGGAAGAGACCCATTAAAGCAGTGTAAAGAAGCGGAACAGACGGCTGAGGTTGAAACGGAGGTGTAAAGAGTGTGTTGGCAGGTTGAGAGCAGCGGCGAGAGGGCGAGGGAAAGGAAACAAAGGAGCGGGGGTGGAGTGTTGAATAGAGTATCATCTCCATTCACCTTTCTTTCTTTCCCCCAATTCACACTCGGATCCTGGATATCACTTTGCTGCACGAACATAAAAAATGAGAAGAGAAGTTTGAGCAAGAGTGAGTGTGTAAGTATGAGGAGGCGTGAGGGAGAGCCAGTGTGAGTGTGTCCTTAGCGTGTCTGGTCGTCCTCGTTTCTCTCCACTTGGTGCTAAAAGTCACGGACGTTCAGCCGGACGGATCGAGGCGCTGGTGTTTATTGAGACAAATTTGGATGTAAATGCAATATGACGAGAGCCAGTTGAAGGGAAGGAAGGACAGGGACAAAGAGAAAGCAATAGAGACGATAAGAGCCGCCAAATATTTCAGGTACAGTGTGTCTAAAATGTCTGCATGTCACTTCCTTTCCTCCGTGCATCCCTGTCTGCTTGCCTCCTCCCTTCCACCTCTCCCTGTCTTCCCAGGTTGTGTGTTTCTATCTCGGGTTGTGATCAGTGAATGACGATTGATAAAGGAATTGCTGGTCCTTTGGCGGAAGTACAAGGCAAAACTTGATACCTCGTTGGAATAATAGTATGATTCACCTCTTGTTTTCTTGTGTGTGCATTTTGTTAGTGACAGACAAGTTCATGCTAGTATTTAGGCGTTATTTTCGTTACAGTTATTTAATGTTTTAGCTTCTAGATGTGACAAATGCTGTATAATAATGTTCTTGTTTTATTTTCAGGTATTTCATCTCCTCATCGCTGTTCCCCGCTGCTTTCTCCTTGTGTAAGTACATTTTATTTAATTTACTTCAGTACTTATTGGTTTGATTTTAATGCATTGACCTGCTTGCTTCTTCAATTTTACCGGCGATTTATATTATTTTTTTCGGTTTTATTCTTTAAAGACGTGATTATGTTGATTAGTTGAAAACTAATGAAGGTAAAAGGAACATTTGGCGCAAATGTGATTTGGTTCGGTTATAGACATCCTGTAGAGAAGAAATTATGAGAAGACAATATTCATCATCATCATCATTGTGCTGTGGAGAGCAAGACAATGGTTGTACGGTAAGTAACTATTTTTTCTCTCTATTGATCTTTAAAATAATTATGTTTTTAAGGAAGCGTGGCAAATAAAATAAAAGAGTGAAGCGTGGCAAATAGAATAAAAGAGTGAAGGTAAACTAGGTACACAATATCGCGCATCACAGTCGTCAGTTGTTATGATTTGAGTGGCACGGCGCGGCGCAGCGCTACAAGTTCCGCCAAACCGCCACTCCCCGGCCCAGAAGTGACTGGTATCCCGTCGCCCCTCGTCTACCTGACAAGACACAAGCAGTGAGCTTTTCTCCTTTCACGATCAGAGTATGTATTGGTAAGTGGGAGATTGGTTTTCCTGAACGTAAGGCACTTCCACATACCATAGTATATATTGTCTTTCATCTTTCAAACTCAACAGATTACAAAGACTATATATATATATATATATATATATATATATATATATATATATATATATATATATATAATATATATATATATATATATATATATATATATATATATATATATATATTAGTGATATGCATATAAGTGTTGAAAGAGTATTCTTGTGTGTTCCATTATAAAGATGACAATACCATGTTCATTGTGTACACTGTTTTTATCTTTTCAGATGTTTTGTAAGCATCAACCCAGACAGTGGCAGCAGAGAGGTGGAACTTTACTACATTTTCCAATGATATTTTAACGTATTTCTAAATGGAACATTCTCAATTATTTTTCTATCATTATATTCAGGGTAGGAATTTGACCAAAGATATTATATGAAATATTTTTATACTTTTATATTGTATCACATAGGGGTCAGTGACATCTTACACTCAAGATATGATAAGTTGCCACAATAAGTGTCATTAAGTAGTGTCTGTCATGGGGAATACTTCAATAAAAATATAACCTTTGTACTTGAAAATAAAATGCATATTAATTATCAATTACTTTGTATTATTCTTTTCCAAAGGAGATAGTTTCCACAGTGATTCACAAAGATTCTATGAACTGACTTTTTTTTTTTTGTACAATATTTTACTTGAATTTCTTACAGAAAAGGGCAGCATTAATTATGGTATTCATTACAAGCTGTAAATACCTTCATAAAGGTATCTACAAGTTCTTATAAATACTGTAGTTATTGCTGGCTCAATTGTGGAAGAAATACAAGAAAATGCTATACAAAAATACAGGGATATGAAAATAGAAAAAATTACAGATAATTTCTGTTAAATATTTTACAGGAAAAATGTATTTTGTACGGTAAAGTGTTTACAGTATATGTAAATTTACAGATAATTTCTGTAAATCTTTTTACAGAAAAACTATTTATTTTACGGATAAAATGGTTTACAGAACATCGTAAATTTTACAGAGAATGTTTGGCAGCATGGATGCCAGTAAATTTTCTGTAAAATTTACAATTTATTTTTTACAGTGTATTATTGGGCGGATTACGAAGATTTGAAACACTCATGACTTGTTCAGACATATAGTCAATGTGTGTGTGTGTGTGTGTGTGTGTGTGTGTGTGTGTGTGTGTGTGTGGGTGGGTGTGCGTGTGTGTGTGTAGAGGGAGGTGAGGAATGGATGGTTTGAGTACGAGACTTGCGTGAGGAGAATGAGGAGGAGGAGGAGAAGGAGGAGCAGCAGCAGCAGCAGGGATGAAAGGTTCGTGAGGGAAGGCAGGTCATGAAGTGGTTGAGGGGAGGGGAAAGAGGGCTACAATGGCTTCCCGATTTGGCAGGAAGTAATTTATCAATGTTGTTTTTTCCCCCATTTATTTCCCTTTTTTCCCTCTCGACGTATAAGTCTTCTAGTGGCGTCAAGTATTTGTGTTGATGTTCACTGTTTTGGTTTTTCTTCCTCGCACCGCTGCCATTAAGTCCTTTTTGTTCAACTATTGTCTTAAGGGAGAGAGAAAAAGAGACAAATGCTGCGTAGAGTGACTTTCCAATGCGAGTTAAATGTTTATTGAAGAATTTACGAAGGAATTTAGATGAGAAAGGCAAGACAATGTAATGAATGAGGTTGTGAAAGGCGATAATATTTCCTTTGTCTTATTATTATATTGTTATTATTATTATTATTATCATTACACACACACACACACACACACACACACACACACACACACACACACACACACACACACACACACACACACACACACACACATTCATTAAGAGGCAAATCACGTGTCTTCTTCAGCTGACTTCATTCATCTTGCTCCTCTCACAAAGACTCTCCTGACTCTGCCTTCCATCGCTTTCTTCTTTTTCTTCCTCCTCCTCCTCCTCCTCCTCCTCTCTCCTTCTGTTCCTTCTCTAACTCCTCCAATGGGCTGTCTGTTAGCTGGTTTTCCTATGTTCCTAAACCTCCTCCTCCTCCTCCTCCTCCTCCTCCTCCTCCTCCTCCTCCTCCTCCTCCTCCTCCTCCTCCTCTTCTTGGCGGCCAGATAGTCAAAGTTTCATTCAACTCCTCCCTTTCTCTTCCCTACTTATCTCCTCACTTTCCTCCTCCCCTCATTCCATCCCTTCTTCCCTCCATTCCCTCCTTTCCTCCCTTCTTCCCCTCCTGTCTATCAGCATCTGGGGAGAGAAGGGAGAGAAGAAAGGAGAGAAGGAAGTTGGGTGGCAAGGAGAGAAGTAGGTTAGGAAGGGAGGGAGAGGGAGGAAAGGATGTTAGGAAGGGAGGGAGGGAGGGAGGAAAGGGGAGAGGGAATGAGACTATGGAAGAGTAGGAAGAAGGTAAGGCTCTTCTATGCATACTAAGAAGAAAATGTCACCTCCTCTCCTCCTCCTCTTCCTCCTCCTCCTCCTCCTCCTCCTCCTCCTCCTCCTCCTCCTCCTCCTCCTCCTCCTCCTCCTCCTCCCCCACACACACTAGTTTTAAAAGATGAGCTGATTTGAACTCTCGTGTGGAATATCAAACGGATTTTTTTCCCCTTTGAAATCTGTCCTTCAAGCTTTGGTCGCTGCCGCTGACTCGTATCCATATATAGGAAAAAAAAAAAAATGAAAACAAAAAGAAAAAAATGGACGTTTGGAGAAAGAATTTTGCTATATATTTTTGTTTTATTGTTTTTATTATTTTTGTATATATAAATATGTACATTTTTCTTTAGGTCGTATTTTTGGTGTTCTATTTTTATATGGGAAGAAATAAAATAAAAGGATGATAATAATGAATAGAGAGATGAAGAGGAGATGAAGAGCAATAAGTTAGGTCTGGAGAAAATAATTAGTAAAAGTAAGACAAATAAATGAAGGTGATGAAATGGTGAATTGAGGGAAAATAAGAGTGAAATTTGGAAATAAGTAAATGAAGAAAGTAAGGAGATAGAAAAACAATGGACATAAAGAGAGTTAAGGGAAGATAATAATGTCTATGATGTGTGAGAAACTTTGTTGTTTGTTTGTTGGTTTTATTTCACTCTTTTCTATCTTACATCATATTTGTTTCTCTCATCATCGTCGTCCTCTTCTTCTTCTTCTTCTTCTTCCTCTTCTTCCTCCTCCTCCTCCTCCCCCCTTACTTTCTTTAAGCAACCACCTACTCTACTACTACTACTACTACTACTACTACTACTCACACACACTCACTCACACACACACACACACACACACACACACACACACACACACACACACACACACACACACACACACACACACACACACACACACACACACACACACACACACACACACAAAGGTTTCCACTATTATCCTTCTGCTGTCTATTACTGTTCGCCGTTTGAAGCCTTGTATTCCCTCTCGGTGTACTGATAGAGAGAGCGTAGAGGGACTCACAAGTATGTCCCGGTGTTGTTAGCGTCACGGCGTTGGGTTTGCAAAGAGGAAAGGAAATGGGTTTGGCGGAAGAGGAACAGGAGGGAGGAAAGAAGAGGGAGAGACAGAAAGGGTCTCTCCACGCAGAATGATGAAGCTGAAAAGGCAGTAGAGAGGAGGAAAAACAATTACCTTGAAAAAACATGACTAGAAGAGAGAGAGAGAGAGAGAGAGAGAGAGAGAGAGAGAGAGAGAGAGAGAGAGAGAGAGAGAGAGAGAGAGAGATAGAGAGATTTACCCCATCCAGAATATCCAGTTTAATCCATTCGTATTTTATTTTCACGTCAACATATATATTTTTTTCTATTTCCTCACTAAAACACACGCACACAGTTTTTTATTTTCCTTTTCCCGCTATCAGACTATTTTCTCATTTATATTTTGAAGTCAAAGTGTTTTTCTACGTAAATTCATGCAATGCTGGACAATTAACACGAGCTGATGGATGATGTGTGTGCATGACTCCAAACTCTTCATATTATCAACTTTATACAACTTTATTTTCTGTTTTATATTTTTGCTTCTACCCTTCCGTTGCATGTCACTATTCTCGCTTTTCAATTATTTTTTTTATTATTTTATTTTTCCATCTCCCATCCCTTCCATTTTCCTTCTAACGCATGTGATTGGTTACTATCTGACGGGGGAACTTCTCTGATTGGTGCATGCCTGTTGGAGGGGGCGTGGCTTGTACGTCAAGTTAGTGTGAATTGATTACTATACAAGCTAAGAAGCAGACTAAGGACAGAGTGAAAAGAAAGTCTGTTTGTGTGTTTCTTTTTTTTTGTTTGTTTATGTAAAAAAATTATCTCATTCACTCTTTTCTCATGGTCGTAATGATTATATTTTTGTCTTCTCTCTTCATTATATTCGTATTTTCTTCATCATCACTCACGTCTTATTGCCTCTTCCTGTTCTTTCTCTTCTTATTCCTTTCATTTTATTCTTCCAACTGCGTTTATTTCTCTTCCTTTCTTTCTCTTCTTCCGCCTTTCTTTTTTCTTTTCTCTTTTACCTCCATTACTGTTTCCATTCTCTTCCTCTTTTGTCGTCTACTGCCTTCATTCATCACTCGCTCTCTCTTTTCCCCTCCTCTTCCGATTTTTCTTGCATTTCTTCTCCTCCACTTCCTCTCCTCTTTTGTTTCTGGCTTTCATAATTTGTTCAAGTTCATTTTACTTCAGTTTATCATGATTTATTTTTATCCCTTGATTTTTTTGTTATTCAACATCATTATTATTATCTACATTATTTAAAATCATTGCTTCATCCTTTTCATTTAATAAATTGTTTGACTTTATCATCAATTCTTTTCTTTATTCAAGGAAGAAAATATATACGTAAACAATTTATTTTTGAGGGATCCTTTAATTTTTCTTTCCCCCGTATCTTAATTTCCTAGTATTTTCCCTTCAAGTCCGTTCTTTCCCTTCCTCAATACCTATTTTTCCCTCTTCGTCGTCCTGGCAGGCATTTAGGGGCCGCCAAAGTCTCGGGGACTCTCATACCACTTTTTACTAACTTGTCAATGTAGTTGCTTTAATTAAGTTCCTCGAGGCTTGTGAGTTTGAGTACCAGTGTGTGTGTGTGTGTGTGTGTGTGTCTGTGTGTGTGTGTGTGTGTGTGTGTGTGTGTGTGTGTTTGTTTGTTTGTTTATATGTGTGTGCTTACATCAAATCAGTCTCTATCTACATTTGTATATGTATTCATTCGCCTGTCTTTTGTTGATTCTGTGAAATTAACTCTCTCTCTCTCTCTCTCTCTCTCTCTCTCTCTCTCTCTCTCTCTCTCTCTCTCTCTCTCTCTCTCTCTCTCTCTCTCTCTCTAACGCAGCAGGAAAAGAGTAATAATCACTCACATAATTATGTTTTAATAAACTTTATTATAATCTGTCAATCAATTCATATTAACGTCTCTTATGTACATAATCATAACTTTTGTAATGCCTTTCACTCACTCACTCACTCAAGCTGAATACAAGGGATGGGTAATGCATCTTTGTAGAGTTTCCTCACGTCTCTAACCCTTCTCTGTTATCCTTCCACATCCAATTCTCCTCCTTCTCTGTCCTCCTGTTTGTTCTTTCTTCCCGTCTACAGGCACGTCCCATATTTTTTTAAGATTTTTGTTAAATTTTGTGATTAAGGTAGGGATTTAATTTTTTTCACATAATTTTCACATTATATACATTTTTTTTTTTAGAAGTAACTACTTATTAATTTTATATTAGTACTATATCAACAATTTTTAGAATCTTATAGACATCCTCCTTCAGGTATCTATTCAATTTTATCGAAGTAATTGTTTGATTAATTGCTGTTGGTTTGACACTTTTTTCTTGACTCATTCTTGACTCAGTGACTCGGCGCCATACTCACGACTCTCGGCTCTCCATGTCATATACTCTCAGGTTATTCAGGAATCTTAAAGCGACTCTCGTTAATTTTCGTCTCCAAGTCACAAGGATTCTTTTAAGCCGTCACTCCCCGACGCCCGCACCACGCCCTCCCCCGCCCTTCCTTGCTCTGATGGGGTATTGGGGGGAGTCGTGGCTATCCCCCTTCCTCCACCTCCTCCTTCTCTTCCTCTTCTCACAACCTTCCTTCCCTTCTTAGAGTGACAGACCGGCCAACTTCCTCCATTTGGGTGCCTCCAAGACTGTCTAAACACTGATAATTAGATGCAGAATTATGGTGTTCGTACTTTAGGTCGTTGTAACTGGAATTTAGAGTCAGGTTGTTGAGGTTCATGAAGCTGATGTACCTTTGGCTTCGCTGCACAAAAATAAACCACGCACGTACGTCTGTCATGTCAATCTTCATCCCTTCATGACCTTGCGCTTTGAAGGGGGAAGCATCAGGTCATCTTCAATACGTGCAGTGCTTGCTTGCCATATTTAGTGTTAGTTCACCTTAAATTAAACTTCTCAGGCACTATTTTCCCGCAGCCTCAAAGGTAATTTGTATAAACCGATAAAGAGAAGAAAAAAAACTCAACTGATATCGTTTGTCAAGTATCTCTTTTCTAATTTAAAACGAGACGACACTGTAATACTATTTTTTGTATTTATTTTTTTTGCATTCACTGTGCGTCCATTTACATAATAACTCAACATCAGTGGTTTATCAGCCAACCAGTCACTGTTCCTCTTCCAGGCTCCTACTCCCACCTCCTCCTCTCCTCTACAGGGACGTAAAGGTAATTACTATAAAATAAACAAAGGAGATTGGCTTAGTTCTTTAGACAGACTTTGGCGTCCCTTGTTTCCCGTCGATGTCGAATTATTGACGCTGCCTCGCGGTAATTAAGGAGCGAGTACCCGATAGACTCGCGGGGATATAATTAATCAAGTTTAATGTTAGTTTTTAGAGTCGATAGCTTAAGGTGGGGACTGATGACCTCCTTCGGTAAGCCTCCGCAGAGAGAGAGAGAGAGAGAGAGAGAGAGAGAGAGAGAGAGAGAGAGAGAGAGAGAGAGAGAGAGAGAGAGAGAGAGAGAGAGAGAGAGAGAGTAACAAAAGTAAGGCAGAAGATTCCTACGCTATCTTTCAACTCTTCCTCGGCGTTGCATTATGTATGGGAGGGAAAAAAGAGGAGTAGGAGTAGGAGGAAGAGTGACAAGCACTTCCCGGTAACGTGCTGCCATCTACTGGGAAGGAAGGGATGGGAGGGCGAAGGTTGGCAGTGTGTAGGACAACCAGTGCGACTCTTTCCTTGTCTGTTTCCCTCAAGCCATGCGAGTATCTTTTTTTTTTCTTCACTTTTACTTTCGTGTTTATTTTATGCTCTTGTTTCGCCGAGCAGTTGTGTTTTATGGAAAGCTACGTGTGTGTGTGTGTGTGTGTGTGTGTGTGTGTGTGTGTGTGTGTGTGTGTGTGTGTGTGTGTGGTTTTACAAATCATTCATCACGTGTTCGCCGTTCCGTAATATTCATAGCGGGGAGAAAAACTTCCTTGTATTAGTACATGTCAACAAGAGGAAGAACAACACACACACGACATATTGCACTCACGCACCATCACCATCACCATCATCATCACCATCACCATCACCATCACCATCACCATCATCAAGGGAGATAACAATACGTACTAAATTAAATTTTTTCCCTTACTGTAGCAAATAAAACCTAAGTTTCTCAACAAAACATACACCCTTGGCCTGGATGCAGCCTCTGCGCGGCCAACACCAAACATCACAACAACGCGCAGATCAACGACTTCTCAACATACTCTCGCCTCGAGAAAAAACAAAAGAATGATCGAAATACCTATACAATATAAAGGGCGTGAAGGCTCGTATAGTCAAGGCGATGTGTATATATTCATATAGTGTTGTCGAGTAGAGGGTCACGTGACCACCCACGACGACACTCCAACGGGCCAGCATACAGTCACAGGCGTCCCTCCTTAGTGCCGCACAAGGCGAGGCTGGAGCACCCGCCGCCCTCCTTGTAACAGCAGGTGAGGCAGGCGATGAGTCTAGTATCGTGGAGGCACTGGTGACTCCCGTGAGGGGCCTTGAGAGGGCTGCGGCGGCTGAGATGCTCCGCTGCCAACCAAAACTTTGAATGGCAGAACATTTGTTGGCAGACTTGTCCGTCCTTTCAGTTTGCATGATTTATGTCACCATTTGTTTAAATTCTTTAAGTGCAGTGCATCGTGAAACACAGTCTGACAATCGTAGTATTTTCTATTTCAAGTCGGCCCACGCACCATCTTTCCCCCGGGAGTCTCGCAACACAGGAGCCGCCGCCCCGCCGCCCACGACCAGCTGGCGAGTTAATTTCCGTTTAACAGTCAAATGTTCGGAAAGACTCACACGATCTCGGTTTTGCGCGAGTTCTTTTTCTGTCAGTTTTGTTTAGGCTTGCCTTTGTTTCATGTATTTTTTTCCAAGAGAGTCAATTGCCAGCTGGGTTGTTTGTTTTCAATTTCCTTTCCGCGCAGTGACTCTCGGCTCTGTTGGTGTTAAGTGTTTTTTCAACTGAATACATTTTTTGTTCCTTCAAGTTTCAGGAAAGCGTATCCACTTAGCGCTTCTTTTTATCATGTCTTTCTCGGTCTCTTCTCTAAGTCTTATTCCTTGTTTTTCGTTTAATTTTCTTTTTTGTTTCTCTCTTCCACCTTCTCGTTGTCCTCCTCGTCCTCGTCCTCCTCCTTGCCTCTTAACACTCTCCGTGACGGATCGTTCTCTCAGAGTTTCGCAAACTTTGTTTCGTAGGAAAATTTCTCCACTTGTTGCTCAGTCTTCTTCATACGCTAGTGGAGAAGTAAGGTGGTGGAGAGAAGGAGGAAGACGCCCCATGAAGTGTGGCTTTAATGGAGAGCGGAGTGGGAGAGGCTGCAGACTGCTGTGTGGGAGAGACAAGAAGACTTTACTGTTGGGAGCATCGTCGTCAAGAACGAATGACTCTTTGCTGCCAGAAATCGAACGTTACTGGGATGTCATTTTGTGGTTCAGGTGAGGTGGGGGGCCGGGGTTCCTCCCTTACCAGGCGTCGGGGGTGGCCTGAGGGTGATGTCGGGGTGCTAGGGACTCGAGGTTTCAAACTGAACCACTGAATTCTTGCGCATCTCGATCATTGGCAGCAGCCCGTTCTCCTGGAAAGAGGCGAGACATGAACTGGTTAGGTGTGTGTGTGTGTGTGTGTGTGTGTGTGTGTGTGTGTGTGTGTGTGTGTGTGTGTGTGTGTGTGTGTGTATTGGCTACTGCTGTGTTTGGCTGAGAAAACCAACCAGCAACATCAATAACACTACCACCACCACCAACAAAAGTATTTTTTAGTTATATCAACGCTACCACCACCACCATCATCACCATCACCACAATAACCACCACTCAATTTCCTCTTCACCCACTACCACAACTAACTAATGTCCTTACTATTACCTCCACACCACTACCACCACCCACCATTACTACAATTACTACCACCACTCCTTACTACTACCACTACACGTACTCCTACCTCTACTCCACACTGTATCCACCACTACTATTCCACCACACTTAATTACACACCATAAATGCCACCACCATCACAATCACTACCATCTCTCATTACTATAAATACCACCACCACTATCGTCACCACCACCACCACCACCACCACCACCACCACCACCACCACCACCACCACCACCACCACCATCACCCCTGTAATCACTACTACTACTACCACAGAAGGAGGGGAGGGGAAACCAGGTTCTGTACACACTCCCCACAACTACACACACACACACACACACACACACACACACACACACACACACACACACACACACACACACACACACACACACACACACTCACCTCTGCTAACTTACACACCAATAAACTAACTAACTTAACTAACTACACACGGCACGGGGACTCAACCCAGGGACGCACGGGGAACAGGTGAGCAAGCAGACAGACGGAGTAGCATTCAGGGAGGCACATACAAGCACATAAACATTTCTTTTCTCAGCATCAAGAGGCTCACACAACACACATCTATCGGCAGCAGCAGCACAGTTAGCATCACAATCAGCATCAGAAGCAACAGGGACCAACACCACACAGTCAGGCCTTAAGGGGAGCTTCTTACAGCTGAGAGTTTGGGGAGGACATCGAGGACCCCCGTGGGACACTGCAGGGAGAGAGGATGGGAGGGAAGGGAGGAACTGGAGGAGGAGGAGGAGGAGGAGGAGGAGAGGAGGAGGAGGAGGAGGAAGAGGAAGAGGAGGAGGAGAGGAGGAGGTATGGGATGAGTGTTTAGGGCAAAGGGAAGGAAAATGAGAGCTGTATGCCCTCTTTTAGAAAGGAATTTAATTAAAAGGCTGATAAAAGGTTGGAAATTATATGAAGAAAACTGTTTCAGGAGGAGCAACTATTCCTCTTTAATTAAACGTCGCTGGAGACCAATAAAAGTGGATTTACTGGGCAGTACGTTCATTGAATTTAAATGTTGTACTCGATAGATAGATACTTCATTAATTTAATGTCGTAATGATATGAATTTTGTCCTTGTGGATCTTCGTAAATCGTCTTTCTGCTCTGCGTGCGTCGGGGAAACAAAACAATAAATACAAGCGTGCGATGTAGTAAATTGGTTACTTTTTAATTAATGGACCATGATATATTAACGACACTGCCAATGAATTACTAGCACGGCAGGACGTAAACTGTTCACTGATTGGTCAAGTGGATTACTAACACGTAAGGGAAGTGTTCTGATTGGTTGTGTTACCTTATTTGCTGTTAAAAAGTCTAAAGTGATTGGTTGTTTTGACACTCGGAGGAAAAGAAGTCTTGCCTGATTGGTCAAGAAGTGATCGTTATTCGAGCTACAAGAAGGCGGGAGAGTCATGGCGGAGTTGAATGCGCTAACAGAACAATTACGAACACATCTGAATACTCTCTGCGCCCCTGAGATGAACTTTGTGGGTAGGAAAGGGAGACGAGGTGGGGCATTGTCTGTACAGAGAGAGGGAAGAAAGAGAGGAACACCCAGGATGAGAGGGAGGAAGGAGGAAGGAGGTAAAGAACGCTTGGTAAAGGGAAGAAGGGACCACTAAGGAAGGGAAGAAGTAGAGGGAAGGGAAGACAACCGGGAAGAGAGTAAAAACACATTGAATAAAAACTTTAATGCGTTTCTACCCTACTGAACTAAATAAAAAAGAGAAGGGAAATAACGTCTCGCCGTAATAAAGAAAAAGTGCATTAAAAGCTGTGAGGAAAATTCGTGTAAAAGGTGTGTATATATATACCTGGAAATATAAATAGGAAAAAGATGTTTGGTTTTAGTGCAACAAACGTGATAAAATATGAAGAAACAACAATGCATGAAGTGAGAGAGAGAGAGAGAGAGAGAGAGAGAGAGAGAGAGAGAGAGAGAGAGAGAGAGAGAGAGAGAGAGAGAGAGAGAGAGAGAGAGAGAGAGAGAGAGCATAAAAAATTAAATCACTTCAGGAAAAAAAGCTAGGGAAAGGCAGCAGCTGTAGGTCTGGTGAAGGGAAGAAAGTAGGGGAAAAAAGGACGGAGAGATGGAGACTGTAATATTCATGATGCTCTGACGGAAATAATTAGAGAATCTTCGTTTTTTCCTCCGTCCCTCCAAGTCTCCGCTGTGAGCCGTGCCTTCGTGTGTGTGTGTGTGTGTGTGTGTGTGTGTGTGTGTGTGTGTGTGTGTGTCGTTCATCGTGGTTGATGGTGAAATAAAGGCTCAATGTCACTTATTCTTTAGTTAAAATCTATTATAAACTGTGATGTCAAATTTTCTTTCATCCTCCTTCCTATGTCTAGCTCTCTCCCGTTCTGTCAGTCTTACTCTATATTCCTCCACCGTCCCAATATTCTTCCTTCTTATCTTACTCGTATTCCTACAGTTCTTAAAGTGAGTCAGGATACTTTAGGACGCACCACCCGCACCAGCTATTGTCGCAGCGCCGCCTTTGTGTACTGAATGCCTTGGTACCTCCTCCTTCAGGTTTAGGATGTGTTGGCAAGTGTCCGGGAGGAGGCAGAGCGTTTCCGTGTTTGTGTTTGATTCTGGCGTTCCCACGTGAATGTGTGAAAAGGAAGCAAACTATCAACAGACTGGAAAGCGGCTCACACAGGCACTTATGAACAGGAGAGAGGAGACGGAGGGGGCGGGAGGGAGGAGAGGGAGGAGGTGGCGACAAGAGGGAGAGGGATGGAGGGACGTCTGATGTAGTTGGAGGGAACGACAGGAGGGAAGGGGAAGGGGGGCGGGGGGGCGGGCGGGGGAGGGGTAAGGTCAGCCGGGAGGGAGCAGGTGTCAGCGGCGGCGGAGGCGGGGGTGGGGACGGCGTCCGTTGGGGTGGGGCCGCGCGCCTGCTGGTGGCCGGAGCAGGTCCCCGGCGAGATGTAGAAGGCACTCACGCCGTTGGCCTGCGTCAGGTTGTTGGTTGCGGGCACGTAGGTGGTGCCAGGCGTGCAGCGCGAACAGTTCCTCTTGAGGGCTGGCCGCTGGCGGGACCCGTGGCACCGCATGGCGAAGCGCAGCTCCTCAGCCATCTCGGAGCACAGGGATTGCTGCGGGTGAGAACACCTCTGTTACTACCGCGGTGGTGCGGCGCCGCGGCCTGCCCGTCACTTGGCAGGAAAATACCCTGAGTGCTGCACTAAGAGGCTCAGAGAGACACGCTCTCTGGCCTCACTGAGCACCTTCGCCATGGCTCAGCGCCCACCGCGCACCCCACATGAGTGCAGTGCCCTGACAGACTTCACTCTGTCCTGAGTGGCTGGCCGCGGCGGCACTCGTCCTGCACCTCAGATGACATGCCGCAGGGCTGCGGGAGGGAGGCAGCGGGAAGGTTTGATTAGTGGGTCCATGGACCAGCCAGGAGACGGGATGCATCTGAGGTGTAGGTGAGTGACCCGTCGCTGCCAGGTACTAAAGCGTGAAGAGTGTCAGGGTCATGCACGTCAGCTACAGGAAATGAGGTTGTATCTGAGGCTACTCTTAAGTCTCTCTCAGCACCTGCCTCGAGGCTCCGCCGACCACTAGCTACGACTCCCTCAGGCCGGGTCGGAGACTCCCCATCGGCGCCATGCACTACAGCTGCACCATGCACGCCAGACACTCACCTGTTAGTCCTTACCTGCCATGCGTGGCGTGCTGTGGTGAATCATGCCCCGTCAAGACAGCTTGTTCCCACGGGCTGCTCGTCAAGGGCCTGGCAGAACTCAAACCTTTGATGCCACCTCCTGACACTCAGCACAGCAAACACAACAATGATGACACCTAAGCTACCACTACTCGCGGAACACTGTCTGTCAACGCCATCACCACCACCCCAACACCAACACCAACAACAACACCAACAACAACACCGTCACTGCATCACCACCGCGTACCCACCACCCAGTTGTGTCTTCCCGCTCAGCTGACTTTAACGTTCCTCCCTGACAGTCGCTGAGATGGAAGTATCGTCCCTTTCCCTGTGAGTCCCCAGCCTGTCCTGACGAGGCGATAATAGGTTCATCCAGTCCCCAAACCTGCACTTCTTCCTTACATTGTCACCTGCAACCCTGCGGCCCTGCACTTTACACTGACAGCTGATTTCACGTAATAGTATATAGAAAAATAATGAGACCATTCAAAGAAACTATTGGGAGTAAGGACTGAAAGAAATCACTGAAAGGAAACACTTAAGGAAACGAAATATTCTAAAGTGCAGCTTCCTTGAGTAAAGCTTTGGAATCCACATGAATAGAGTCAACCATGAATAAAAGCAAAGGAGGAAAGTTCATGATTATTACGATAAGGAAATGAAAAAAAAATATAACAAAATCATGCAGAAAAATAGAAAACTGCAAGAAGAGGAGGAAAATAAACCATTATATAAACAAGAAAAGGAAGATGATGATGGTAATGATGATATGAAGTGAATATACAAAACAAAAGGAAAATTGAAAAAGAAAAAGAAAAAAGGATAAACACAAATAACGGAAGAAGATGAAAGAAAGAAGAATAAGTAAGTGAGTGAGAAAGTGAGTGAGTGAGTGAGTGAGTGAATCGATCTTTGAGTAAACAGCAGAATGAGTGAAAGGGAAGGGAAGTAAGGGTTTAGTAGAGGGAAAAAGAGGGGGGGTGTTAGGGGCGTGGAGAATGAGTTAATGGGAAGTAGGGGGGAGGGTAAAGGGTGATGAGCTGGGGAGTGAGATTAATGAGGAGAGAAGGGAGAGAAAAAAAGAAAAGGATAATAAAATGTAGAATCAGGGGAGAATAAGAGAAGAAAAAAGAAAATGAGAAAATGAGATAGAGAGTAAAGGAGGAGCGAGGAAATTAGGTGATGATAAGCTCATTTTTGGGTGTTTCTTCATTAAGGGGATATTCTCTCTCTCTCTCTCTCTCTCTCTCTCTCTCTCTCTCTCTCTCTCTCTCTCTCTCTCTCTCTCTCTCTCTCTCTCTCTCTCTCTCTCTCTCTCTCTCTTATGTAATGCAATCAGAGAGAGAGAAATAAAAGCGAGAAAAAGTGAGAAAAAAAGTCATTGAATAAAGAAAAAATATTACATAAGAAGAAAAAAAACAAGAACAAGAAAAAAAATAAGGAGGAAGAGGAGGAAAAGGGGGATAAAAAATGGGTGCAAGAAGTAGAGAGGTGAATGGAGACAAATAAGGGGGCAGTAAGAGGGCCTCAGGAGTGAAAGACTGACTGATCACCTTCGCTTACACATTTTTTTCCCCGCCTCGTCTCTGGCTCTCTTCAATAAATAGCTTAAATTTCCCTTTACAATATTTCCTTCTTTAAAGCCACGTCTTACTTCCTGTCTTTTGTCTTCTCTTCTCTTCTTCTTTCTCCTCCTATTCCTCCTCCTTGTTTGCATTCTACTATTTTATTCCTCCTCCCTCTGCTTTCTCCCTCTTCCTCCTCCTCCTCTTCTTCCTCCTCTTCCTCCTCCTCTTCTAGTATATTTTCCTTATGGAGATTATCACATCGTCTTTTATTTCCTCAATTCAGTTTTCCTTTCCTCTTCATGTGTTTCTTTCCTCACGAGCGATTTTCCTCATTCTTCTCTCCCTCTCTCTCTCCCTCCTTCCCTCCCTCCCTCCTTTTCTCCCTCCTTGCCTCTCTGCCTCCCTCCTTTTTTTCCTCTCACTCTATCCCTTTTCTCCTTCTCTCCCTTTTCCTCCCTTTATCAGTCTCTTATTCCTCCCTCCCTTCTTCCTTCTACTCTCTAGTACTCTTTCCCTCCTCTATTGTCTCTCCCTCCATCCCTCTACTCAGCCTCCCAGTTTTTCCTCCACCCCTTAACATCTCCTTGTCTTCCTCCCTCTCTCCTTCCCTCCTTTACCTTCCTGCTCCTCCCATATTATCACAGTCTCCCTCACTCCCTCCATTCTTCCTTCATGTTCCTTCTTTCTTCTCCTCCTCCTCTTCCCTCATTGTCTCGTCTTCAATCACCTTCCTATCCCCTCGTCTCCTGTCCATACCTTACCCCTCCGTCCCTCGCCCCTTCAGCCCCTTCCACCCTCAGTCCCTTCGTCTCTGGTCTCTCGAAATAATGACGAATTTCCCGCGCCATAAAACCCGCTGTCACATTAATGGCGTTATTGTTATTCCGCGCCATAACACTACAGAGGTTGACTTGGTCTTCTACGGTTACCTTTTTTTATTATTATTATTATTTTTTTTTGGGGGGCGACCGTTCCTCGTTTTCTTTCTGTTTGTGTTTTTATTCCTCTCGTTGCCATTCGGAAACCAATTACGGGAGAGAGAGAGAGAGAGAGAGAGAGAGAGAGAGAGAGAGAGAGAGAGAGAGAGAGAGAGAGAGAGAGAGAGAGAGAGAGAGAGAGAGAGAGATTGTGAGGCACCCTCCTATCACCACCCCTCAAACAAACAAAAAAGTCCACACTACTATGACCCGGAGTGACCACTGTGACCTCAATGAATAAAACATGTGACCTGCAGCACCATTGACCTCAGAATACCAAGGTCATCACAAAGAGGCAACAGGATAACCACAATAACACGAAAAATACCAAATACCAACCCACCCCTTACCCCCTTTCCCCTCCCTTCCCTCTTTAAAAAAATCATGAGTGACCCCCACCAAAGGTCACTCGTCTATGACCTGTAAATGGCGGAAAAGTGACCCAGAATGACCCAGTGGTGCCAAAATAGCGTTGCAAACTGGCCATCTTCACGACCACAGTCATATGGACCACGAACCTTGAACCTTAGATTTTGCGTTTAATGACCACGAGTGAAAGAGTGCAGAGGGAGGAGGAGGAGGAGGAGGAAGAGGAGGAGAAGAAGGAGAGGTGAGGTAAGTGGAAGTAAAAGGAGGATGAAGGGGAGACTGCAAGACGGATAAGGAATGAAGAAAGTTGTAAAGAATAGAAGGAAAAGAGGAGGAAATGGAAGAACGCGGAGGAAAATAGTAAGGAAATGCAGATGAATGGCTTAAAGGAAATTGAGGAAGACGAGAAGAAGGAGAAAGGAGGAAAATAAGAACAGAGGCTGAGGAAGAAAAAAAAAGAAGAGGAGGAGGAGGAAGAATACTGACAATAATAAACAGGACAACAAGGAGGAAAAAAAAAGGGAAACGGAAAATCAGAACGAAATGATGATGACAAAAAAAGAAGAATCGATAATGTAGTGAGGAGGAAAATGCGTCTTTCTTTTTTTTTCCTTCCCTCAAACGACTTGTGTGGGGAAAAAAGTCGATTGAATCAGCGCTGAGAACGACCCACTGGCACACAAGGAGGTCGTGTTTTCTCACCTACGACAAGAACCTCACCACCACCCACCCACGACCCTCACACCTCACCACCACCCACCCACGACCCTCACACCTCACCACCACCCACCCACGACCCTCACACTTCACCACCACCCACCCACGCCCCTCACACCTCACCACCACCCACCCACGACCCTCACACCTCACCACCACCCACCCACGACCCTCACACCTCACCACCACCCACCCACGACCCTCACACCTCACCACCACCCACCCACGACCCTCACACCTCATCACTACCCACCCACGACCCTCACACCTCACCACCACCCACCCACGACCCTCACACCTCACCACCACCCACCCACGACCCTCACACCTCACCACCACCCACCCACGACCCTCACACCTCACCACCACCCACCCACGACCTTCACCTCACCACCACCCACCCACGACCCTCACACCTCATCACTACCTGCCCACGACCCTCACACTTCACCACCACCCACCCACGACCCTCACATCTCACCACCACCCACCCACGACCCTCACACCTCACCACCACCCACCCACGACCTCATGAAGACTTACCGGGGGCCGAGGTTCCCGAAGTCGTCGTTTCTCTTCACCCTCGTCTTCATCCCCCTCGAGACCGTCCTCCAATCTCTGCTTCCGTTCCTCGTCATCCTCGTTTTCGTCCTCGTCCTCGTAGTCGTAATCGTACTCCTGCACCATGCACGACATGCAGTGACGTGAGGCATGCAGTGAGGCAGGGCACGTCAGCACCAGGCAGAGGCGTTATGAGTTATGGCAACAAGAATAAGACTAATACACGTGGTTTCAAGAAAGGAATGTAATGTATAACGACACTTCATGATTAAAATGCTTGATGCTATAAAAGAATGTAATGAAATAGACTGAGCATAGTTACTTGAAGCTTTGTTTTGCACTCTACGCAGCTTTGTCAAGGCAGTTCTTAGCGTTACAAGAATCACTAATGCACAAGTATTTTTCTACTGAAGCTATTACTTACTTGTAGCGTCTTATTCACACACACCCTGGCACCCTCCCTCATACTCCCACCTTTTAACCTCACTATCACACCCACACACACACACACACACACACACACACACACACACACACACACACACACACACACACACACACACACACACACACACACATACACACACACCATCATGCTGCAACTACAAACCGCGCAACAAACAGCAGCGATGCATCAAGCAGGAGAGAGAGAGAGAGAGAGAGAGAGAGAGAGAGAGAGAGAGAGAGAGAGAGAGAGAGAGAGAGAGAGAGAGAGAGAAGAGAGAGAAGAGAGAGAAGAGAAGAGGTAAAATAGGGAGGGAAAAAACTTACCCGGTCCGTCTGTGCGTTCTTCCGTGAGTTCCAGCAGAATTCCAAGATAGCGACCACGATGGCGAGGGCGAGGCCACACATGAGCACCACGAACACACCGCCTGAGGGAGACGAGGACGGTGTTTGAGGGAGGGAGGGAGGGGAAGGGGTGAAGGGCGCGGGCATGTACGTTTTTTTCTTTCTTTATTTTTTTTCTTCTTTATTTAATTTTTTTTTTTGAAGCGGGGTTTGTGTGTCTTAGCATCTATTTTTGACGTGTTTTGTTTTGAATATACGCATCATATACTCATTTTGTTTTTATATGTTCATACTTCTTCCTCATTTTTTACATAATTTACTGACGTTACTTCCTTTAAAATACATAACTTCCCTTCTACAATTTTTACACCTTTTTCTATATTCACAACAACATAACACGATCTCTATTCTTATTTAAAACTCTCCCTTGATCTTGATATGTCACCTTAATCTTGCACGTCTCCCTCTGCAACAGCTCACATTTTCTCACACTTCTCCTAACAACCCAGCAGCAACATGCCAACACAACCTGAGATTATACCTTACGTCTTAATTACCGTCGACAACAGGTGTGTAAGGAGGAGTGAGGGTGAGGCCGCCGCTATTCTTTAAGGTGTGATTTATGCTTATAGGAAATGAGCAGCTCGGTTACCAAGGGTCTGTATATTGGCCAGAAAGAGGGAGGAAGGGTGAGAGAGAGAGAGAGAGAGAGAGAGAGAGAGAGAGAGAGAGAGAGAGAGAGAGAGAGAGAGAGAGAGAGAGAGAGAGAGAGAGAGAGAGAGTTAGTTGAATTAATGAACGAGGATGTAAATTTAATTGAAATACGAAAATTGGAGAGTGGAAAATGAAAGAAAAAATAGAGGAAAGGAAAGGCAGATGCTAACACAGTCTTGATTCCTCTTCTCCTCCTCCTCCTCCTCCTCCTCCTCCTCCTCCTCCTCCTCCTCCTCCTCCTCCTCCTCCAGGCTTGGGTGTTACGGAGCCAAATGTCTCCTGAAGGTGTTGGCAGCGTAACCCACTCTGACAGTCTTCTCGTCCTCACTGACCACCGATACTTTACATTCACGAGTCTTAACAGTCACCGTCACTGTCCCTTTTTTCGTCCCCGTTTCCTTCCTCTCACTCACTCACTCACTCACTTACTTTTCTATACATTCATAAAAATATAAGAAGACTACTAAAGGTCTGTCGTGCCTTACTTTAGAACTGTCATCTGTTATTCTAAATCTATGTAACCTTTTCTATAAGTTTTTAATCACATTCTCTTGTTCACTATATGGTTGATAAGGGTTCCAGTTATCAGAACCATAACTTATTGCTATGAATTATGATTTATTCGTTTAGTATAAGAATCACATTTGTTATATATGCTAAATCAATGTTATATACCTGAGAGAATGTGTGTGTGTGTGTGTGTGTGTGTGTGTGTGTGTGTGTGTGTGTGTGTGTGTGTGTGTGTGTGTTTGCGTGTTAAACTTAAATTGACGTTCACGGATATAAAGGTTGTATTGCAAAGCCTAAAACTCTCTCCTACACCCTTACTAAGCCTTACATAGATTGAGGGGACAACTCCCTCCCTCCTTCCTCCCCTCCCTTACCCTTTACTCTTCTACACAAGCCTCCCATCCTTCCCTTCGCATCCCCCTTACTCTCCCCTCGCCTCCCTTCCTCTGCCTGTTCATCCTCTGTCTCCATTAAGCTCCCGGTGATCCAGAGCGTCGCGCCGCCAAGTCGTAGCGAGGTCAGGTGAATACTGGATCACCGGGAACGACCTGACTGAATCCTCTGCTCCCCCTCCCCCTCCCCAACAAACCAAGGGAAGCTGAATAGGGAGAGAGAGAGAGAGAGAGAGAGAGAGAGAGAGAGAGAGAGAGGGAGAGAGGGAGAGAGATGGTTGGATGGGGCTGGAAGGGGCAAGGAGGGTAAAGCAAAGCGTTTAGTATTAGAATAAAGGAAAGTGTAGCAGGTTAAGCGTGTGTGACGGATGGAAGGGGTGGGGCGGGGCAGATTGGGGCGGGGTGGGGTGGGGCGGGGATGAAGCGGGGCGGGGCAGGGTGGGGCGGGGCGGGGCGGGAGAGGTAAGTCGACAGCCTATCTCATGTTCCGTGTCATTGAGCAGATCAGTGTGTCTCTGCCGCTCCTCCATCCTCTCTCCCTCCCTTTCTCTCTTCCTCCCTCCCTCCTTCCCTCTCCTCTTCCCTCTCATCTCTTCTCCTCCAATTCCCTTCACTCCCTTTCAATGACTCCCATCACTCACTCACTCCACCTTAACCTACTCCTCCTCCTCCCCTTCCTTCTCTCTCTCACCCTCGTCACCTTTCTCTTTTATTTTCCTCTCCTCTTTCCCTCTTCTTTTTCTACCGCTTGCTCCTTATTCTCTCTCTCTCTCTCTCTCTCTCTCTCTCTCTCTCTCTCTCTCTCTCTCTCTCTCTCTCTCTCTCTCTCTCTCTCTCTCTCTCTCTCTCTCTCTGTCGCCATGTCTGTAATCTTTCCTAGTGAGTCTCGTCTGTTGCTTGTTCCTCTCCCCAATAGCCTCGTGTCTCCCCAAATGGTCATATCACGGTGCTTGTGTCTTTCCCAAGGTCATCTCCCCTCTGTCTATGTCTCCACTATTGTCATCTCCCCTCTGATCTGTCACCTGTATTTCCCCTTTTATCCCCCATTTGTCATAAAACGCTTGTAACTCAGTCATTTAAACATTATTTTTTTTCTTTCATTAGGGTCCAACATTTTCCATAATTTTTCATACGTAGGTAGATCATGGAAGGTAGACAGTGTGGAATAAGTAAAGGTTTGTATTAGTTTTTTTGCCACGTTGGAAGTTGCAGTGAAGGCGCAAAGTGACTCTTGTTCATGTTTTAGGGATTTTGGGTCTAATGTTTTATGTATCATTTGCGTGTTTCTGGCAACATGTTTGAATTTTTTATGTTTTGAGTGGAGGCTGTTTCTCTCTCTCTCTCTCTCTCTCTCTCTCTCTCTCTCTCTCTCTCTCTCTCTCTCTCTCTCTCTCTCTCTCTCTCTCTCTCTCTCTCTCTCTCTCTCTCTCTCTCTGTCATGAACGTGTATTATTGAATTTAAAGAAAGCAAAATTTCGTAGTGTTCTTTTGTTTTGTTTGATGGCCTGAATGTATTGTGTATGTTTGTTTGAGTGTATGTATAGATGTATGTGAAGTTGATGTAGTACGTTTATTAGTGCACCAAATATAACGTTAGTATGAAAACAAAGGTAAAAAAAAATAAAAAAAGGAGGAATAGAGAAAATAGGAAAAACCCAAAAGAACAAAAATGTGAAGAGGAAAAGAAAACGAATTAAACTGAGCCATGAAAAATGCAAACACGGAACAAAAGAACTGGAACACGAAGAGGAGAGAGAGAGAGAGAGAGAGAGAGAGAGAGAGAGAGAGAGAGAGAGAGAGAGAGAGAGAGAGAGAGAGAGAGAGAGAGAGAAGAAAAAAAAAAAGCACGAAAAAAGAAAGAAAACGGAGTAACAGACAAGTATAAAAAGAAGCACTAACTCACCTATATTTTCCACCCCGAGTGCATTGGCCTTGGAATCCTTGTTCTTTTCGTCTCGGTTGCACACGTCGCCAGTATTTTTCCACCACTTGCTGTACAACATTTGGATGATGCCTTTCTCTTGTAGCTCCAGGATGGCTAGAGAGATCTTGTCCCGCCACGGAGAGCCTGAAAACCCACCAAGCCCAGGGGAGTTAGCGGACAGCTGGGAAAATTGCTTCTTCTACCTTGTGTTGTGTTTGGGATGGGAGTGTGTGAATCTATCGTTGTGTTTGTATCGTAACGCATTAATTCCCTAACCTGCCCCCCTCCCATCCTCCCCACACACACACTACAGAGTCTATCACACACAGGCTTCGTCTATTTATCATAATCTCTCATCTCATCACCACCAAACATTTTTTTCTTCCATATTTTCCTGTCTAATTTGAGGATAACTTAATAAATCCCAATATAGTTTTAGTCTCGCATCTCTAAGACTCCCTCTACGCCAGCCCAGACTATGTAGTGTGTATGTAAGAGGATAAAGTATTCAATAAACTCGCTGTTAATTAATAGACAAACATTATAAGGGTTATGTAGGTAAGCTGAGAGGAAGAGAGGCTGACATTGATACCCTTTGAAGGATCTCAAGTCCGCGGTGCCTCGAGCTCCTGAGGAAACTTTTAATTTAGTTTCCCATCAGTCTATTAAGGTGGGATGATAAGGTTTTTTATGTCATCTGTTACTCTTATCTTCCTCATAGAGAGTAGGACCGTTAATATTCTGGCCGAGTATAACATCCTTCTCTCCTTCCCTCATCTTTGTGCTATTTTCTTCCTTCTTTTCGTCCTCGGCTTCTCCTGCTGCTATAAATCCTCCTCCTGCAGTGATTCTACTTCCTCCTCCTCCTCCTTCTCTTCTTCCTCACTCCTCCTCTCCCTTCCACTGTTTTTCTCCTATATTCAAGTATTTTTCCTCTTTACTGTTTTCTCACTCTCTCTTTCTCTTTCTTAAAAAAACCTCACCTATTTCTCTCCACATCACTCCTCCTTCGACTTTACATTCCTCCTTACCACTCCTCCTTTTTCTTCCCTCCCTCCACCAGCCCTCCCTCCTCTTCCCCTGCCCTTTGTGACCCTTCCCTCACCATGCTCTCCTCCCCGCCCTTCCGCCCGCTACTCACCGATGGGCGTGGCAATGCCGTAGGAGTTGGAGTTAAGGAGTCCGCCGATCTGCGTGAGGTTACAGTTTCTCTGGATAGTGTAATCAAGCATTGTAGACTCCATCAGGAAGGCGTAGTTCCCCTCCAGCACCTGCGAAGGAAAGAGGAGGAGGAGGAGGAGGAGGAGGAGGAGGAGGAGGAGGTTGAGGTTGTGGTGGTGGTGGTGATAGTGTTTTTTTTAGATATTTTTTCTTTTTTTATCATTGTTCCTGTTGTTATTGTGTTCATAGTTGTTTTGATGTAAAGTTTTATTTTGTATATCAGTTCATTTATTTATTCATATTTATTTTTATATGAGAGATCAGTAGTGCATAACTGTGTGTGTGTGCGTGTGCGTGTGCGTGTGTGTGTGTGTGTGTGTGTGTGTGTGTGTGTGTGTGTGTGTGTGTGTGTGTGTGTGTACTCACCCTGGCCACGCCCTCCTCGATGGTAGACACGAACACAGACGGTCGTTTGCTCTCCATGTACCGCCACATGTTCTGGTACGTCTCGATCTTGGAGTCCTAGGGGGGGAAGGGGAAGGAAGGGCGTTAGTATACACACACACACACACACACACACACACACACACACACACACACACACACACACACACACACACACACACACACACACACACAGGAGATTATAAAGATTGTCCTACGAAGTCCTATCAAGTGTGGGAAAAAGTCTACGGACACTGGTCATCACATTTCACAAAGTCTTGAAACATTGACAACTTTTCTTTCCCATTATATGAAGTTTATTTTAACGAGTTTGTTATTAATTATATTTTCTATTTATCTTTTGTTGAGTGTGCGTGCGTGTACGTGCGCATAACATCATCCGTACGATAATGTACAATTGATTAGTTTATGGAATTTTATAGGAATTCACAACATTTTTACCTTTTTTTTATTCTTCCTTTTATTTCCATGCATTACTAAAACACCAGCATCCCCTCCACACTCCACCCTCTGCCTCCACCCACGACTGGCCACAACGTAGATAAATATTCATAAACTCGGTACGACTTTTTAAAACGCAGGGTTGAAAACGATGTGCTGGGGAGACTCAGGTATTAATTACGCAAATATCTGTGTCTTTGTTACGTTTTTGAAGTTACTCTTTCCTCCCTCTCTCACCTCGGCCGTGTGGGGTACGATTTCCCGTCTCAGTGCGCAGGAAAAGTGTGCAAATGTGTCGTTTCTGTGACTACTGTTCCGCTGACGAAGCTTTTTGGTATATAAAGAAATAGTTAGTAGTGTGTGTGTGTGTGTGTGTGTGTGTGTGTGTGTGTGTGTGTGTGTGTGTGTGTGTGTGTCTTTTAATTAGTAGATGTGGAAAGACAGTGGAAGGAAAAGAGGGAGAGAGGTAGGAGGGAGAAGGAGGGAGTGAGGTGGGAGCGAGAAGGAAAGGGAACACATGTATAGAGACAATGGAGGTAGAGAGACAGTGATTATATGATTGAAGGGAATTAGAGAATGAGGGAAAATGAGTGGAGGGGAGGAAAAAGGAGAGATTGGCGGAGGAAGGAAAATTAGGAGAAAGTGAGAGAATGAGGAAGGGAGATTGAATGAAGGTAGAAGGAAAGAGGATGAGAGTGAGGAAAAGGAGGAAGGAAGTAGAAGAAATCACTAAAACCATATAATTAAAAACAGAAGGAAGGGAAAGAACCGTCTACTGTATATACACATTTCCAATTCCTCTCTTTCTATTCCCTTTTTCTTATCCTCGGCTGTCCGTCTCTCTATCCCTCATTGGCATGCTATATCACTTTCTCTACCTTCCTCTTTATTTTTTCCCTCCCTCTCTCTCTCCCTTCCTCCCTCCCTCCGTCTCTCACTCTCTCTTTCCCTCCCTCCCCCCCCTTGAAAGTAGTCCTCGTCCCTTACCGTTGGATCATTTCGTTCCTTTTAGATCATTGAGTTATTTTTCAATGATGCTGACTGACGTTTTTCCAGCACGTGTTTGTTATATAAAAGTTTGTGTCCCGCTTACAAACTGCGAGGAGATGTTAGGCGACGCAGGACAGCACGGCAACACACACACACACACACACACACACACACACACACACACACACACACACACACACACACACACACACACACACACACGAATATTACCAACTTAATTAGCGACCCACGCCTAAAATCTCTCTCTCTCTCTCTCTCTCTCTCTCTCTCTCTCTCTCTCTCTCTCTCTCTCTCTCTCTCTCTCTCTCTCTCTCTCTCTCTCTCTCTCTCTCTCTCTCTCTCTCTCTGTGTGTGTGTCACCAGCATACATAATGAAGAGCACTCGGTCATAACCTAAATGTTCACACCACCACCACCACCACCACCACCACCACCTGTTGGACCTACATTGTCTTCGTCACACTCGTCGCCAAACACCGCCAGCTATTTATAGGTTTCGATCAGTTGTGACGCGAATGCAGCTGGTCGCCCGTGCTTAAAGGGACCATCGCACGGCCGCCCTTCCTTCGAACTTCTCACGCTGGACAACATTACTTCAGCATGTCGATCGTTATCTCACGTCCATCGACAACGCGTCTGTGACCTCGAGAAAACAAAAGGAAACTAACAATGCGTCTTTCATTCATTTTCATCGGCAGAAATGTGCTTCATCGTAATACTTGTTGAAGTGTGTCATGTTTTTCATTGTAATCGTGGGTTTATTTATAACCGAATGCTTTGAAGATGTGACATTGTTTCTTCGGTAGCATGTTAAGTTATTTTGTTCACTTGGCGATTGTTTGTTCAAGTAATGTTACGCTCTGCTGTTCTCTCTGTCACCAGTTCAATAGTTTGGATACCTAGTGTAAGTGTGGTCTGAGTTTTTATGTAATTTTATGTAACCCTTTTTCTTTGTCTCTCAACGCTGTAAAATTATAACCAGATTCATATCCCGACATAATTAAGACGCCGGAACACCTGTCATTAACATAATTACAAATAGTGATCCCGTGCTGCGTTGATTAGTGGAAAGTAATCTAGTGTTACACAGATGATGAGTGTGCGATTAATAAAGTATCAGGCTCATTATGCTGTCCCGGAGCTGTTGACACGGAAGGAAAAGTGTGATGGAAAGAGTGAGTTGATTTCGAGCTGCAGGTTTGTAGAAAAGATATTTTTTATTTTTACGATTTATAAACTCGTCTTTTTTATGTGATTGTTTGAAGAAGCATGAGTGGAAGTGGCAGGCATGTGTTCCGCTGATGTATGTATGAGTGAAAGAGGCGTTTTCCATTATAAAGTAAGTGTATGAATATTGTATGTTTTCACAGAGCGAGGAAAAGAAAATAAATCCAGGACAGCAGGAGTGGAAAAAAAACACGTGGACCAAAAATGCAAAACAAAAATAATAGATCGAGAAATCCAGACAAACAAACAAAAACAAAAGAATGGCATTAAAACTGAAAGAGAAAAATGAAACAACTCAAAAAAAATGTATTCCTTCCTTCCTCTCTTTTATCTGCCATTCCTTTTCTCCCCTCCCTTCGTATTCCTGTTTTCCTCATTTTTTTCCCTTTTCCCTTCTCCTCTATCCTCACTTGGCCTCCCCTCCCTTCCCCTCATCCACACATCCGTCTCCCTCGCATCGTATCTTTGTATTCATCGACGTAACAAAGGGAAAAGATTAATATATTTTCAGATTGCAGTGTTCATCAATCCAGTTTAGATTTTTTTCTTGGGATAGAAGAGGAGGGATGAAGGGAGGAATAAAGGGAGGGATGAAGGGAAGGAGAAAGGGAAAGGGGGAGTACAGAGGGAGGAAGTAAATAAACAAATAAAAAGAAGAGAAGGGAGAGAAGGATGGGTGAAGAGAAAACACAAATGAAACTGAGAAAAGAAAACATGGGATATTTATGGGTTGGGAACGAAAGGAAACAGTTCATAGTTTTCTTTAAAGGAGGAAAAGAAAGTCGTTTTGTCCTCTTGTTTTCTTGTTCTTTCTTCGTGTTGGGGTTTGCTGTGCCCCGCCGAAGCCACAGCAGCATTGTAAGATCCTCTGGACACAGTCGCCAGAGGGAACGGTGACTGACCTCGCCATGTTATGTAAGACTCAGACAAGATTCTCTCGCCGGACACTTGCAATGGAAAAACTTAATTCACTTATATATATATATATAAAAAAAAAAAAAACTACTACAAAGTTCCCCCGACCTTGTTCCGGTGGTTGGCAGGCAGCAGGAAGGCTGTTGAAAGTTTGTTTACTCCTAGAAATAAACTTTGTAGTATTTACAGCAGAGGTAAGAGTGTGTGGCCCGTCGAGCAAGGCCAAGATGTCAGAGGAGTCGTGCAGCAGCCTGGCTGAGGCCCTGACCTTATAAGCTGAACTGAACGTTGGAAAGGACGGTAAGGTCAAAGGTAATGAAAGAAGTGTTGAGTGGCGGGAGACTTTCACACTCATCGACAAGAAAGCATGAGTTTCTTGATTAATAATGATAAGAAACACGTTATGAAATTTATTGAGTTATGATGATAACCACAAGGTAAACCAGTGTTACCTTGCCACAACTTTATACTCAACTTTCCACGAAGCCAAAAGTCTTGGACCGAACATCTCCCACAAAGAGCTGAGATTTACGACACCGGTGCGAATAACAGTTGTTTTTACGAGTCTTCAGGATGCCAGTCAGGACCACTTACGCGGAGGGAACAGTGCATCTCCAACACAATGGAGGCCACTAGTCACTGCAAGGCCAATGTGCTCAACTCTTGCACCACCACCACCACCACCACCACCACCACCACCACCACCACCACCACCACCACCACATACATTCACACTGAACAACCCGCCTCGCTGGCCACGCTCGGTGAAAACTGTGTTGTAAAATTGAAATCCTCGACGCCTCGAACAAACCAGCACGAGCCACGAAAGCTGCAGGGAAAGGTCAGGCTCGCCCTCCGCCTCCATCACGCTCGTTGGGCCTCCAAGTTATCAGGAAAATGCTCAAATGTATTAGATTTTATCCTTCATCGTTTGGTTGACTATCTAAAAGTTTTTCCCCATAAAAGAAGAACATGGATGATGACTCTTATTTTGATTTTGAGGAGGAGGAGGAGGAAGAGGAGGAGGACAGGGAGGTGACAGCTATAATGATGAGAGTGATAAAAAGAGTAATTCATGCCAGGTTGTTGTCAGACTACAGCTGTAACCTTGAAAACATACTCCGGCCAGTTATCGGGATGCTTGAACGAACAACAGTGAGGAAGAAAGAGTGAAAATAAAGAATAGAGGAAAAAATGAAGATTAAAGGGAAGGAGGAGAGAGTAGTGCGAAATAAAGAGGAAGAGGAAGTAAAAGAAAGAAAAACGGATGGAAAAATAAAGGGAAGACAGGAAGGAGTTACGGAGAAAGGGAAGGAAAGGAGGGAGTGAAGGAGGAGCATCGCGGTGACACAATATCCATAATCAGATTTCACGAAGTCTTCATCGCCAACTAACCCGAGTACTATTTGCTTTCTTTCTCTCTCTCCCTATTTCTCTCTCTCTCTCCCTCGCTTGCTCTTTCTTCCACTTGATCCCTTCCCTACTCATCCTGTCTTTCACTCCTGTCATTAGTCTTAATTCTCCCTCTCGATATTCAGTTCTCTCTCTCTCTCTCTCTCTCTCTCTCTCTCTCTCTCTCTCTCTCTCTCTCTCTCTCTCTCTCTCTCTCTCTCTCTCTCTCTCTCTCTCTCTCTCTCTCTCTCTCGCTCGCTCATGTTCCTCGATGACCTTCCTGAATCCTTCGCGTTTAAATATCTTCTTTACTTTAATTATTGTTCCTTTTAAACTTTTTCTCTACCTCTTCTTTTCTCCTCCCTCTTTTCTTCCACCTCGCTTCTTCCTCCTCTTCGCTTCTTGCCCATTGTAATGTTTTTTTTCTTCTCTCTCTTCTCCTTGCCTTTTCTCTTTTCAGTTTTTCTTTTTTCTTTCCTCTCAACCCACATTTGCGATAAGTTGAAACGCATGTCGTATCGATTTTATTTTGCATTAACTTGCTTTTATCTTACAATTGAAATGGATAATACATAGTTTCATTTTTCATAGTGAGTTTTTTTTTCGTAACATACGTATGATTTTTCAGACCTGTTATTTTGCACGAAGTTCAAAAGTCTTTCTCCTCCTCTTACTACTACTACTACTACTACTACTACTACTACTACTACTACTACTACTACTACTACTGCTACTACTACTACTTTGATTTTCTCTATAATATCTTGAAACACACTGTTCTTTCTTCCCTGCCGTAAACAAAACACGAGCGGCTACTCACCCTGAAGAAGGCCATGGTGGACCCGCCCTCCAGCGTACCATACTCGATCTCGTTCTGCTCCGCCAGGTCCTCAGCGCTCTCTGAAACACGATACATGTACACACACACACACACACACACACACACACACACACACACACACACACACACACACACACACACACACACACACACACTCATACAGAGGTCTGAGAGAGCTTCGATATCCCTCTCTCTGTGTCTGGTATTGCTTGAAGGAGTGAAGATTGGAAGAAGCTCAAGAGATTAGGAATAAGAACAGATGATTGGAAATTAAGGGATTGGAGGTAGTAATAAGGTAGTTGAGGCAGGAAGTAGTAATTTAAGCAAAGATTGGGCAGGTGAGGATTAGCTAATTGAAAAAATGGATTGGTATTGCTAAGTGGAGGGTGAGAAAGTAGAAATTAAAGGAAGTAGATGCCATAGTAGACAGAGATGAATGTAGATGAATGTTTAAAGGTGGAGAAGAGAAGAGTAGTTAGTAAGATGGAGTAGGGTGGAGTAGAACAAGAATGTGGGTTACCTTGAAAATTCAGCTTTACAGTTAGTCACAAAAAAAGTATCGATCAATCTGAAGTACGAAGCATTTGGAAACTATTAAAGAAAACTAAATATCTGTAACTATCGGTGTTTTTATGTCTCTTGTTTTTGTTCACTCATTTATCTCTGTGGATTTGATACTTTTTTTTGGATTGCGTGTGCCTGCTGCATAATTTTACGCACACATGCGATACACGTACACACAAAAATAACAAGGGAATTATCCTCTGTTGATATTCGTGTTCATTTATGCACAACTTTTAAAACATGTACGTGTATTATAACAGAGCATGCATACAAAACACACACACACACACACACACACACACACACACACACACACACACACACACACACACACACACACACAGACGATTACTCAAATACAAACATTAGCTTCATCCAGACAAACGTTTATCTTGAATCAAACACAAACATCAACGTTCTGTTTTCCTCCGTGTTTGCTGTGGCTGCTTAGTCTGTTTGTTTGCTGCTTACGTAGTAGCAGGGAAGGAAAAGCCTGAATAAAACGCAGTAAAAGTAAACAAAATGATGAATAATTAACAGTGTGTGGCTGAAATCCGTGTGTGTGTGTGTGTGTGTGTGTGTGTGTGTGTGTGTGTGTGTGTGTGTGTGTGTGTGTGTGTGTGTGTGTGTGTGTGTGAAGTGCATACAAAAACATTGATTGAATGGAGGGTAAGGAGATAGATATATAGATAAATAGGTAAATGAGTAGATAGATAAATAGACAGACGGCTTACCTATGGGCGTGATCATCCGCTCCACGGTGAGGAAGGCGGCGAGGTTGGCGGTGTAGGACGAGATGATGATCAGCGTGAAGAACCACCAGATGCCGCCCACGATCCGGGTGGACGCCGCCTGCACGCCCGCACATCCACCACAGAGAAGGGGGGGAGGGGAACAGAGAGTACGAGTCAGTGTGGTGTGACGCTGCAGGACAAACAGAGCTAAGGTTCTGTTCGCCCCTTGACGGCGCCTGACATGCGTGGCGCCGGGGCAGTCGTCACCCTAACCTGCCATCACCTTGGTGCGGCCGTCGAGGGGGAGTGTCTGGCCGAGAAATTTAGAAACTACAAGGAATTTATACTTTTTGTTGCGCATTTATTCCCGTGGAAGTGTGGTGATGAGCCTCCGAGCCTCGACGACCACCTGCATCAAGGGTTCGCCTCCACCCCTGTGTGAGGTCCGCGCCCCACGCCGCCATAGAGACCTTGTAAGCACCTTGTCACTGCAGTAAGCGGGAATGCAGGCAGATAAGCAGACAGGCAGGCTGGTGGACAGGCAGGCAAGCCATGCAGACACGTGGCACAGATAAGCAGCAGCTCTCCTTCAGGCAACCACAGCCTGGCGTGGCAGGTGTCCCGCCTCTAACACGGCAGGGACAGCAGCGGGGCGCCAGCACATTAGTGTCGTCAAGGGTGCGTGAAGTGCCGCCTTCAAAGTGAGAGAGGGAGGCGGGAGGACATATCGGAGCCGTGCCTTCCTCAGGAGCCCGACGGAGCTCAGCCTTGGAGTTTCGCGGGGCAGCGGCGTTGTGTTCGCCATATTAAGGAAGTAAAACACCGGAAGAGAGAAAACAGACAGTTATTATGACAGACGGAACCAAGACACTTTTTGGAGCCGAAAGGTTATAGTGATCCGCGGCTCCTGAAGAAGAGGAAGGGCTCGGAAAGGTGCTTACATTCTCTATGGCAGAGTAGTGAGAGCGAGGCCAAGGCCACGAGGGAGTGGCAGACACTGGGGCGAGTGGGGGTGAGTAAAGCAGCGGCATGCACGGGGGACAGCGAGGACAAAGGACAGGACACGAGGACGTAAATCGCGGCAGAAAATGAGAGATGACGTGAGTGTGTGAGAAGAGGACGAGGCGATGAGGCGATGAGGCAGAGGAACGGCGGTGTGGCTCCCGGAATGAGAGAGAGAGAGAGAGAGAGAGAGAGAGAGAGAGAGAGAGAGAGAGAGAGAGAGAGAGAGAGAGAGAGAGAGAGAGAGAGAGTCGATCAATTAAACCCGTCCCATGTAAACAGCGGCAGCAAAGATGATAGTACCGTTACAGTTAGCATAGTAATGAGCTTTAATAGTAACTTCAAAGGTGAATGCACTTGTACTAGACTTAATTAGCACCACACAAAAACACATTAAATGCAATTAATACATCACACACACACACACACACACACACACACACACACACACACACACACACACACACACACACACACACACTTATACTGGAAATTAAATGTATTAAGTATTATTTGTATCATTGCCTACTGTGTATATAACGAGTGTAATAAATGTTTTTAATCTGTCTTAAATTTCCGGACGTTACCAGCTCAATTACCACTATTTTTAGGGGAAACTGGAGCTAGGTTGGAAATAAAGTAGAGGGAGGAGGAGGAGGAGGAGAGGGAGGAAGAGAGAGAGGAAGGCAGGGGAAGGAGAGGGAT
This sequence comes from Metacarcinus magister, assembly GCA_029783475.1. Lineage (NCBI taxonomy): Eukaryota > Metazoa > Arthropoda > Malacostraca > Decapoda > Cancridae > Metacarcinus > Metacarcinus magister. The sequence goes on from JAPQNM010000049.1 coordinate 6,538,887, forward strand.
GAGAACGCTGGAATGAATAGGTAGATATAGGAGGGAGGAAGAAAGGGAGAAAGTTGGGCAAAAAGGAGAGTAAGGAAGAGGAAAAAGAGACGCAGGAGGAGGAGGAGGAGGAAGAAAAAGAAAAAACCGTCTTAAGCTCATTTATCATGTTCCTTATTCTCGTGTGTTCGCTTCCTCGTTAATCTCTGTCTTTGTGGATCTCACTTTCCTTGACAATTTGGTGTTAATTGGTGTTGGTGTGTGGCGGCGGCTCACACGGCTCACACGGGTTCGTTGGGTACAATTTAGTGGCCAAGGAAGCAGGTTATCAATGTCTTCTCTGTAACTTTTCCTTCATGTGGTTTTTAGGAATGATTTTTATTGCCTGTTTGTGTTGGTGTATTGGATTAAGTTTTTACCCTTCTCTCTCTCTCTCTCTCTCTCTCTCTCTCTCTCTCTCTCTCTCTCTCTCTCTCTCTCTCTCTCTCTCTCTCTCTCTCTCTCTCTCTCTCTCATGGAAGCGGTATATCAAGGAAGGAATCAAGAGGATACTAAATGAGGAGGAGGAGGAGGAGGAGGAGGAGGAGGAGAAGGAGGAGGAAGAGAGAAGAGCTGCATGTACTGGTGGTGACAAAACACATCATCATGCAAGCTGCTAACACGTGCCTCTGCAGTGACGATATAACCGTGCTTAGGTCCGGGCCGCCTCCACCTTCCCGCCGCCGCCACCATCACCACCACCACGACCACCACCACCACCACCACCACCACCATCATCATCATCATCACCACCGCCATAACCACCACTACCATTCTCATACCTTTCTCATTTCACCCAGATTTTATTTTATTAGTTTCACTCGGAAGCACTTATTATTATTTTTTTTTTGGTATCGCACGTTTATATATATATTTTTTTTAATATGAAGGAGAGATTTATAAGGTGATGAATGACAGGGGTGGAGGTGGAGGAGGAGTAGGACGAGGACGTGTGTATATGTGGCGGTGGCGGTCGGGGCGGAAGGCGGCTTAGGGCGTGCGTGGGCGGCCTCCACAGTACCTTTGGGTTGAGGTCAGACCCTTGCTGCATGAGTGTGCCGATGGTGAACCAGAAGGAGTTGCTGAGCGTGAAGTCGTTCTGCATGATATCCTTGTTGTCGTGGCAGGGGCTGGGCGCGTGCCACTCATACGGGGAGAAGCGAGCCACGATGTAGATGGTGGTGGACACGACGACGTACGCCGCCAGGATGTAGAGCCAGATCTCTATCGCCAGCGGGTTCATAAAACTAAACAGCTGAGTGGGAGCACGCGTGGGCACCTACAGTGGGGCAGAGGAGGCTACGCTTAGCGATTCTATACAGGCTGAGGGGAGAGGGCAAGTTAGCGGAAATGTGGCAGTGGCGGCGGTGGTGAACGTGGGGTTAGTGATGGGTTAGTGGCTGCCCCGCTGCCCCACGTGACGCGGCCTGCAAGGGAAGCATGGGGCGGGACTGGACAATGCGGGGCGGGGCTGGGGTGAGCGTGCCGTCCCGCCGCACAGATAACATTGTGAGGCTCAATACCCATTAGCAGTCATGTGAATACGTGGGAGAGGTCACAGCGGCACGGCACGCCCAACCCGCCCCGCCTTCCCGGTGACCCCGACTCACCTTAGGGTTGAGACCAGAGCCTTGGCGCAGCAGCGTGCCCGTGATGAACCAGAAGGAGTTGCTGACGCTGAACTGGTTCTCCACCACGTCACTCTCAATGTTGCAAGGGTGCGGGTTGTTCCACTCGTAGGGCGAGAACCTGGCCATCACGAACATGGTGAAGGACACGAGCACGTAGGCGGCCATTACGTACAGCCAGATCTCCACCGCCAGCGGGTTCATGAAGGAGAAGAGTCTCGTCGGCTGGCTCGAGGGGATCTGGGTCACGATGGGCGGAGAGGGGCGTGAGGGGCGGTGAGGCGGGCGGGACCTACGAGGTGAGACCCTCACCCTACCACCTCGTCATGAACCTGAACTATACTACCTCAAAGGGGGAAAGACACACTAGGCATGCAACTAAGGGTAAGGGAAGTGCAACGCGCCTCGTGTTGCAAGGGTTGAGTCTCCTCGCCACAGTCTGCTGCACGGCGCTGCTACTCTGCTCAGGAACCTCTGTCACTTACACAATCTTAAAATTTTTATCTTCATGCTTGTGCCACACCCACACAGCCTCACCCTTTCTGATTCCCTCTCATTTCTTCCTCCAACCCATCCTTCCCTTCCCTCCCTCCTTCCTCATGGTGTTGGAGGCGGCGGCGTGGTGCTTCCGCCCCGATGCCTTGCGGCGGGTTAGCAGCCTCCACCTGTTAGTTTAGCTTAATGGAATTCTCCGAGTCAATATTAGTCGGTGCCGCGTGCGTCGGGCATCGTTCACGCGTCAACAGGGTACTGCAGCCAGACCTGGATCGGCTGCAACTGCTGCTGCTGCTGCTTCTGCTGTGGTGGGTGAAGGGGAGTGTGGAGGGTGGAAATTGACATGGAATTTTTAAAAGAAAGTGATATTAAAGGATATTAGAAGAACTGTTACATAACCTTGACATATAAGATGGTAGGATTCCTCTCCAACTCCTGCTTTCCTTCATAGTTTATAGCTGATAAGATGTTCTGTGATGTTCTCATTATGCTTATGAAGTGTTGGGTTGTCACACGTTGGTGTATAGTAATGTTAACGTGTAGCATGTGTCACGGTGCTCCTGTAATGTGTTGATAGGATGTGTTGCAGTGCTTCTGGTAGTGTTCATGATGCTCTAATACTCCTTGTTAGCTTTGGTCTGTGTGTTTTTCTCTGTTGTTTTAAAGTGTGAGGAAGCATTGACATTTAAGTAGTGTTTGTTAGCGTGTCTGGTGGCATGCTGGTGTGGAAGGGAAGTCACCGTGTTGATGAAATTTAACATTGATGGAATGCGACCTTATTTAGGGAACTACCATGTGGCTGTCACCTTTAACCTCAACACAGGGGTAATAGGAGGTACATCAGGTGGTTTGCATGCGTTAGAAACAGTAAAATGGGAAGAAAAGAGTTTATGTAGTAACTGTAGAGTAAACTTTGACTATGATGCATTGAATACCTGTAGAAAAAACATAGTTAGATTATATAGAAGACTTTATAAGGTGTTGTCTAGCATGCCAGTTCTACAGTTTGTTAGGGTATTCTTATGTATTAATCTATTTGTAGGAATGATTTTGTTATTAGATCATTAATGTATTTTTGTAAGTGTAGCTGCGTGTCCATCAAGACCCGCTTACGCCTCTGTTATTCAATATTCAAACACATACATACATACATACATACATATATACATTCATACGTGTTGATCACAAAGAAACAATATACATGTTCTCTCTCTCTCTCTCTCTCTCTCTCTCTCTCTCTCTCTCTCTCTCTCTCTCTCTCTCTCTCTCTCTCTCTCTCTCTCTCTCTCTCTCTCTCTCTCTCTCTCTCTCTCTCTCTCTCTCCCCCACCATGTTCTTCCTTCTAACCTCATTTATATACGTCTCTTTTCTTTCTTTCTTCCTTTCTCAACACTTCATATTTCTCTTGCACCTCAAACTTTTTTCTCAGATTTCCTTTCTTCCTTCCTCCCTCCTTCCATTCTTCCATTCCTCTCTCTCTCCCTCCACACTCTCTTTTCCTCTCTCCCTCTCTCCCTCCCTCCTCCCTCCCTCCCTCCTAATCTGACTAAGTCTTTGCCACGCAAGAATTCTACGGGAAACCATTTTAAGATTAAATATTTCAGGAAACATTTTCTTGAGTGCTGCTTCGACGTTGTTATGGACGTTGTGTTGCATGAGAGAGAGAGAGAGAGAGAGAGAGAGAGAGAGAGAGAGAGAGAGAGAGAGAGAGAGAGAGAGAGAGAGAGAGAGAGAGAGAGAGAGTCCAGTTAACATTTTCTTTTCCATTTTCCTCTCAGTTATGATTTCTAGATATTATATTAAGGTAACTTTCACTTCTTTTTTCCCCTCCTTACTAACCTTCCCTAAATGATGTATGGTTTCCCCGGCATTTATTTCCCCTAATAAATTTGAGGGAAGGCCTAGTGGACGACGAGCCTACAAAAAATAATTAGAATATCGAACCTGTTTTTTTTTCTCTTTCTATATACACCATCATCATCATCATTATCATCATCATCAGTAAGAGTCATTGGTCACGAGGTTCAGGTGTGACAAGAGTTTTTACCTAACAATTTAACTTTTATCACCTGCATCCACCTGCCTTTTACCTTGTCACACCTTCCCATTACACCTGATTACGACGCTCTTCCTTCACCTCACCTGTTTGTCCTCTTGCTGCTGCGTTGACACTAATTTTATTCTCCTTTTATTAGTTGTTCACGTCTTTCATTTATTTTATTTTCCATTTTATATTTTGCTAACCCTATTCTGTGACCCTTGTATCTCTCGTCCTCCATTTGTCTCCCTATTCCTTGTTTATCCTGTTCTGTCTGTTATTCTTTCTTTCGTCCTTGTCTCCATATTTCTTTCTCTTTCATATTTCTCGTGTTTCGTAAGTTTTGTCTGATTCTTTTCTGTTTCCTTCCTTCCTTCCTTCCTTTCTTCCTCCCTCCTTCGCTCTTCCACTTTCGTCCTTCCGCCAGTCATCTCCTCTATACCTTCTTCCTTCCTTCCTTCCTTCCTTCCTTCCTTCCTTCCTTCCTTCCTTCCTTCCTTCCTTCGTTTTATCCTTCCCTTCCTCCCTTTTATTCATCGTTATTTCAATTCTTCAAATTCTTTATTTTTAGTTTTTATCCTTTTGCACTCGTAGTTTCCTTCCCCCATTTTACCTTCCTGCCCTCACCCCTTCCCTTCCTTCCCTCCATCATTCTCTATCATTCCTTCCTTTATTTACTCTCCTTCCTTCCCTATTTCCTTTTCTTTTCACCTCATTCCTTCATACCCTCATTTCCTTCCATCCTTCACTTCTTTCCTTTCCATCCATCCATCCATCCATCCATCCATCCATCCATCCTTCCATCCTTCCTTCCATCCTTCCTTCCTTCTCCCTTCCCTTTGCCTTTCATCATGCACCCTCCACCTGCCTCCTGTCTGTCTCACCTTGAAGAGAATGGAGATACCGAGATTCATGAACGGTTTGGTGAAGTCGATGACGCTCTCCCTCGCGTAGTTGATAGTCATAGACCCCACCGCTAGATCAGCTCTCTGTGAGGGGAGGCGAGTAGGCGGTTAGCGAGGTGAGTGGGGCTGGGAGTGCGTGGGAGGATCGGCAAGGTAGGGTCAGGTGAATGGGATGTTATGAATGCAAGTGAGGGTTTTATGAGGCAAGTGTTGTGTTAGGAAAGCGAGTGAGTGGGGAGTTTAGAAGACAAGGGAAGAACTAGATGAGTGGGAAACTAGGAGGTGAGTGGGGGTTTGAGGCAATTGGGAGATAGAGAAAGTGAGTGGGAATTACCGAATGAATAGTTAATAGTCTAGTAGAGGAAAGGAAAGTGAGTGGTTTGTGAGGTTATGGTTATGGTTGGGGAGAATGAGTGTGAGTGGAGTGATTCAGAATAAGGGTGAGAGGGATGAGAGGGATGATGCCAAAGTGAGGGGTTGATCAATACATTATCCTATTTTTTTTACGTATTTCAGTGGATTCATTCATGTATTATCAATTTTTTAATTTTTTTTTTATTTCAGTCACAAATTTACAGGTTGATGAGACAAATGAACAGATTTTTTGACTAGACATATATAAAAGTTTTTTTTTTTTTAATATTTACTTATGAATCAATGTATTGTTTTTATATGTTGTTTTTACCTCATTGTTTTGTAGTTGTGATTGGCGTCATATAACATGATTTTTTTCCCCTCTACGTAGTGACTCATTTGACCTACTTTACATTTTTTGCCACACTGACTCACAACTGACTTAATCTCACACATCACTCACTCAACATACTGACTCACCACCTCGTCCTTAACACCGTCACTAAACTCACTCACTCATTGTCCTCGCCCTCGGTTAGCGCGTCTCCGTGACTCAGCCTTACTCAACACTCACCTTGTCCTTGAGTTCCCTGACCAAGCCATTCCACTCTCCCGTCTCTGTGTCAATCATGCCGTAGACGCCGCCGCCGGACATCTCGATCATGTAGTTGAAGCCAGCCATGCGGGACACGTACTCCAGCATGTCCACGCAGAACCCATTAAAGCGATCGTTCCCGGTCAGGTTCTTCTCCTTTTTAAGCATCACGAAGGGTGTCTCCTACAGGTTAGGCGAAGGGGAGGGTGATGGTGAGGGTGAAGCAGTGGAGGAGTGGTAAAGGGTGAGTACTCGGGGAAGGTGAGGGCAGGTAAGGACTACGAAAGTGAGGGAACATAAGTGATTATTAGGAATGTGTGAAAATGAAGAGGGAGGAAGGCGATAACAAGTACAAGGAGAGAAAAGATGGAGTAGAAGGAAGGAAGGAGAGGAGAGGAGAGGAGCAGAGCTGTGCAGGTTAAGCAATAAGTAATTAATGTCAACGAAGGCTTCAAGTAAACAGTTAATCAGAGAAGAATGTCTATTAGTCCTTATCAGGTTATAAAAAGGTGCTAAAGGGTTTTCACGCGATCCAAAAGTGATAAAACTCAATATTTCACTCCTGGGACCAACTGAGGCGAGGCGCCATCGAGTACGTCTTAAATTACCGAAAAAAGTGACACGGGCGGAAAGCTGACGAATTGGAAAACGACTCAAAAGATAAAATCTTTTGCAGCGGCGACTCCTCCGCCAAGGATGCTCTCGTGGCTTCCCGGATATTAAGCGAGAGTTTAAGCTGCCAAGGAGACTTTTCTGTGAGCTGGAGAAGTTTTTCCAGCGTGGAGATTGGTGCCGGTGGAGGGTCGGCGGGAAGGCTCGTGACACAGCCTCCTCAAGCTCATCACATAGAACTGTAGGGTAGGATGGGATGTCTCACGTGACCGATGGTGGTTCACTGTCGGATGAAAGAGATACTGATCACTTTCTGCCGCACCGCACTGCCATGCTGTGGCTGCAGTGACGGTATTGTCTGTTCACACTTTTGTTATGTTATCGCAGACGAAATTAATTCGTTAAAATTTGTAAATGAATTCAATTTTTATAGAATTACATAACGTGGTTTTCTATTGGTATGTCACCAGAATGGCGGGATTTAGCAATTTTCTGCCTCCAGGATCTCTCGTTTTGGTAATGCGTTTGGAAACTCGTGCACGTGTACGACGCGCTGCTAACTACGAGGCAAAGAACTACAAGACTGAGTGTTTGGGGAACCTCAAAATACACTACTGACAAGATACGTTTATCCACCGAACACCTTTGTGAAAAAGGGAGTTCACGAGGTGAGGTAATATGGAGGCGTAAAAACTTTGGGTATTTCTTGAGTGGGTCGAGAGCATCGGCGGGTCTACAGGCAAAGTGGAGGTAGGAAAAGAGGATTTACTGGGCAATCCACGCCTCTGAAGGGTGAGAAAACCTCTCACGGTTCCTTCTCCAGCTGAGGAAGGGAGAGGAGAAGAAGCGAGTGTTGAAGTGCTCGGAAAAGTTGTATGAGACTCGTCCTGAACACGTCTGGCGAAACTCCGGCGGAAGGAAACAAGATGAGGCACTTTGGCCGTCGCAAAAAAAGAAACGAAAAGCTTCTTGCCTACCTGACACCTGACGAGGCCCGCGGCGCTCCAGTCTTGCTCACTCAATACGAGCGTCGACTACCAAGAAGCGGCGTAGAAGTGTATATTTAACGTCTACAGATTACATAACACACGCGGCTCTTACAGAAACAGCGTGCGAGCCAGGAATGTCTACAGGGCGCATTGGAACCAACTACAGTTCACAGCCTCTAAATGCAAGGCACCTTCGGGAGAGGCTTAAGAGCATACAACAATAACAGTGGTGATGGGCAGGACCAGGCGTGCCACACTGCGTCTTATTGAAACGCTCCTCACAACAAGCATTTATCTACGATGTTCTCTTTACAGTCTTCAGCACCTGCTGCTTTATCATAACTGCCTCTTACTTCTACAAACTCTCGCTACGTCTCACTATTTTTCTGCTGTGACTTCCACCACCTTCAAAACTTCATCCAACCAACCCGACATCAAAGCTACTCCTTCAAAGCAACAGGAAGGAACTATTAATACCACTACAGCTGCTGGGAGAGCCTTAAACACTCCTTGCCTTGTTCTACGCAAAGCACCAATTACTCTGAACGCTACGCCCTCGCCACCGCCACCGCCGCCAGCCTGCAGCAGTCAGTACCTTCTCCATCACGATGCGCACCATTCCGTCCCACTCGCCCGTCGTCTGGTTGTAGTTGCCGTACCTCGCGAGGTGTTCCAGTGACACCTCGTAGTTGAACCCAACCATCCCCGCCACGTGGTCCAACAGGTCGATGCAAAACCCGTAGTAGCGAGCGTTCCCGGTCAGGTTCTTGGAGGTATGCACCATCACGTAGGGTTTCTCCTGCAGAAGGCGTCAAAGGGAGGGATTTTATGGACGGACTAATTCTTTTTTCTTGAAGGGGAGGGAAGGGTTGGTGCTGCCGCCTCTGTCACAGCCGCCGCCGCCGCCATTGCTGCTGCTGCTGCTGCTGCTGCTGCTGCTGCTGCTGCTGCTGCTGCTGCTGCTGCTGCTGCTGCTGCTGCTGCTGCCGCCGCCTCGTGACGTGTCAGGTCGTCTCTTAAGGGGCTGTAGATTTTTTTTCTTCTATTTCTATAATGATGTGTGCGTCATGTCAGCCTCAGGGATTTTGTTGTGAGTGTCTGTCTCTCTCTCTCTCTCTCTCTCTCTCTCTCTCTCTCTCTCTCTCTCTCTCTCTCTCTCTCTCTCTCTCTCTCTCTCTCTCTCTCTCTCTCTCTCTCACACATACACATACACACACACACACACACACACACACACACACACACACACACACACACACACACACACACTGGGTGAGAACACTTATGCAAACCGTTCCCAGCACATCGTCTTTCCTCCACACTCCACGACCCTCTGTCACCATCCCATCTGTCTCGGCCTTCTCCTCCTCTCTATTCTCTCCTTCCCTCCATCCTTTTCCTTATTCCTTCCTGTCTCCTACCTCTTTCCTTCTGTCCCTTTCATCGTTGGCTAATAAGTCTTATCCTCCCTCTTCCCCTGCTTTGTCTGCACTCTTCTGTCTCTCCCTCTTTATTTATGCCTCCTCTCTCTTTTCTCTTCCACTTCTCTCATTCTTTCTCTTTCTCTCTCATTGTCGTTGTTGTCATTTTCCTCCTCCTCCTCCTCCTCCTCCTCGTCCTTCTCCTCCTTTTCTTCTTCTTCTTCCTCCTCCACTGTCTCTTCACATATTTCATTCTCCCCTTCCATGTCTTTCTCCTCTTACTTCTCCCTTACTTTCCTCTTACCTTCTGACGGTTCTGACACATGCCTTCTCTCTCTCTCTCTCTCTCTCTCTCTCTCTCTCTCTCTCTCTCTCTCTCTCTCTCTCTCTCTCTCTCTCTCTCTCTCTCTCTCTCTCTCTCTCTCTCTCTCTCACACACACACACGTTACAGTCAGATAGACAGTGAATTTGACTTCATGAAAGGAATAATTAGGCCTACCATTTTTCACACCTCCTCCTCCTCCTCCTCCTCCTCCTCCTCTTCACATCTTTTTGTTTCAACCCTCACTGTATTCCTCCTCACCGTCCCCTCTTTCCCTCCATCCCTACCCTCCCCTCCCCTCCCCCTGCAGCTTCTCCCTCTCCTTCCTCACACCTCGTCTTAAATATAATAATCACCTTAACATATTTTAATTAACGCGGATCCTTCTTATTATTAGTAAGACGGAAATTAAGGAATTTTATGTATACATTTATTATTTTTTTCCGCACACACACAATGAAGGGGAAGGAAAGGAAAATGTGTGTGTGTGTGTGTGTGTGTGTGTGTGTGTGTGTGTGTGTGTGTGTGTGTGTGTGTGTGTGTTTGTGTGTGTGAAGGGCTATAGATTCAGTGTTTGGATTAGTAGAGTTCAAACACTGAGTAGACAAGCGTGGCTGCCTTATCTAAAACACTTCTCACAAATGTCTTTCAACGAGGCACAAATAATACTTCAAGTGACAGAAACACACTTGTACTATGATGGGATTTACTACTTTTTTCACACAGTTGTCTTTATTTATCGTCTCCCCGTCGCATCTGTGTGGTAAAAGCTTTATCACAAGAAACCATGTGTAGTATTGTGTGTTTTAAGTCTCCACGTGGCCAGGCGGTGGAAGTGTATTAATAAATGAGTATTGTTAAGTCAGTTCAGGTCCAGCTTCGTGTGTTCCACCTCAAGTTTATATTCCCTTCATTTGTTTCAGATTCAGTCTTAGAGGAAAGTTTTGTCGGTCACTGTAATGAAGATAATTAAAGGTAACTTGGAACTGGGAGGTTAAAAGTGCTGCAAGATTAATTCCTGTAAATTAAATACGACCTCCACCATCTTAACTTTCAGACAAACAACCATTAATTGTACTCAACTTTGAATCTTTTTGTTTTGTGTGTTTTGTCTGACCTTTCCGACCACCTGACCTTTCGTGGAGGCTGCGGGTGACCTCTTCTCTGCTCCCCAACAACTGGTGTCACTGAGTCTTCCATTTCCTCCTCCTCCTCCTCCTCCTCCTCCTCCTCCTCCTCCTCCTCCTCCTCCTCCTCCTCCTGCTTCCTTAAGGTTCTAAGACACCCTCGTCGGGACTTAATGAGAATTCTTGGCGCGTGTGACCCATTCTCGCGCAGTCCCGAGACCTCGCCGTCGGAGTCATTTCATCACTCACACCTACAGTGCCAGACGCCCTTCTAACCTACCTTCACCACCATCTTGACGCCCGTCCCCGTCACCACCCCAACACTCCGCCCCGTCACACCCACTGTAATTGTTGCTCGCACTGCTTTACCCCTTCCCCTTATTTACTGAAACCATTATTATCTCGCCCTGTTAGTGACGTCTTTGTATAACGTGCACTGTTGGACACACATACTTTCTTTTTGCTCAACTTCCATGCTCGAGGTTGAAGCACAAGTGAAGGAAATGTGAAGTCAATCCTTGGAGGAAAGACTTCAAGGAATTCTTAGGAAAAAAAACCGTAGATTTATGAAGAGGTTCAAGTCATTTTAAGCTTCAGAAAGTTAATTGCTAAGTTAGTTACATTAATTAAGGTTATATACTAATTATTTCCCTACTGTAATTCATCACAATGTAAAACTGAAATGAGGATATGGATAAAGTTAGTATAAAAATAGGAAAAAAATATCTTGGTGTCATGCCCTTGGAGAGTGAAGGTAGGAAGGAAGGAAGGAAGGAAGGAAGGTAGAAAGAAAGGAAGGAAGGGTGTTGAAGGGGGCGTGTGAGGGTGGGTCACTTACCTCAATTGTGATGATCTTGAGGGTAATGTTGGGTTTGCCGCCCTCGAAGAACGCCTGGCGGTCTGTTATGTTGATCTTAGTGTCCGGCGTCCACTCCCCGACCTGACCACGGAGGAGGAGGAAGAAGAAGAAGAAGAGGAGGAGGAGGAGGAGGAGGAGGAGGAGGAGGAGGAGGAGGAGGAGGAGGAGGAGGAGGAGGAGAAAAAGGGGACAAAAAGAAATTTCAGCATAAACTGGATGGATAATAACAAGTATAACATATTCCTGGTAAATTCAGTGAAGCCTTGTAGCATCAGTAATAAGGTTGGAATCATACTGGTGGTTGCGAGCGAAACTTTCACGAAAAGCAAGAGAAGAAAGAACGTAATATGGAGTGAGAAGGAAGTGTGTCAAACTAATTATTATTCCACAGGTGTACTCTTCGTCACACCCTCCCTCTCCTCCCCCTACCTCTCCCCTTTACCCACCCTCCCTCTCCTTCCCCTACCTCTCCCCTTCATCCACCCTCCCTCTCCTTCCTCTACCTCTTCCCCCTTATCCACCCTCCCTCTCCTTCCTCTACCTCTTCCCTTCCCTCCACCTCTCAAACGCTGTCTTCTTCCCATACCACAGCCGTTCCTCCTCCTCCCACTTTACCTCTGTTTCCTCATCTATCTCTTCTCTTTCATTCCCTTCTTCTTTGCTCCTCTCTAGCACTTCTCCCTTCCTCCATCTTCGTCTCCCGCTTGCTCAATTTCCTTACCACCCTCCCACTCTCTTCTCTTCCATTCCTTCCCTCCCGCCTTCCTCTCCTTGTTTCATCTTCCCTCCTCCTCCCATCACCGCGGTAGAAAGGCAAGGCGGGGCGGGGTGGAGAGCGCCGCCTCACCTTGTAGAGCTGCTCCATCCGTAGCTTCAGAATGTCAAGCTTAAAGTTGGTTCTCTTCCCCTCCGTGAACTTAATGGGCCCCGTCAGTCCATCGTACTCCACCTGAGGAAGAGAGAGAGAGAGAGAGAGAGAGAGAGAGAGAGAGAGAGAGAGAGAGAGAGAGAGAGAGAGAGAGAGAGAGAGAGAGAGAGAGTCGTGTCAGTCTAGAGCATGGAGTGAAGGAGGCTGTGTGGGATGGGACAGTTATATAGTTCAGTATAATATATACATACTAACCTTACAGTATGAGTTACACTTAATACACCTTTGGCATACAGTCTACTTTAAAAAAAATACACTAAGGAAGTATGTAAGTGGTCCTCTTTTCATCCCCTTGAATGTTCCTTTCCTCCCCTCAGCCTCTGCCTTCCCCTCCCTTACTCCTACATCCCTGTCTCCCTCCCTTCCCATCCACCAAACCTTCACCTTCCTCTTCCTTCAATCTTGATGTTCCTGTCTTCCAAAAGCCTCATTTCCCCTACCTCCACCTCCCCTTTCCCCCTCCCCTCACCTCCCTTCACCCTTCCCGGGCCAAGGGGCGTGGCTGGCAAGTCACCCAAGATAAAGTTGCTTCCTGTCGAGGGCAAACAACTTTTAGACATATCGCGCGCGTGCCAAAACTTTCTGGAAAAAGAGCTTATCAAAACTGAGCATATTTCAAAGCTTCAGAGCCGCCCTACACCCAAGACTCCCAGTAGACTCAGGGTTATCCTTATCTTCATGCATATTCAGTCGACACGAATAAATAATTATGAAAAAAATTGATATGTACTCCTGAACTTTTACTTCTGGAGCCAACATAACTTTTAACGCTTCTGCCTAACGTAGGATAACGGTGAACGCCCTTACGGATGGCTGGCTGGGTGGGCGTCCTGTCTGGGGAAGGGCGGAGAGGAGGCATGGGATGGGGACCTGTCAGGGAAAGATACTTGGGAGGAAGATAATATAGGCTTGGGAGAGACATACTTGGGAAGGAAAGAAAGGGTGATAGAGGGTGTATGGGGGATGTGAGAAATAATAGGGGAGGAAACTGCATGAGGAAAGAGGAGGAAAGGGAGACGAACGTACCAAAATGGGGAAAAAAAAGGTGGAGAGGGAAGGGGAGGGGCGTTTTCAGGGTGTGAAGACGAGGAGGCGTGGCTGTGAGGGTACGTGGCTAGTGGGACGGAGAGGAGGAAGGACCAATATAACTTTCCTGCCGCAGAACACTGTAACGGCGTTCACGACCCTCGGAGGACGCCCATTCCTCTTCTGAGTATGTAAAGCTCCCAAACGTGTTCTTGGCAGCCTTCAGTTGTTACAGGAAGCCTCCAGGTGCCTCGAAAACGATCACGCAAACTTAAAACTGTGAAGGAAACGAGACTTCTTGCGATCTCCTTACATAGGCTGTTCATGATGGCCCACAGCTGTCTAAGGAGGAGTCCAGCGGGGAGTGTCCGGAGAGAGAGAGAGAGAGAGAGAGAGAGAGAGAGAGAGAGAGAGAGAGAGAGAGAGAGAGAGAGAGAGAGAGTATCCTGAGGTACTAAATTTTTACCGACCACTGACCGCCACCATAACCTCAGGACAGATCACTTCCCAGAAACGTTCGTTCGAAAGATTAAACGTTTCCTTGCCACAGAGAAACAAAACCACGTGTTATGCATCACTTCCACTGCCTCCGTGACCACAACACAAACAAAAACTCATCCCATTCTTCACCCAGATCACCTCCATCGCCCCCATCGTCCATTATTCTCCTCCTCCTCTTCTTCCTCCTCCTCCTCCTCCTCTGACACACACGCGACACCAGAGATAAGACAGATAAGAGAAGTAAAAGTAAATAAAACAGTGTGGAAAGCTAAACCAGGTTGACTCCGGCCATCAAACTGACCCCAACTTTACTCACCTTCTGCTATCAGGGTACACACACACACCCACACACACACACACACACACACACACACACACACACACACACACACACACACACACACACACACACACACACACACACTATTGGAAGACTCAACGACAAACAGGAAAGGTGAAGTTACCGTCTCACCTTCAAGCAAAAAAAGAAGACGGTGAAGGAGAAGGAGAAAGAAAGAAAGGAAGGAAGGAAGGAAGGAAGGAAGGAAGGAAGGAAGGAAGGAAAGAAGGAATAATAAGAGTGGTACAAGAAAAAGGAAAGAAACGAGAGAGAAAGTGGCCAATCATAAAGGAAATGGTTGTCTTCAGGAAAGTAAGTTCGTTTTAATACTGGTAAGCTTGGAAACTTTGCTCGCTCGCTGCCAAACACTCCAGATGGTGTTGTCCTCTTTTGCCTCCTCCTCCTCCTCCTCCTCCTCCTCCTCCTCCTCCTCCTCCTCCTCCTCCTCCTCCTCCTGCATGGGTCACAGTCTAGATTTATTTGCATAGGTGTGGCGCGGTCCAAGTTGAATGTTTGTCGAGAATCATAGACACACTGGAGGCGACGAGGCAGTGTGTGTGTGTGTGTGTGTGTGTGTGTGTGTGTGTGTGTGTGTGGGCCCTTGATTTACTGGTCTTCTGCTCTCTATTGTATCTACTGCTTTATCGAAAGACACCAGTGTTCGATTTCCAACGCCCCTCTCCCCCCCACGTCTCTCTCTCTCTCTCTCTCTCTCTCCTCTCTCTCTCTCTCTCTCTCTCTCTCTCTCTCTCTCTCTCTCTCTCTCTCTCTCTCTCTCTCTCTCTCACCGCGTTGATGTAGTTGAAGAGCGAGGACCCGTCTCCCCAGGGCGTCTCATTCTCACAGGACAGGTTGGCGAGGCTGAGTGTGGCAGAGCGTTCAAGGGCGTGCAGACCCCGGGCGAACACGTTGACGCTGTCGAAGATGAGTGCTGGCTCGGCCTAGATGAGGAGGAGGAGGAGGAGGAGGAGGAGGAGAAGGGGGATTAGGAGGGAGAGGAGGGAAAAAAACATTAACTACCACGTTATAAAGACAAAGAGGAGAGTATCAAGTGACATCAGGAATCGTAAACTGACTCCAGTGTTATGGTGTGTGTGTGTGTGTGTGTGTGTGTGTGTGTGTGTGTGTGTGTGTGTGTGTGTGTGTGTGTGTGTGAAATATACTAAATGATCTCTTTCTCTCCCTTTAATTCATTTTTCTCTTCCTAAATGGACGTTTTTATTGTATTTATCTATTTATGTAATATTTTGTTTTATTCATCTATCTATTTATCTATTTATTAATTAATTTATTTGTTTTCTCTACACATTGCATCTCGTATACTAACTTGTTTTGAACTTACTTAATATTGTTCTCTCTCTCTCTCTCTCTCTCTCTCTCTCTCTCTCTCTCTCTCTCTCTCTCTCTCTCTCTCTCTCTCTCTCTCTCTCTCTGACCAGGAATATTGCACCGACCTAAAGTGAGATAGAAAACACGAAAGAGAGAGAGAGAGAGAGAGAGAGAGAGAGAGAGAGAGAGAGAGAGAGAGAGAGAGAGAGAGAGAGAGAGAGAGAGAGAGGCAGCCTTTTGGGGATCCCTTGATGTGGTTTGAAGCGAAAGATTTTGATCAGAAAATTATATTATGGAAACCACGAGCTTGGTGAGAGAGAGAGAGAGAGAGAGAGAGAGAGAGAGAGAGAGAGAGAGAGAGAGAGAGAGAGAGAGAGAGAGAGAGAGAGATTATAAAATTTAAGTTGTTATAAATATGGTTCTCTCTCTCTCTCTCTCTCTCTCTCTCTCTCTCTCTCTCTCTCTCTCTCTCTCTCTCTCTCTCTCTCTCTCTCTCTCTCTCTCTCTCTCTCCAGAAATAAGGGCAAAGCGCCCAATTTGTTTCATGCTCCTTGTACGGCTTTTATTTTATGTAATTCCCTCCACACACACACACACACACACACACACACACACACACACACACACACACACACACACACACACACACACACACACACACACACACACATCAGAAACACATGCGAGACATTAACATTAATTTTTGCAAAGTTAGAAACAGACTCGTGGTTGCTTACTTACAGCTTGTGGAGCAACTTATACTTAACTGAGGACGTGAACTGAGGCTAAAACATCCCTAATATGAACACACACACACACACACACACACACACACACACACACACACACACACACACACACACACACACACACACACACACACACACGAGCACCTCACCTTGATAATGGAGGTCTTGTTGAGAATTGAGTGTCCAATTGGCTGAAACTTTTCCATGTCCTGCAAAATCTTGAAGACTGGTCGGTTGGCTGTGTCCACTATTCTGAACGCGGTCATGTTGACGTAATTGTACTTGAAATCCTCCAGGTCAAATGTCTCGATGTCCTGCGGGATGAGAGGGTCAGTGTGTGTGTGTGTGTGTGTGTGTGTGTGTGTGTGTGTAAGATGTGCGTTGATATGGATTATGCTAGAGAGAGAGAGAGAGAGAGAGAGAGAGAGAGAGAGAGAGAGAGAGAGAGAGAGAGAGAGAGAGAGAGAGAGAGAGAGAGAGAGAGAGTAGAAGGAGGACGACCCTTGACTGGAGTACTCACGAAGGTGGTGAAGAGGTAGTGGTATCGGTAGTCGTTCATCTGAAGCTGCAGGAGCTGTCGGGGAGGAAGAGAAGAAGGAAGCGTTAAACGAGGAGAACGAAGAAGAGAAGAAGAAGAAATAGAAGAAAGAGAACAGGAAAGCATAGGAAGAGGAGCTGGATGAATGAGAAGATGTACGTGGAGGAGGAGGAGGAGGAGGAGTGAGATCAGAAAAGAGGAGAGTGGAATGAACCTTAAAAGATCAGCGGAAGTAGTAGTAAGGCAGGAGAGAAATGAGATCGCTGACCATGTACCAGAGGCGTCATTAGAGCTCCCTATAGCCACCTTATCACACCCATTCCCTCACTTATGACGGCCATCTGGAGGCACTCAAAGGTGACTATAGGGGACAGGGAGAGAGGACTGGAAGGGGACGGGAAGGGGACGGGAAGAGGGCGTAAAGGGACACTCACACAACGCAGGAAGAGCCGCATGTTTCCAGGGAGTGTATCGACGATGATGCTGAAGATCTCCTTGTGCTTCACCTCCTTCAGCACGTCTCTGTAGTTCTCTGGATGTCCCTGGCGGATGTACATCTCAATGGCCTTGGACGGAGGTGAGCGGATGATCTCCTGCAGCTTCATTAGACCTTAGAAGACGAGGGACGTGGAGGATAGAGAGACAGGCAGGTGGTGATTGATGTGTGTGTGTGTGTGTGTGTGTGTGTGTGTGTGTGTGTGTGTGTGTGTGTGTGTGTGTGTGTGTGTGTGTGTCAGAATGTGAGCTACAAGTAACTAATAGAATAAAAAAAAACCGATAACATTCTCAGGTGATGACAGTAACACCAAGAACAACAATAACAAAAAAACAACAACAATAATAACATGAATAGGCCTAACAGCCATCATTAGGAACAGCAACACCGAAAACAACGAGTAATTAGGTCACAAAACAGCGTGGTAAGGGGTGGAGTTGGCCAGGGTAATGGTGGGTGGGTAGATCGACCACGATGTCCCCCCCCACGCCGCCCCTCCCCATTCACGGCATAAATTCAGCATTCGCGGCGCAAGGCAATCAATAGCGGGGCCATCCAGTGTCAAAGCGGCATAAGGGCTTTCAATTCTGGCTGCATTTATCGTGAGTGAAATTTTAATGTGTTTCGTCCCGCTGGTTCTCATGACTGGCAACGAGGAATGTTCTGTTTTTTGCTTTTTGTTTTATCATCCCCTTTGTCTGCCTACCTGTCTGTCTGTGTGTGCTTCCATCTGTGTGTTGTAGAATGATTATAGTGTATTCTATTAATGTTTTGCTTTAGTAGAACATAAGAGGTAGGGTAAAAGAGGCTTCCTATGGGGTGGAAGGTCATGTTCGTCACCACTTGTGTAGTTGAAAGATTGAAAGACACGTGGTGGTGGTGGTGGTGGTGGTAGTGGTGGTAGTGAAAGCGACATCAATATAGTTTTAAATCCTCCTCCTATAAAACCCACGAGAGAAGGAGGAAGAGGAGGAGGAGGAGAAAAAAAAAGTATACGTCCTTGAATTGTGTGAAATAATGTAACGCGACGAACGAAGAATACAAAGTTAACATGACTCGAATAGACGATTTTTTTTTCTCTTCTGCCATTAAACATTTCGAAATTGCAAGGAAGTAAGTACGGCACGAGGATGAACACGAGGCTGCCACATGCACGAGGCGGGAAATTAGGTGAATAAAGTAGAAATACGACCAATTCTCGGATCATCGTGAAATTCATGCTACTATCCTGCTCTTGACCTTTTTTTCAGTGTGTAATACAATGAAATAATGGTCGGTGAGGAGAGAGAGAGAGAGAGAGAGAGAGAGAGAGAGAGAGAGAGAGAGAGAGAGAGAGAGAGAGAGAGAGAGAGTTAACATCAGTAGTTAAAGAGACCAATTAAGTATTTTGATATTTACAGCGTCATAAAAATTCTCTCTTGCACAAATTCGTGACTCTCTCCGCCTCATAACGCAGTAAACTAATTAGATTTCCTGCCCATACGGAGCAAATTAAGGGTAGGAATGTCACCTGGTGTAATTATTATTTTCTTTTGATCAGGTTATTCTTTCGTTAATATTGTGAGATGGAGGTGTGTGTGTGTGTGTGTGTGTGTGTGTGTGTGTGTGTGTGTGTGTGTGTGTGTGTGTGTGTGTGTGTGTGTGCACAAGCTAATTACTACGTGTCATTTAGTGAGGTTCTTGATTCTCTCTCTCTCTCTCTCTCTCTCTCTCTCTCTCTCTCTCTCTCTCTCTCTCTCTCTCTCTCTCTCTCTCTCTCTCTCCTTCATCCTCCACAGTATTCCTCCATCCTTACCGAAGTCCTCCTCGTAGATGATAGCCACTTTCTTCCACTTGAGAAACTGGATCATGTCTTTGTAGGCCTGGTTGAGGTAGGTGTGGGACGGGAACAGGTTGATGCTGAACTCCTTCTCCTGAGGCTCGATGTCCAGCCTCGCCTCCAGGTGCGGGATGTCGAGGGCGTCTGTGATGGACTGGATGTGTGAGCCCAGGAGAGGGTCGAAGGGCCCGAACATAGCCTGCACGCCGAAGGTGATCTGCTTGCAGGCTGTGGCAAGGGAATTAAAGGACTGAGTAAGGGGTGAGTTTGGAGCTGTGGGATGGGGTGAAAAGCTGTTTAAAGAGGGAAAGGCTGTGTGTGGGAAGGGGAATAAATAGTACGTGGGAGTGTTTGGGAGTGAGTGTGTGTGTGTGTGTGTGTGTGTGTGTGTGTGTGTGTTTGTGTGGGTGGGTGGGAGAGGAAAGGGGAGGGTAGTGATGGGTTGTGGCTACTCATTATTCCGCACTTTGATGAGGTTTACTTTGCGTGAGGCCCATGATGACTGACAGACAGACTCACAGATCAGCTGATTCACTCACTCACTCACTCACTCACCTTGATTGACTGAATGACTAACTAACTAACTTACTGACTTCACTTGACTCTATACCAGCCTTCCTTCCTTTGACTGACTGACTTGACTTAACTTGACTTGACTGGCTGAATAACGGACACACACTCTACACTTTTATTAACAAACTTACTTACATTTCACCATTTCCACTTAACATTTCATCACTATAACACTACTACGACCCATGATAAGTGACCAGGGAAGGAGAGCAGGACGTAACCACAGCAGGAAGGGACCACACACACACACACACACACACACCACACACACACACACACACACACCACACACCACACACACACACCAGACCATTACGGTAACGAGGAAATTTGGCCAACTAAGAGGTGTGTTTATCCTGTAATTCACTAAACCGTAAGCCATTGTGTGTAATCGTTCCAAGACCCTGTATTGGGTTACCTTGTTAGAGGGAGAAAGAATTGGGTTCACCTGAAGAAAAGCGATGAAAACAGAGGGAAGGGGAGAGGGAGAGAAGGATTAAGGGGCATGGAAGAAAGAATGGAAGAAAAAATGAGAGAGAGTCTGAGCATGGAGGGAAAGAAAAAAGAAAAAAAGAAGAGGAGAAAAAGAGATAAGGTCGATGAAGGGTAGCGAGAACTAGAAAATTATAGAGTATAGGAAGGAAATATTAAATGGAAAGAAAAACAAATGAAAGCGAAGGAGTGCAGACAGCGTACACGCGAGGGACAAAGCGTGGAATGGGAGGAGAGAGGCGAGAAGAGAGGGAGAGAATGTCACCAGAAATTGAATAAAGGAAGAACAGTAGGAGGAAGAGAGGGTTGATAATGGGTGTGGATGACTAGGTGGGTGAGGCTGTGAGGGTGTAGCGGCGGATGAGCCAAGAATGGGTGAGGAATGCAATCATCCTCGCAATATATAAGTAAAGACAAACCTGGAACGTAATGAGTATGTGATGTGATGCTACCTGTAATGAAGGGACACAGGTACGCCAGGTGAGGGAAGAGGAGCGGAGGTGACAGGTAAGGGAAGGCAAGACACGTGACAGATGAGGGCGAGGAAGCAAGCGTGAAAAGTAAAGGAAAAAGTGATACACGAGGGAAGGTGAAAAAGAGAAAGTGTAAGTACGTGAGGTAAGGTGAAAGTGAGATGAGAAAATGAGGAAAATGTTGAAGTTGATGAGGATGGAGAGGGAATGTGACAGGCAATGAGAGGGGAGGAGAGAACGTGTGAAGTGAACGAAGGAATTAAAACAGGAAGGGGAGGAGAGAACGAGGAGGAGGAGGTAAAGGGCGTAAGGAGAAATGAAGGGAAGAAGGAAAGGAAGGAAGGAAGGAAGGAAGGAAGAAAGAAAGATGACGAGGAGGAGGAAAAAGACATAGAAGGTGTCGTGGGAAAATACATGGAATAGGAGGAGTAGGAGGAGGAAGAGGAGGAGTAACTAGAGGAGGAAGAAGAGGAAAAACAAGAAAAAGTTAAAGCAACGAAAACTGGACAGCGAGAGAGAGAGAGAGAGAGAGAGAGAGAGAGAGAGAGAGAGAGAGAGAGAGAGAGAGAGAGAGAGAGAGAGAGAGAGAGAGAGAGAGAGAGAGATAAAGCGTTGACGAAAGTGTAAAAAGACAATGATTGCAGGTGATTCTGGGAAAGGTGACGTTGGGTGGGGTGGGGGCGGGGCGAGGGCTGGGGTGGGGGCGGGGCGGGGTGAGGGCGTGATAAAGGAGCCTAAGAAAGTGACGAGCGGTGCAGCGAGAGATGAATGTGAAGGATTTATAGAGTGAAGGTGACGCAGAGACGATGAAGGGAAGCAGGAGTAAGTGTATTCAGGAGGGAAGGTAAGGCGAGGTAATGATGAACCTATCTCTCTCTCTCTCTCTCTCTCTCTCTCTCTCTCTCTCTCTCTCTCTCTCTCTCTCTCTCTCTCTCTCTCTCTCTCTCTCTCGCTCGTTTTTTCTTCCTTGTCTCCATTCGTCTCAACACATAATTTCGTCTCATCTCAACTCATTTATCTCTACAAATCTTTCTTTCACAGTTTTTTTTTCCTTCTCTCTCTCTCTCTCTCTCTCTCTCTCTCTCTCTCTCTCTCTCTCTCTCTCTCTCTCTCTCTCTCTCTCTCTCTCTCTCTCTCTCTCTCTCTCTCTCTCTTTGTAATTCTTCTCTCTGGACATTCGTGAATCTTCTTAATTCATTCTTCTTCGTTATTTTTTCTTCT
>JAPQNM010000049.1:6563235-6575735 GCA_029783475.1 Metacarcinus magister
CTGACAACGCACCACCACCACCACCACCACCACCTTCACCACCACCACCACCACCACCACCACCACCAATACCACCATCACCACCACCACCACCACCACCACCACCACCAGGGTGCCAACACAGCGGACCAGGAACAGTGTCAAGAAAGGGGGATGTAAATTTCACGATCTGACCGAGAGTGATATTTGAGAGAGAGAGAGAGAGAGAGAGAGAGAGAGAGAGAGAGAGAGAGAGAGAGAGAGAGAGAGAGAGAGAGAGAGAGAGAGAGAGAGAGAGAGAGGTTGGTTGGTTGGCAGTGTTGTGTCCGTGGCATGATGGCATTAATGTTGGAAGGTTTTTGTGGCGTTGTGGTTCACTGGTTCGAATCCTCCTCTTCCTCTTCCTCCTCCTCCTCTCTTCCTCCTCCTCCTCTTCCTCCTCCTCTTCTTTTTTATCATTATTCCTCACTTACATTCTTTGCATCTTTCCTCCATTTTATTCTTTGGTACCAATCTTCTTTCCTTCCCTCCTTCCCTCCTTCCTTCCCTCTCTTTACCACCACTTAACCTTCCTCTTCTTCTTCTTTTCTACCTCCTCCTTACCTTTTTCCCTTCTTCCCTCCTTCTGATATCGTCTGTTTCCTTCCCTTCCATGTTTACTTTTATTCCATTTCAGTTTTCCTGTTTTCTCTCTCCTTCTTTCTTCTCCTCATCCTCCTTTCCTTATTCTTTTCCTTTCTTACGCCTTTACTTTGCCTTTATCTTTCCTATATTCCCTTATCATGGTCTGAGAGAGAGAGAGAGAGAGAGAGAGAGAGAGAGAGAGAGAGAGAGAGAGAGAGAGAGAGAGAGAGAGAGAGAGAGAGCATCGTCAGCGGACAAACACTACAAATCGCGAGTTGCTCTGTAATTTGCATATCCTGGCTCGATTAGGCTGTCTTCTGTATGATTGAATAAACTTTTGTGGGACTCAGCGTGTTGGAGTGTGGCTAGAGGAGAGAGAGAGAGAGAGAGAGAGAGAGAGAGAGAGAGAGAGAGAGAGAGAGAGAGAGAGAGAGAGAGAGAGAGAGAGAGGTAGGAAGGCGCCGGGAGAGGAAGGACCTTAGATCTATCAGCTGATACAAAAGACATAACACAGAATGAGAAACTGGCTTCCCTAACATGATCTTTCCCTTTTTATTCCTCTTCCTCTCTCTCCTCCTCTTCCTCCTCCTCCTCCCTCCTCCTCCTCTTCCTCCCAATCTACTACTACCTTATCTTTCTCTATATATATCTCTCTGCAGACTGCCTCCTCCTCCTCCTACTTTCTCCTCTTTCTCCTCCTCCTCCTTCTCATTTAGTCCGTTATCTCCCTCCTGTTCCATCTTCTCTTTCCGTTCCTCTATCTCCTCCTCTTTCGCTTTCCATTTTCACGCCTCCATTCTTCTTCTCTCCTCCTCCTCCTCCTTGCCTCTCCTCCTCTCTCCTCCGTCTTCCATCCCAACTTGCTGTGTGGAGATCCAGCTCATTTGCATACGTTAATTACAGGTAAATTCGTGGTACGTAATGAGCTTAAAGTCAACACAAGGGTACTGAGGCATTGCACCTTCCTCTCACACCTGTATACCCTTCCCCTCACACCTGTATACCCCTTCCCTCACACCTTCCTCTCACACCTGCCTGTCCTCCCCTCATACTTGTCTAACCTTTCCTCATTCACACCTTTTTTTCCTGCTCACCCACGCACTTCATGACCTCCTCCTCCTCCTCCTCCTCCTCCTCCTCCTCCTCCTCCTCCTCCTCCCTCCTCCTCCTCCTCCTCCTCTTCCTCCTCTTCCTTCCTATCTGTGTGGCCTACTTAATCTAACTGTTCCTTGGAGGCCTATCTAATTCCTATGCCTCGCTTACCTTTAGTGTCGTTAGCCTTGTGTGTGTGTGTGTGTGTGTGTGTGTGTGTGTGTGTGTGTGTGTGTGTGTGTGTGTGTGTGTGTGTGTGTGTGTAGTCTTTTCTTTTTTCTCCTTTTTTTTCTCTTTCCTTTCCGCTTCCTCTTCCTTTTTCCTGTTCGTATTCCTCTCTCTCTCTCTCTCTCTCTCTCTCTCTCTCTCTCTCTCTCTCTCTCTCTCTCTCTCTCTCTCTCTCTCTCTCTCTCTCTCTCTCTCTCTCTCTCCTTCCCTTCCATATTTCTTTCCTTTCTGTCACTTTTCCTTCCCTCCCTCTCCCCGCCCCCCCCATCCCTTCTTCCCTCCTCCCATTAGTACTTGGCAGCACCTCTTCACTTTAATTACCAAGGAAATATGGCTATTATTTAGGTAATTAGGAGAAGCGGGTGTTTACTTGAGAGATTTAGGTGGCATGGGGGTGGTCCGGGCGGGGGGGCAGCGGTCACCTATAAGGACTGGACGGTAATGAGATTGGAAAGGTATAGTCGTGATATTAAGTGTGATGGGATGCTTAGACTTCTTCTATTGGTTATTGCAGGTTGTTAGATATTGTGTGATTTATATTTATTATTTATTTTTTATTTTATTTATTTATTTATTTTGCTTTTCTATCTATTATCGTTTTTTTTTTTTTTTTGTTATTATATAAGTTTGTTTTTTTCATAGTTTTTTGTTCATTGTACTTTCTTTTATGTATTAAACTTTTTGCTCATTTCCTGTAGAGAGATAAAAAAAAAAAGATAGGGAGCCAATAGCATGTTTTCAGGACAAAAGACATATTTTTTCCTTTTTTCAAATTTACACGATGCGTTTATAAAAAAAAATA
This sequence comes from Metacarcinus magister, assembly GCA_029783475.1. NCBI lineage: Eukaryota > Metazoa > Arthropoda > Malacostraca > Decapoda > Cancridae > Metacarcinus > Metacarcinus magister. The sequence continues at coordinate 6,565,961 of JAPQNM010000049.1, forward strand.
TATATATATATATATAAATAGAAATAAACAACAAAAAAGGACGAGGATAGATCAAGAAAAAATATCACAAATAAACGAGGTGTGAAGGAGGAGAAACTAACAGAAATATTGAGACAGAGGAGAGGAAGGTAGATGAAGGGACGGATAAAAATGTTAGGTGATACGAGGACCCTGACAGGTGATTCAGCGTTAATTAAGCAGGTAACCTCTTCCCTTCCACCCCATGCACTCACCTTCCCTATCCCACACCCTCTTCCGTTATCACATTTTCATCTTAATTTCCTTCCTCCTCCTCCTCCTCCTCCTCCTCCTCCTCCTCCTCCTCCTCCTCCTCTTCATCATCATCGTAATCCTCCATTTCCTTTCCTTCTTTGTACTATTTGTTGATTGTTCTTCGTATATAATATTTTTTTCCGTGTTAAAGCTTTACTGCCTCAATCTCTCTCTCTCTCTCTCTCTCTCTCTCTCTCTCTCTCTCTCTCTCTCTCTCTCTCTCTCTCTCTCTCTCTCTCTCTCTCTCTCTCTCTCTCTCTCTCTCTCGCAAGACAGGTGAAGGCAGAACGAAGACCCAATTTCAGCCTCACTCCTGCGGGTAATATTTTAAGGTCCACCCTGGCGACCCTTAATACCTCGCCCTCCCTCCCAAAAATTCTGAGCTTAAGGACAAGAGGCCACAGGTGTAATTTTCGGCACAAGTGACGTGGAAAATAGCGGCTGAAAATGAGTCTTATAACCGTGTAATTATCTGCATGGTGAAGAGATTAATTTGTCGCTGGGATTTGTGCGTGGGTGTGTGTGTGTGGGTGTGGGTGTGGTGGTGGTGGTGGTGGTGAAAAAAGTGAATGGAAAGTTTGTTGCTAAGTAAGTGTGTTAGTGATGATGATAGTGGTGATGGTGGTGGTTGAAGGGAAAGTGAATGAAAATATTGGTGTGGTGATGGTGATGATGGTGAAGGTGGATGGAATGTATGTAGTTTAGTGGTTGTGATGGTAATGGTGTTGATGCTCTCTCTCTCTCTCTCTCTCTCTCTCTCTCTCTCTCTCTCTCTCTCTCTCTCTCTCTCTCTCTCTCTCTCTCTCTCTCTCTCTCTCTCAAAAAGGGAAAAACCTGGAATCGACAACCTCGTCACTAAAAAAGAAAAAAAGAGCACTCAACGATCCACGAGAGAGAGAGAGAGAGAGAGAGAGAGAGAGAGAGAGAGAGAGAGAGAGAGAGAGAGAGAGAGAGAGAGAGAGAGAGAGAGAGAGAGTTACGCCCATTGTTGACAGACGTTCCTGCTTCGCCCGAAAACATCGCATCGAGTTTGTTTACCTCCACGCGACGAGAGAGAGAGAGAGAGAGAGAGAGAGAGAGAGAGAGAGAGAGAGAGAGAGAGAGAGAGAGAGAGAGAGAGAGAGAGAGAGAGAGAGAAAAAAAAATCGCGAATGCAAGAAAAAAAACTAGAAATAATGTAATGAAAATTTGTAAAAAACGAAAAACAATTTGAAGATAAACTAAAAACAATAAAAAAGAAGAAAATTAGAAGAATAGATATAATACAAAGTTAGGGAATAAGAAAACAAAACAAAAGACTAAAGGGTTGCGTGATGTGATGTGGTCGTCCCAAGAAGTGTCGTTGAGGTGTCGTTGAGGTGTCGTGTGGAGGTGATGGATGGATATGTGCGGAGCAGGAGTCGTTTTGTATTCATCAAAATATACTCAGCCAGGCGGGTGTCGTGGCACCTCGCTGGGCCTTGCTGATGAGTAAATAAAGGCGCTTCTCACACCCTTTTTTGTGAGGATTTTCGTACCTTGGAGTGTGAGTGTGTTGCTACTCACTCACTCACTCACTCACTCACTCACTCACTCACTCATTCACTCATGTCGCACCAAGTCACTGTGATTTTACTTTGTATTTTCTTTCATTCTGTCTGTTTTTCTTCTTCCTTGTACCCTCTGTATCCCTGTCTGTATGTGTTTCTCTCTCTCTCTCTCTCTCTCTCTCTCTCTCTCTCTCTCTCTCTCTCTCTCTCTCTCTCTCTCTCTCTCTCTCTCTCTCTCTCTCTCTCTCTTGCCTCCCCGCAGCGCCGCTCAGAGGGTAGTTTCTGCTGTCGTGGCATCCTCCTCCTCCTCCTCCTCCTCCTCCTCCTCCTCCTCCTCCTCCTCCTCCTCCTCCTCTGAGTAGGGATTTCATATTGTTTCTTCCCTTAGAGTGTCGGGTATTAACTAGTGAGATGCTCTTCGATCCTCCTCCTCAACCCTTTTGTCCTTATTTCCTTGTCTTCTCCTCACACTTTTCTGGCTTTTTTTTCTGATTATTTGATTTTTTTATCTTTTGTCATTTTTTTCTTTATCTTCATTTCTGTTTTTTTCTTACACGTTTTCTTTCCTTCCTGATTTGCTTTCCCTCTCCTTTTTTTTAATTCTTTTACTCTTTGCCGTATTTTTCTTATCTTCATCTCACTTCTACGTCTCTTTTTATGCTTGTGAAATTTCTTTTTTTCTTTTTTTAATTTTTTTTAATCTTATTTGATGCTACATTACTTCTCCTATTCTTATGTTTTTTTCTGTATCTGTTCTCTTGATTTTTTCTTTTTCTTTTTTCTTTTACTAGATTTTCTTCTCTTTTTTTTTCTCTTGGTCTTTTTACATCTACTTCTACTTACCATTATTGTCTCTCGTCTCATTCCAACTGACACAAAGCGAGGAGGAGGAGGAGGAGAAGAAGGAGAAGGGTTACTGCCACTCAGCCTTTGCAGTGGCACTCAGACACTACCACTCAAGTACTCTCTCTTAGTCCCGTGATGTTGTTATTTACGTCACTTGCTTTGTTTATCCCGGACCTGCATCCCAACGAGCTACAGTTTGGGCAGTGATGGAGGGTCGTGGTGAGCGGGGCGGGGCAGGGGCTGGGGGGGTGGGCGGGGTTGGGGGCGGCCGTAGTCATTTGTCGTCTGGTGTCGTATCGTATTGGAAATGGTCCGAGGCTCGTCCAGGGAAGTGTTATCGTATCTGTTGCCCGCTAGTTAGGGTCGTGTCCCAGGGTCGTCTGTGGTAGTTTTTTAGTGCCTGGAGTCGTGTGCTGGGGTTGGAGGGGTGGGGGGTGTCGTGCCCTTAGTCGTGTCTGTGTGACGTGTTTCAAGGTAAAGGTGTTGTAAGGGGAGTGAGTGTCTGGCTGTCTGATGTTCCTGCAGCTCCGTGGTGTAGAAGCTTGGTATTATTGGCACTGTTATTGGCACTGGCGGGTCATAGTGGCACCCTATTGGCTCCACAGTGGCCGTCATGGACACTTGTGCTGACACGAAGCTACACCAGGTGATGACTATCTGTTTTACACCTTTATTTATCTATCCATTCCTTCCTTATTCTTATTCGTTACTATTATCATTGGAGACTTTCTTTCCTCTTGTCACTTTTGTTTCCCTGTTATTTCTTTTTTCTCATTCGTTACTCGTTTCTTTGAGTATTTTCTTATTTTCCTTTTGTTACTTTTATCTCTCTATTCTTTCCTTTTTTATCATTTGTTACTCGTTGCTGAGATTATCGAATACTTACTCTCTTTCTTTCTTTCCTCCAGTTATTTTTAAACGTCCAGTCTTCTCCTCTTCCCCATCATTCGCTACTCTTTTAAATAATTCTCAGATCCTTTCTTCCTTCTGTTTTTTCTTCATTCACCTTTATTCTACCATCCTCGATTTACTTCTTTCCCCCTTTCCATACTTTCTCCCAGGTGCTGCCTTGCTCCTCTTCTTCCTTTTGTCTTCCTCCTCCTCCTCCTCTTCATTTTACCTTGCTACTCTTCTTCCTTTTGTCTTCCCTGTTTCCCTCTTGTTAAGCGTCGCACGTCGGTGTTTTAAGCAGTGTCGTGTATAGTCTTTGTTTGTCCCTTTGTGTTGTTGTTCCTCTGCTGGTGACGCTTCGAGACGCTAAGCCGTGGTGACGCTGCAGTTTGTTACGTGAATGTAAAGCGAGTGAGGCGCCCTCCCGCGAACACCAAACGGGGGAGACAGAGGGGAAGGAGGCTGGGAAGAGAGGGAATGATAACTCAGATGGAAAGGAAACGCGAGAGAGAGAGAGAGAGAGAGAGAGAGAGAGAGAGAGAGAGAGAGAGAGAGAGAGAGAGAGAGAGAGAGAGAGAGAGAGAGAGAGAGAGAGAGAGAGAGAGAGAATAAAGGAAGGGATGTCAAATGGAGAGAGGAAAGAGGACAAGGAGAGAGGAAACGACAGGTAAGGAGAAGGCAGAAGGTGTGATCGTTGGTGATACGAACAGGAGGAGGAGGAGGAAGAGGAGAAGACAGGTGAAAGAAGGAGATAGAGAACGGATGCAAAGTGAGGTTGTTGAATAGAGATGACAGGGTGGAGGGTGGAGAAGAGGAACAAGCGATCAAAAACAAAGCAATAGGAGGAGGAGGAGACGCAAGAGGAGAAATGAGACACAATAGAAGGAAGAAAAAGAGGAGGAGGAGGAGGAGGAGGAGGAGGAGGAGGAAGAGGAGGAAGAGGAAGGTATAAAGCATTAGTCTGAATCATCTCATCACACAAATAGACTTAAACTGAACCTTCATCATTTCACAACCGATGGATTCACTAAATTACGAATAAATGAATGCATGAATGAATTAATGAATGCAAGCAAACTTCAAAGAAAATGGATTTGCCTAAAGTATTTTTCCTTTTTCTTTTTTAAGTTGAATTCAAAGGTGAACAAATAAATTGGTTGACGAACCCACAGAGACCAGAATTTCACGTTTATCAACACTGGACATCACAAACTGTTTCCATTTGCAAACTCATTTACATACAGACTCGATGTGCCTTTTTTTTTTTTACTCACCTGACGCATGGGTGCAGGTATGAGGAGGAGGAGGAGGAGGAGGAGGAGGAGGAGGAGGAGGAGGAGGAGGAGGAGGAGGAGGAGGAGGAAGGGAAAGAAAGGAGAGAGGGAAGAAGATGGTAAAGGACATTGATAACCTTGGCACCAAAGTCTCATTATTGAGATGTTGATGAGAAACCCACACACACACACACACACACACACACACACACACACACACACACACACACACACACACACACACACACACACACACACACACACACACATCAAGGCTCATTACATCTTTATATTAATTTACTCATAAAAGTGTCAAAACTCTCCTAGGCTTCTGAATGTTCGTATTTTATCACCGAGTACTTGATGGTGTGTGTGGGTAGAGGGGAAGGGGAAAGGGGAAGGAGGAAGGCGCACCAGGAAGAGGGAAGGGGAAAGAGAAGGGAAATGTGAGGACAATGTTTGTAATGGATTAGGAAGGGGAATGAGAGTTGGAGAGAGGGCAATTTTGAGGAGGAGGAGGAGAGGAGGAGGAGGCGGAGGAGTAGGAGGAGGAGGAGGAGGAGGAGGAGGAGGAGGAGGAGGAGGAGGAGTAGGAGGAGAAGGAGGAGAAGGAAGAAAGAAAGAGAGACAGAGACAGAGACAGGAATTTAGATAAAAACATAGAACCTTTTAATCTCTCTCTCTCTCTCTCTCTCTCTCTCTCTCTCTCTCTCTCTCTCTCTTCCATAGCCTTGAGGTAGCATTTCTTATCGTGTCGAAGGCTGCGGAAGAGTCGTTGCAAGACGGCATCAACTCCTTGCAAATAGTTCTCTTTACAAGTCCGCTTTGCTTCACTTCCTCGAGTTGGCATTCCGCAAGTAGATATTCTGTGGCGGTAATAGTTTATAAGCTTTACTCTGTGCTTTGTATTGTAGTGTAGTTGGTTTTTTTTTACGTTTTAACGTGTGTGTGTGTGTGTGTGTGTGTGTGTGTGTGTGTGTGTGTGTGTGTGTGTGTGTGCATGTGTTTTTGGGTGCATGAACACACTTTTTTTTTTACACACATACACACACACACACACACACACACACACACACACACACACACACACACACACACACACACACACACACACACCTCTGTATGTCTCTAATATCAGTTCAAGCTTTGCACCCTTGGCTTTTCCTTCTCTGCACTCCTCTCTCCTTCATCTCTTCTTCCTCCTTTTTCTCCTATTTCTCGTTTATCTCTGGTTGTTTTCATAGTCATCATCGTCTGGGTCTTCTTCTTCCTCCTCCTCCTCCTCCTCCTCCTCCTCCTCCTCCTCCTCCTCCTCCTCCTCCTCCTGAGTTCCTTGATCCTGGCAGAGCTCACAACTAACGGTGCAATTGGTATGATTTAACTCACACACGCTGTCGTTTTAATTATTGTTCTTGCTCTAAATTCCACTCGCTTCCTCAGTTAATTAATTACATGCTTTCCTCTTCACTTAATTACTTTTGTTTTGTTTTTGGCAACACACCCCAGCATAGAAACACACACACACAACACACACACACACACACACACACACACACACACACACACACACACACACACACACACACACACACACACAATTCACGACACTGGACAGGGGAAATTTTCAGGTGGTGGTGGTGGTGGTGGTAGTGGTGGTAGTGGTGGTGGTGGTGGGCCATTTTGGAATCGCCATAAACATAAATCAAAATAATAACCCCGCCCCCCCACCACAGGGACGGCGTTTACTTAGGCATTTATATACCATCACCTCCATTGTTTTGCTCGTTCAATTTCTCCTCTTGAATTCTATCCCTATTGGCCCCCTTTCTACCTCCTCTTCTTCCTCCTCCTCTTCCTCCTCTTCTTCCTGTCCTCACCTCACCTCCTACCAACTGAACCTGAGTTATGGAAAGGCCTTGCATATCCAGCCTCGGAAACGTGCGGAGGCGAGAGAGTTCGTAAAGTACATTTCCTGAGGACACGCCAAGCCGATGACGATCCAAAGGCCGACAGACAGACAGACAGACAGACTTAGGACGTTGTTGTTGTGCGTCAGGCTTCCGAGAGAGAGAGAGAGAGAGAGAGAGAGAGAGAGAGAGAGAGAGAGAGAGAGAGAGAGAGAGAGAGAGAGAGAGAGAGAGAGAGAGAGAGAATATGTGTTTTCCCCTTGTCAATATCTCTCTCTCTCTCTCTCTCTCTCTCTCTCTCTCTCTCTCTCTCTCTCTCTCTCTCTCTATCTATCTATCTATCTTTATCTCTCCATCAGTAGGGTATCGCATGTTAGGGTGAAAGCAGTATCGTGTCAGGGTGAGGGAGGAGCCAGGGTGAGGGAGTAGTTAGGGTGAAAGAGTGGCAAGGATTAGACAAAGACGATGGAAATGAAGTAATTTGACAGAACAGAGAGAGGGAAGGAGGAAGGATGGGAGGGAGGATGGGCGGGGAGGGAGGGAGGGAGGAAGGATAGGAGGATGGGAAGGTTGAATGGAGGGATGTAGGAAAGGTAGGAAGAGGGATGGGGGAAGAGAAGGGATGTTGTTACAATCTATTTGCGTGTGTGTGTGTGTGTGTGTGTGTGTGTGTGTGTGTGTGTGTGTGTGTGTTTGTGTGTTTGTGTATGTGGGTAGGAGTGGGCGTTGGTGTTTAATCGTATGCGTGGGTATGGGTGTGGGTGTCGGTATGTATGTGTGTGTGGGTGTGCGTGTGCGTGTGTGTGTGAGTGGGTGTGTGTGTCTAGTGTTGAATGCTGGTGTTCACTTTTAGACATGTAGTATTTGCATGTATATTTATTTAGGTTTTGGCTCCGGCTACTGAATTTTTATAAGCTCGTTGACCGTCAGCAGCTGAACCACGGATGAGTAATGGTGGGTCCTCACTCACTCACTCACTCACTCACTCACTCACTCACTCACTTACTTTTCACTCACTCACTCTATCCAATAACCCAGTAACTCTCTCCCTCACACTCATCGCCTTCACAAACTCATTCATTCTGCACACCAAAACACATCTTAATTTCTCCACATTTACTCTTAGTCACTACTTTCTCTTTACTCTGTTCACTTTAATTTGACGGATTCTGTTCACACCAACTTGACGGATAAGCCCCGCCCCTTCCATCCAACGAAGCCCAATCGAGTACATGCAGCCTCTCCTGAATACCCGGCTTCCTGAAGGAGACGCGATGGTGGTTGGTTGGCCATTAATTCCAGGACTGGTATGCGTCGTGTGCACGGTGTTGGGGGGGTGGAGGGGGGCGGGGGGCAGCGTGTTGAGTGAGTTAGTGTAGTGAGGCTGTAGTGACCTCATGGTAAGATGGATGACCGTGATGGTGACACACAACACAACACACACATCCTTCCTGGAGGCTCGTAATTAAGTTTAGTATTATTTGTATTTTTCACGTGTTTGGTATTCGTCCCTGAGTTTCTATTTGCATTTATTGATGTTTTTTTGAATATTTTTTTGAAGTTGTTATTTTGTGAAAGGAATTATGTAATGTCATTTTTCCTTCAAGGGAGGAATTTCATTTTACTCCAGAATTAAACTAATTATGAATATTTCTTTGAACTTTTTTAATGATATTTTCTTTTTGGACTTTTCTCCCTATGAACACCGTTTGCCCGCAGACCTGTAGCTACAGGTTAGGTTAGGTTAGGGTAGCCTACAGCTACAGGCCTACAGCTACAGGCCTGCAGCTATAGGCCTGCAGCTATAGGCCTGCAGCTATAGACCTGCAGCTACAGGCCTGTAGCTATAGGCCTGTAGCTGTAGGGGTGTCTCCTGCTATGTAGACAAATAATATTTATACAGACATCAGGGAATGGCTCGTCGCCTTTGTTTATTTGGAGTGTGTTAAAACTCCACAAGACGCTCGTTTGTAGCGGTGGAGGAGTAAGGACGATCGAGACCCTGAACCTCTCCTAACGAGCCTCTCAAACTCCTATCACGTACACTAACTCACCTCGACGGGATGCTCTCCACCCTGCTTGCAATGTAGGAGACAATTCACCCTCGCTAATATTGCATTCCTGTCTCCCTCTCCGATGGTAGTACGTTGTTCCCGGGTGTAAAAGGGAGTGGGTGGAGGTGGAGCGGCAGGATGAGAAGGTTTGTTTGGGGAATGAACCGATATGTTTTTCGTTTCGGGACACTCGAATAGACAATGAACCTTCAGTGTGGCTGTGAACCTGTGGTAGACGCAAACCTGTGTCCAGACTACAGCACGTTTACTTTTTTTCCCTTGGTACTCGTAGCCATTTTGAATATTATAAGTTTTCTTTTAACTTTTTTTTTCCCACTCGTGTATGACCTTAATGAAGGGAAGAATGGCCTGCAGCCTGCCACGCCGTGAGCTACTGGTGCAGGTCATTAGGTGGGAGGAAGTGCAGGTGGCGACCTCCTCTCACTGGCCTGTTACGACCCTTTACCTAAGAACACCTTCCTTACTGTCCTAAAATTACTTCAGAACGTGGTAAGAAGAATATTTTTTATCAAGAGACTAAATAGAAAGAAAGAAGAAAAAAATTATATGCGTGTAAGTTGTGAGGGAATCAATAACGTGAAATCAACAACACATAAATAAGAAGAAAATATTTCGTACACAAGTATATAGAAAAAAAAAATAAATAAATAAATAAATCAGTCAATACGTTCATTTTTTTTTTTCTTCTTTTTTTCCATTCTTCCTTTATTTATTTATCGTCATCATATTTTCCCTTCGTCCCTTCCACGTCACGACAAGAGAGGAAGAAAAAAATCCACGCGGGTAGAAAGTCATCTTCAATTTTTTTCCCCCTCAGATATACTTGTTTTTCCTCCATTTCTTTTCCCTTCAAACTTTTGTGGTGATTTAGGGGAGACTGAGGAGGATAGAAAGTGTTGGTGGTGGTGACGGTGGTGGTGGTGGTGGTGGTGGTGGTGGTGGTGGTGATAGTGGTGAGTGAGTGTGGTGATGAATATGAG
>JAPQNM010000049.1:6580735-6585735 GCA_029783475.1 Metacarcinus magister
CTAGAAATATAAGAACATATCTAGTTATAAATGAAGGACAAGAAAAATTAAGACACAGAAAGAAAGAAGAAGAGAGAAAGAAAGAGAGAGAGAAAAAAAGAGTTAAAACAACATTAAGTAATACATCGTCATGCTATTGCAGTCACTTGATACTCTAAAAACAGACTTCCGTGACCTTCTTCTCTAACAAACAAACAATTAGTTCAACCTTCCCTTTGCATGAAACTCTCGTCCTTAAACCTCCTCCTTCCCTCGTCCTCTTAACAATTACACTTCACTTTGGAACAACATTTTTTACGACCACAGTCAACTTATGTACATTTTTATTCCCAAATTTTAAACCCGAATTGTCCCTCGTTAAAAACAATCACTTAACATTCCCCTTTACAAGATACGGCCACTTAAAGACTCTTCCTTTTACCACTATACTTAACTTGAGTCCAGTTTTTACAAGGAACGTTTAGGTAAATACACCGTTACCTTTATTTGTCTGTATCGGTAATGATGTCCACAAGATGGTCTCGTCCCTTAGCTGACTTACCAGACCTAAAGAATAAATAGAATCTTCCTCTTAAGATCATAATTTGGCCTCAACTTTGTGTCATCAATTATATGGCTTTTTTCTCTCTATTTCTGGAAGCTTTGTGTGTTGAGAAGAAGAGAAAAAATACTCTTTTATGCCATTTTTCTTTGTAATTTTTTTTTTAAACTAGAGAAAAAACAGACTATTGTTAAGGTGAAACTTGACAAAAATGCGACAAAAATTACATGATGGAATATAAAGATGAATAGAAAAATTGATGATACAGATAAATACCGACCAAAAAAAAAATAATAATAATAATAAGAATAATAAAAATAAACAAAAACTCGGCGTGTGAAACTCTCAAAAAAGAAGAAAAAAAACAACAAAGTGAGTCAGCATCTTTTAATAACTAATTCTTTCTTCGGAGATAAAACTGCTTGAACGCTTTGTTAAATGTTGCAGCGACGCGAGCCTTGAGAGTGGTGCATAGAAAGGGTGGGAGGGGGAGGCGGGGCGTGTATGGGAGGAGGAGGGGCGGGGTGTGTATCGGAGGGGGCAATGGGAGAAAGATAGGAGAGGAAGATAAGGGAAAAAGGAGGGAGCAGGAAAAGGAAGGAAGGGAAAAAAAATATATAACAGCAATAGGAAGGGAAAATGAGGGTGCTTGGCTGGAAGGGAAAGGGAGGGAAAAGGGGGGATACCTGACTGATGTAGTAGTAGTAGTAGTAGTAGTAGTAATAACAGTAGTAGTGGTAGTAATAATAGTAATAGTAATAGTAATAGCATAGTAATAGTATAGCTAGTAATAATAGTAGTTTCAGGAGTAAATCAGTAGTAGTGGAAGTTGTGTCAGTTACGAAGAGACACTAAGAGAGGAGTAAAGGCCGAGAGGAGGAGGAAGACCCAAGACACCACACCCTCGCTTCTCTCTCTCTCTCTCTCTCTCTCTCTCTCTCTCTCTCTCTCTCTCTCTCTCTCTCTCTCTCTCTCTCTCTCTCTCTCTCTCTCTCTCTCTCTCTGCCTCGCACACACCAGCTTCCTGCGACCAACTTCCATCGTTGTGTTTAAAGCAGACTTTGATGGGGCCTTCTCCTTCCTTCCTTCCTTCCTTCCTTCCTTCTTTCCTTCCTTAATCTGTTCTCTGGGTCTCCTTCCTCTCATCTTTCCCTCCCTCCCTTCCTTCCTTTCCTTCCTTCTTTCCCCCCTCCCTCCCTCCCTCCCTCCCTATCCGTTTGAGCCTATTCCTTACACTTTCTCCTATCACCCTCCTGCCCTCCAAATGTGCCTATGAATTGTGTTCCCTGTTAGTAATGGGGAGTCGTCAAGTACTTTTTTTTATTATCTCTCTCTCTCTCTCTCTCTCTCTCTCTCTCTCTCTCTCTCTCTCTCTCTCTCTCTCTTCTCTCTTCTCTCTCTCTGACAATTTGGAAGGGCGACGAATGGCCTCCTCCAAAGTCCAAAGTTAATGGCGCGACGGTGAACAAGGGAGGGAGTTATTTCGATTCTCCTGTTGTAATTAATCCGCGTCCTTCGTGTTATAGTTTATTCCCTGCGCGTGGCCGGCCCGGGCTGAGTAGAGGAGAGGAGAGGAGAGGAGAGGAGAGGAGGCCCTGCAGGCTCATCCCGCGAGGCAACACGAGCAGGGGTAGAAACATCGTCAATTGGAGTCTTGAGAAGCTTACTTAGATCAAGGAATGTTAGAGAGAGAGAGAGAGAGAGAGAGAGAGAGAGAGAGAGAGAGAGAGAGAGAGAGAGAGAGAGAGAGAGAGAGAGAGAGAGAGATTATATTTTTCATCTACCTTCACAAACCGCAATAATTAAACAATAGTGAAAGAAAATAATAGACAAATTCACGTCTTCATTTTCCTTCTGTCCACAATGCTGCCTCTAAATCCGTTCGTCTGGAAATGAAAGAAACCAGCAGAGAAAACGCAGCTTTTTATAAGAAGACATTTAAATCCAAGACAGAGAGAGCGTGTGGTGTCGACAGGGCCAGGATGTAATGAGCGAGAGGTCGACTGGGAAGTTCTCTTTGCCTGACAAACTCCTGCGGGATGTCCTTGGGCGTTTTAGCAGTAGTGGATAACACAAAGTTGACGATGCAAATATTGTTAATGACTTACAAACACAGAGACAGTGATCCAGCGTGTTTGCAGAAGCTCACCCGTGATTCTTTGTGCTTATCCTCGCTTGTTTGTGTGCCTGTGTGCCTCCCTATCCAATTGCGTGCATAGGAGTATTGATGTGTTTGTCTGGCTGAGTGGGCGTGTTTGCTGTGTCCGCCGCGTGGGGGAGTCAAACGGGGAGAATTGTGTTCCCAGACAGACACGAGCGCACACACGAACTTAAATCACGATGCAGCCACAACACACGTTCGCAACACAAACACAACACCTCTCTCGCCCACCACCATCACCACCCTCCCTCCCACCCTTCCTCCCACCCTCCTTCCCTTCCCTCCTTTCGTAGCTGGTAAGTTGAAGGGGTGCCAAGCGATGCTCTCAGCCTCCCGCAGTCTGCCTTGCGCCGCCGCCTCACGCACCAAACAAAGGTGTCTCCGCAAAAGGGTCGCCACCGCCACCGCCGCCGCCACCGCCACAGCCACCGCTACGGCCGCCGCCGCTACTGTTGCCTCCGCCGCCGCCGCCGCTGTTGCCTCCGTCCGCCGCAGGGCTTAATGAATGCACCTGATTCTGAACACTTCCTGAATTGGTAAATGTTGTCATTGTCACAACGCTGAGAGGATGTGTGTAAACAGCAGAAACTGTTTTAGAAGTCGGAAAACGTTGTAATGTGTGTGTGTGTGTTCTGAGTTTGTAGCTTTCTTATTTCTTGAGGAGTATGATAACCTGGAATTAATTTGTAGAAACTTTTTGAATTTAAACTTTTTTTTTTTACCCTGCTGTTAAAATGAAGGTGTTCATCACAAAGTCTAATTGGTAATGATGGTAGCAGTTCCTAGTACAGTTTTGTTGTTGTTTAATCATTATGTGACAACTGTTACGGAATACAGAACACAATTAAGTCTCACAAGTGCAGCACACATTCATAACAATCAAAGTAACTATTGTACATTTTCCCATTCATTGATAAAGGTATAGAAGTAGAAACTATTACCAACACTTCAATCAGGAATTAAATATTCACTGTATTAAATTTTCACTTCGTTCACGTTTCATAACACACCAATGAAAATAAAAAACTGTGTGTAAAAATAAAAATAAAATTACACCGTTCAAATAATTCCTCCAAAACACGTCTTCTGAAAACTACTGTCAAATCTTTCCACCTTCTCCTTCCCTTCCATCTTCACCCCGCGGAGGAAGGAGGAAGACTCACTCCCTCCTTACACCTGCTCAAACTGAACTTCCCAACGGCGTTTTCATTTTCTGGGTAGTCGAGGAACACTGCGCTCATTGCCCTCCACAAACAAAGGGCAAAAGTAATGGAATGCTTTGTAAAGAGACTCTACATTACGCCCGGCAGCCTCGACTCAATGGCACGAGACTATAGGGAGAGGAGAAGGAAGGGGAGAGAAGCGGGAAGGTGCAACAAAATGATTAAGGGGAAAGGTGAGGGGAAATTTGCTACAGAAAATTAGGAGGTGGAAATGAGAGAGCGAGAGAGAGAGAGAGAGAGAGAGAGAGAGAGAGAGAGAGAGAGAGAGAGAGAGAGAGAGAGAGAGAGAGAGAGAGAGAGAGAGAGAGAGAGACAGGTGATCAAAAGGTTCGAATCTAAAAGTAACAGATGCCGAAAAGTACTGAGGACCAAATGGTTTGATGCCGAAATGACTTGAGTAAAGTGACGTCTTCTATCTATAAAAAAATGAATGACTTGCAAATATTTCATCCTAGTCACCTACTTTATTAACGTCACAACTATCTCTCTCTCTCTCTCTCTCTCTCTCTCTCTCTCTCTCTCTCTCTCTCTCTCTCTCTCTCTCTCTCTCTCTCTCTCTCTCTCTCTCTCTCTCTCTCTTTCTAAACCTTCCTGGCCAAAAATACGTCTTTGCTTCAACCATTACTCACTTTTGAACAGAGTTTTTATCCCCCCATACATTTTGGAGATTCATTGTATCTTCAGTTAAAAGGTGAAAATATTGTAGGAGTTCCATACCTAAGATATAAAAATAACCCTTACATCATAAACACACACACACACACACACACACACACACACACACACACACACACACACACACACACACACACACACACACACACACACATTGGCTCCGTCTTCCCTTTCTCTTCTCCGCCGCACGTTTTGCATTTCAAGGGCTAATTTCCAGCTAAGAGAGACAACCTGCCGTCCACCAACACACCAAAACAAGATATTCATGGTTCTCCTTCTTCTTCCATGCAAATACGGAAGACGAGCCAAGAAGTAAAGAAAATGAAGAATGGCTGGAAGAGAGAGAATGAGAAGAGCGAAGATGAGGAGGAAGAGGAGTGTATGGAACGTGACTAAGAGA
>JAPQNM010000049.1:6590735-6595735 GCA_029783475.1 Metacarcinus magister
ACTTCTTCCTTCCTCTTACTTTCTTCCTCCACCTCCCTCCTCACAGCCTTTCTCTTGCTTCCTTCTTTTTCCTCTTTCCTCTTCCTTCTTTACAACTCCTCTTGGTTTCTTCCTCCACCATCTTCCACTTTCCTCATAGCTCCTTTTCTTCCCTCCTCATATCCTCTCTCCTTCCTCCTCTCCGTCAGCTGATACGAGCCAGGATGGAGGTCGAAGGGCGTCTTCATTACCTCACGACCAATCCCGCTTCTCCCCGCGGCAGTGACTCATCTCCCACGTCAAGTCTTGCTTCAGGGCGCGGAGGCAGTGAGTCAAGGGCGTGACTCACCGTGCCAGGGTGCGCCGCTACGCCTCACAATGTCACTCACACTCCTCATTACGCCGCGGAAAAGAACTAATTAAGATTCATGTTCGATCATAACAGGAAATGGAGGTGATTAATAATATTTTTCTTGTTAGTTCTGAATGATTGTTATGAGCCTGCCAGGAACACTCCAGTTTGAGGAATGAGACGTTTTGGGATTGTATTTGTTGAAGGTGATTGTGTTCACACCTTGAAATGGCCTGTCAGGAGCCGACTCACGGACGCTTCTCCTTCTTGTCGGGAGGGAAATGTGATCCTCGTCATGTTATTGTGTGCCCATGATTAATGTGACTCCCGCTCCCTTCAAAACACGGGGGTGAGATTAATGTGAGTTTTTTTCGATTAGTTTTGAATACTTGCATGAAGCTCGAAATGCAGGAAGGATATTTGATGAAAAATACTCAATATAATGCTTGTTTTAGAAAAGAATCATATGGTTTAAAGGTTTTACTTGATATTTCTTATTCTTTTAATCATATTATGTTTTTATATCGAAAGGAAAATAACAGACAACTCTTCAATTATTCCAAGACACTCGGCGACGTGCAAAGATTGACGGCAGGATCAATTACTCGACCACACGACTAAAGTGTAATGCAATGCAACGGCCTCTGGTGGTGGTGATATTACCAGGACGGCGGTGGTGGTGATGGTGGTGGTGATGATGGTGGTGGTGGTGGTGGTGGTGGTGGTGGTGGAGAGTAATGGTCGTTATGGTGGTGTTAGGAACTTTAATGTTGGTGGAGTTTGTGGTATTGAACAATGGTGGTATTAATGTTGATGGTGGTGGTGGTGATGATGGTGGTGGTGTTGGCGATGATGACAGTGGTAGGAATAGTTGTGGTAGTAGTGGTGGTGGTGGTGTTGATGATGGTGCCCTCAGTACTGGGACCCCCGCTGTGGCCTTCTTCTGTGGCCAAGGTCCCAACCAGGGTCCCAACACCGCCGGCACCACTTATTCCGACAACCAGAGAAGCCGACAGGCGGGGGTCTTCGGCGGCGGGGATAGGGTGGAGGGGGAGGGGGAGGGGAAGGGGAAGGGGGAGGGGCAGGGGCAGGGGGGAGTCACCGTCTATTCTGTTTGTTGTGGTAATTGCATACTTTCCACTATTTTGGTATTCATAGTGTTTTGTGTAGATGAAGCTGATTCTCTCTCTCTCTCTCTCTCTCTCTCTCTCTCTCTCTCTCTCTCTCTCTCTCTCTCTCTCTCTCTCTCTCTCTCTCTCTCTCTCCTCCTCACGTATTCATGAGACAGAAAACAGACATATTTTATTGTATTATGTGAAGATGTAGACGGGCAGGAGCCTGGATGTGTCTGTGTGTGTGTGTGTGTGTGTGTGTGTGTGTGTGTGTGTGTGTGTGTGTGTGTGTGTGTGTGTGTGTGTGTCGCTGCTCCACTAACAACATTTGAAGCATGATAAACTCCTCGTCATTGGTTAAAACTTTATTTGACGACTGCCAACAACAGTTAATGTTTCTGATTCCCTTCACAATTTAACCTGCTGCTGCTGCTGCTGCTGCTGCTGCTGCTGCTGCTGCTGCTGCTGCTGCTGCTGCTGCTGCTGCTGCTGCTGCTGCTGCTGCTGCTGCTGCTGCTGCTGCTGCTGCTGCTGCTGCTGCTGCTGCTATTGTTGCTGCTGCTATTGTTGCTGCTGCTATTATTGCTACTGCTATTATTGCTGCTGCTGCTACTACTACTACTACTACTACTACTACTACTACTACTACTACTACTAATAATAATAATAATAATAATAATAATATTGTGATTGTAATAGTAGTAGTAGTAGTAGTAGTAGTAGCAGTAGTAGTAGTAGTAGTAGTAGCAGTAGTAGTAGTAGTAGTAGTAGCAGTAGTAGTAGCAGTAGCAGTAGTAGTAGTAGTAGTTATAGTAATAGTAGTAGTTGTTGTAGTAGTTGTTGGAGTAATAGTAACAATAATAGTAATAGTAATAATAATAATGATAATAATGATAATAATGATAATAATAATAATAATAATAATAATAATAATAATAATAACAATAATAATAGTCTTACTTCCAAATCATTATGCGTTTCATTATGTATTTCAACTTTACTCATTAGCTTTCCCACTTTTTACTTTCGATGAAGTAATTCGGGACAAGTGTCAAGAGAAACAAAATACTGTTGGTGGATTAATATCAGTAAGAAAAAACGGAGAGTATTATTCCATCTCGTAATCATTTTTTTATTTTCTTTTGAATTCACCGAAAAAAGAAAGATTGAAAGAGGAAAATGAGCAACAGAATTACCAGTAGTGGAAGGAAATAAAAGTGAAGCTTCACCTATTTGTCCTTAAAGATGCACTGTAATTTCAATCACGTAGGAAGACATTCTTGTGTTGACTTTTATTGTTAGTTGTCTTTCGGGCGAGACGCGAGTCCAATTATCTTTACTCTTACATTATTATTTGTCTTCCGTTGCCTTCATAAAGACCAACACTCTTTGCCTACCATTAAATTTGAAGTGAAAAAACTGTCATGTAAGTAAGGAATTCTTAAAAAAACGTAATTTCTCATCTTTTTCCTTTCTTTCCCTTAACTGCTTCCAAGAACAGCAAAAAAATCAACAAGCAGCAGGAGTTTTTTTCCGCTGTTTGACTGTGTTTACTTCTGACTGTGTGTATTGTTGACCAAGCTTCTCTATTGCGTTCATTTTAAGATATTTTCTACTCTAGGTTAAGGACAGACCATCTAGTTTGGGTCCTTGGGTCTGTGTGATTTGGATTTCTATGTAATTCTCCATCTCTCTCTCTCTCTCTCTCTCTCTCTCTCTCTCTCTCTCTCTCTCTCTCTCTCTCTCTCTCTCTCTCTCTCTCTCTCTCTCTCTCTCTGTGTGTGTGTCTCTCTCTCTCATTTTGTATTTACGGTCAGTTTCCGCTTGTGTAGAAATAAAAGAAATAAAAAATATAGGACTGAAATCTACGCCAGAGGGTCATTTCGCAGGTCGTCAGTTCGTGCCGCGCCCCATCACTATGTAAGGCTCGCGTTCGGCCGCCAGCGCATGATAACCTGTAAATGGAGTCATCGTGAGCCCGAGTCTGGTGATGGTTAAAGCATTACATTGGAACTCGTGTCACGGGGATCGATGCACAATCAAGATCTAATCACCTCGCACTCCGACCGTAAGTTAGTTTGCTGTAATTACACGATTGCTTTATAGTTGTGAAGTGTGTTAGTCAGTCAGTCAGTCAGTCAGTCAGTCAGTCAGTCAGTCAGTCAGTCAGTCAGTCAGTCAGTCAGTCAGTCAGTCAGTCAGTCAGTCAGTCAGTCAGACACCCATGCCTGCTTTCCTCAGTCTCATTCACTTTCCTCTTCCCTTTCATATTTACCTTCCACGTTTCTCATAATTTATCCCCTTTCTTCTCCTACCCTCCTCCTCCTCCTCCTCCTCCTCTTCCTCCTCTTCCTCCTCCTACTACTACTACTACTACTACTACTACTACTAATAATAATAATAATAGTAATAATACCACTACTACTACCACTATCCTCGCTCTGTCCACCACCACCACCACCACCACCACCATCACTAACGAAGACGATGAAGACAGATCTAACAGTCAAGTCTGTAAAAACCCTTCCGTCCACTCTCCGCCCACCCTCCCTCCACCCTCCACCCATACCTCCACCTACGCCTCCACCCACGTCTGCACCACCAAGCCAGCCACGCCTCCCGTCAAGAGCGTCACCCACGAGGCTCTAAATCACGCCTCATCCCAGTAGGAGCGTCGGGACTCAACTTTTTGCATTAATGTCGATTTATTGCGGAGTTTTTAATGCCGGCCGAGGGAGCCAAGTGGCCTGGAGCGTCGCCGCGATGATGTATTACCTGGAGCGGTTCCGAGGGCAAGACCGTCCGTCCTCCTCGACAAGTTTGTGATGGAAGGCCAAACTTGAACCCCGGCCCAAAGGTGGATGTCTGCAGTTGTTTTATTGGCCTTAACAAGATATTCTAGGCTAATGACCCAAGTGGTAATAATATGAGGAGGTAATAATGGTGGTAGTAATTGTTGTTGTTGTAGTAGTAGTAGTAGTAGTAGCAATAACATTGATAGCATTATATGTTGCTATTATTATCATTATTATTATTATTATTATTATTAACATAACTATCATCATTATCATCATCATCAACATTACTACCACGTTCATCACCCTCCTATTACACACACACACACACACACACACACACACACACACACACACACACACACACACACACACACACACACACACACACACACTGATTTCCAATATTTCTCTCCTCGAACTGACTTACACATTTTCAAGGGAAGTGAATTAAGTCGCCGCCGAATCATGAATTAACATCACATTCTGACTCCAACTCTTACCTCTCCGGAGCTGCATTCGTGGAGACTTTCTTACACGCATATATCACTCTACTCTTACCTGTGTGCGGAAAGATTAATAACGAAATGGTGAAGTGTAATGGTATTAAGTTTCCCTGCAGTGAGGTGAGGACGGGAGAGGCCTGGTGGTGGTGGTGGTGGTGGTGGTGGTGGTGGTGGTGGTGGTGGTGGTGGTGGTGGTGGTGGTGTCTATGTTTTGCTACCATAAGTTACAGATTTTTACCAAAAAACTTGACGTGAT